>JAJHZJ010000035.1:4837011-5264511 GCA_023548195.1 Bettongia penicillata ogilbyi | reverse complement strand
AGATGGCATAATTTTTAAGTATTCTTTTTTTCTCCAGGAACATCTGAAAGATCAAAATTGGCATCCATCTCCCCCAAGTCCATAAGCTGACTTCGCTACTTTATTAAAGATAGAATGACATTTAATCTAAGCAAAAGATTTTCACAAAACTCTATTTCAACAACAAATATAACTTTTTTGAAATATAAATTTAAAAAGTGCAACAAACGATGTAGAATAAAACACAGAAACTGTTGAATAAATTTCAAGTCATTTGGATTTCGAAAAATAGAATTGGGTCTGTGAATGAAAATGTTCTATGTAATAACCAGAGAATGGAATAATGAGAAGAAAGAAGCATGAAATACTTCTATGGACTGCATCAGGAATTCTAATTATTTCCTTAAACAAAATATCTCTTAGAAATAGAATAATATAATTTTCAGGTTATTATAGGTAATGTATATCTGTAGAAAACAAGTACATCTAAAAATCTTAAAGAATGAATAAACATCTCCATTAAAATTAACTGGTCACACATTTTCTAAATTTTATTTGTCTTCAGTATTCAACAATCACTTCCATGTAACTTAGATTTTTTTCCCTCCCTCCCCCTAATTTCTCCCCTTCCTCCCCACTCCCTCCCTGAGTCAGTATACTGCTGAGAGAAAGGTGTATTCCTTTCTATTCCATTCCATTTTATCCAGAGATCTATCCTATCTACCTTATCTAGAGTTTTATTCACCTCCTTAACTTCTTGTCCTTTTTGAGGTTAGATTTATCAAGTTCAGAGACGGGGAGGTTGATGCCTCCCACTAGTATAGTTTTGCTGTCTACTTCTTCCTGCAATTCCCTACCTTCTCCTCTAAGAATCTGAATGCTATACCACTTGAGGAATATATATTTAGTTATGAAATTGCTTCATTGTCTATGATGTCTTTTAGCAGGATAGAGTTTCCTTCCTTATCTCTTTTGATTAGATCTATTTTTGCTTTTTCTTTGAGACTAGGATTACTACCCTTGCTTTTTTTTATATCAGCTGAAGCACCATAAATTCTGTTCCAACCTTCTACCTTTATCCTATGTGTATCTTCCCTTTTCAAATGTGTTTCTTGTAAACAACATAGTGTTGAATTGAGATTTTTAGTCCATTCTGCTGTCCATCTCTTTTATGAGAGAGTTCATGCCATTCACATTCACAGCTATGATTACTATTTGTGTCTTTCCCTCCATCCCATTTCCCCTTGTTTATGCTCTTAGTTCTCCCTTTTCCCTTCCCATCCCCAATAGAGCTTTAATTTTTTGACCACTGCTTCCCTCAGTCTTCCCTCCCTTCTTTCAGCCCCTCTCCTTTTTAATCCCCTTTTCCTTTACTACTTCTTCCCTTCTTTTCAACCTCCTCTCCTTTTCCTTTCCCTTTCCCCTCCTATTGCCTATAGAGCTAATTGTATTTCTATACTTTTTTAACCACCACCTCGCCCAGTCTTCCCTTCCTTCTTTCAGTCCCCCTGTCTTTTGTTGCCCTTTACCCTTACTAATTCTTCCCTCCCTTTTAGCCTCCCCTCCGTTTTCTTTCCCCATTCACCTCCTACTGCCTACAGATTTATATACTTAAGTTTGTTGTGCCTTCCTTGAACCAAATCAGATGAAAGTACCTCTCAAACAATGCTTCTCTTCCTCCCCTTTTCCCTCTACTATAATATAGTTTTGTACTTCTTCTTGTGAAGTATTTTATCATTTTCTGCTTCCCTCTTTTAACCTATCTTGTTACAATCCCTTCACATGCTTAAATAATATTTTTATAATTACTTAATTTGCTTTATACTGTTCCCTCTATCTCTGAATATCCCTTTTGTATTTCATATTAGATATACAATTCTCAGGCTTAATGAGTGTCATCTTCCCTTATAGGGAGATAAACAGTTTGCCCAAATTGAGTAACACATTTTCTTTTCCCCTGTTTACTTTTTTATACCTCTCATGAGACCTGCATTTGAAGATCAAATTTTCTGCTGAGTTCTAGCCTTTTCATCAGGAAGGTGTGGAAATCCCTTATTTCATTGAATGTTCATCTTCTTGACTGAAATATTATGCTCAACATTGCTGGGTAATTAATCCTTGGTTGGAGTCCCAGCTCCTTTGATTTACAGAATATCATATTCTAATTCCTTCAGTCTTTTAATGTAGAAGCTGCAAGGTCCTTTGTGATCCTGATGGTAGCTTCTTGGCATTTGAATTGTTTCTTTCTGGCTGCTTGCAGTACTTTCTCCTTCCCTTGATAGTGCTGAAATTTGGCAACAACATTCCTTGGTGTTTTTAGTTAAGAGTCCCTTTCAGAAGGTGAAGATAGACTCTTTCAATGACCATTTTGCCCTCCAGATATAGGACTTTGGGGCAATTTTCCTTGATGATTTCTTGGATAATATTGTCCAGGCTCTCTTTTTCACCATGGCTTTCTGGTAGACCAATAATCCTTAGATTTTTCTCTCTTGAAACTATTTTCCAGTTCAGTTGTTTTTTCCAATTAAATATTTTACATTTTCTTCTATCTTTTCATTCTTTAGATTCTGTTTGACTGATTCTTGATGTCTCATATATTCATTAGCTTCTACTTGCCTGATTCTATTTTTTGTCAATTTTTTTTCTTCAGTTAACATTTACATCTATGCAACTATTCCTTTTAAGGAGTTATTTTCACCAGTAAGTTTTGCATTTTCTTTTCCATTTGTCCAATTTTTCTTTTCAAGGAGCTGTTCTCTTCCGTGAATTATTTTTTCATATTTTTTAAAATCATTGCTCAGTTTTTCTTCTATTTCTCTAATTTGCATTTTAAAATCCTTCTAGAGCTCTTACAAGAAGGCTCTTTGTTCTTCACAGCAGTTCACATTACCTTCTGCAGTTTCAAATGGGACTACAGTCTCAATGCTGACCTCTTTGGCATTTGTGTTTGAGTCCTAGTCCCCATAGAAAGATTCTATAGTCTTTCCTTTTCTGCTTTGCTTTTTACTCATGATAATAACCTTTTTCCTGGCTTTTAAGGTAGATCTCTGTGTCTGTCTCACAGGGAACTCTGTCCCACAGTTCCTGTGCCTAAAACTTGAGGCTTTTTGTGTTGTGGCCTCTGGTTCTTTCAGCTAGAAATTAAATGCTGCAGTTTATCTGGTGCTGAGCTGGCTGGTGTTTGAAAGCAGAGGCCAGTTAGGTCTTTTGGTGTTTTTTCCTAATTACCCTGGAGGTAGCTCATTAAGTGTGAGAGAGGGATGGTCTGGATGCCAGAGGCTCCGCTGCTTAGCTAGAGCATAGGAAAGCTCAACTTTCTGCACTAGTGTCTTCCTGAGTCCACTGGAGTGCTGAAGCACACCTGTAGTCCTGGTGTTGGCAGTTGCTGACTTCATCCCCCTGGGGTTCAGGATCTTCACCCGGTTTGTTGAGGTGGGACTGTGTGAGACAGTTCCAATACTGCACTGGTCACCTTTGGCCACAGCAAGAAGAACCCTCCTTAGCAATCTTTCTAGCCTCCTGTGCTGAGCGTCTGTTTACCTCTTCCACTGCTCCCACTGTTCCAGTGTTTTTTTTTCCCTGGGACATAATCTCTAAGTTGGTCAATGTAAACAAGGGGAGGGAGATAGCAGTTAGAATCGCTCTGCCATCTTGGCTCCTGGTCATACATTTTTGAAATTGGCCTGAAACTAAACTCAATCCTACTTATAAACCAAAGTAGCCTACATATAATGAACACTTTTTTTCTTTTACTTTAACACTGCTTTTTAAACCATTTCATTTCAGAGACCTTTTTAAATATGAAACACTGCATTAATGCTTAAAATAAATAGGCTAATCCTTCAAGAGAAGAATAAGAACATCTAATTTAAGATATGAGTTGGCTTAAGAATAAATGTTAATTTGTTAATTTCCAGAAAACATTTTCTGGAAAAAAACAAAGCTCATTCTAAGGTTTTGTTTGCTACATAGTGATGGCATATAGTCTAGAAAAACTTTATTCACATAGGTAACTGTGAATATCAAACAGCAGAGTGAATGCTTTTAAAAATGTATTAATTCCTAATTTTTTAACATCTTTTTCAATAGACAGCATGGCTAAAGATAGGGCATTAGAGTTATAGTTAGAAATACCTAGGGTCAAATCCTACCTTAGACACTCATTAGCTCTGTATGCTAAGACAATTAATTTTCCTGGGCCTAAGTTCCTCATCTGTAAAATGAGGTAATTTGACTAGGTAGCCTCAGAGTATCCTTTCCAGCTCAAATCAATCCCTCTATTTATACATTGCCATGTAATTCTTCCATTTTCCCTCCAGTACAGATATCTCTTATTACAAAGTGAAAAATTATATAATTTCTCTCTCTGTCTCTCTCTCTCTCTCTCTCTGTTATATCAACATATACAAAGTCTGTTATACACCCTTATTTCATATATCAACACTTATAAAGTCACACATGTATAGTACCCATACCAATAACTCACCATGTATGGATGGAATGGGGAAAAGTGCATGATTTATTTTTCTTTTGGTCTACATGTGGTTATGGTATCATTCAGTTTCAATTTTTTCTTGTTATTTCTTGCTCCATTTTCATTCTTGTAGTCTTTGTACGCTGTTTCAAAATTTCTATAGTGAACTTCAGCTCGGTCCTGTCTTTTCACTTACTAACTGGTACCCATAATGATTTGTATACATTTTACCTGCCCAACTTACAATATAAACTTTGATCTTTGACTTCATCCCAACAACAAGGAGAGTGTCTATTAATATAATTAGGAGAGATAAGTACTTGATCACAGTGAACTGGATCACTCTACCCTAATAATAGTGTGCTTGAAAATATTTTCCTAGGATTCATCAGAGCTGTAGGCATGGATGCCTAATATATTTCACAAAAGCCTTTAAGGAATACTGCTATCATTAAATATATGAACATTTAATTTTCCACTTAAATGATTTGTAAAAGTCTGTTTTAGAGGTGAATTAAAAATATAGACTCATTGCATCTGATAATATATGGATAATTAGATTTAAATTCAGATTAATTTGCTGCATTTATTTTGTTATTGTAGGAGATGTGTTCTAGATGTATATCATTTTGAAGCTGTAAGGTGCCTTAGAAGATGTAGTTCAACTATCTTATCTGTTGAAATGTGAAAGTAAAGGTAGTAAAAATTAATTGAATCCTTTAGTCAGGTCTTACAACTAATAATTTCAATGTTAAATAAATTCCTATTGTATTTGTATTCATCCTCAAAATTCAGATTGCATAGCACAGCTTCCAAATGTTGGGACATATTTAAAGGATACTGAACAATTATTCATGGACCTTTCAGATTAGGGCATCAGAGAAGTTTTCATGTTGGAGGATCCACTTAAACTAATTGATAAAAAATAAGAAGAAAATGAAGTAAGGAAGGAATATATTCCATGCATATAAAGTCACAGAAGAGTGGCATAGCATGATGAAAGATCAGGGGCAGAAACCTAGATTAATTTTCTCAATAAGCATCAAAAATTTGTGAAACCCTAAGAATGAGATAAAAAAATAGTACCACAAAAAAACCTGAAGCTTGAAACAGTGCTCCCACCAATAGACAAGCAAAATTTAAAGTCAAGAAACAAACTGGAAAAATGAGCAAAAAACAACATGTAACTTGAGCATATAAAAGCTACTCTGGTGACAAGGGTAACCAAGACACAAATTCAAAAGAAGAAAATAACATGAAAACAGCTACAACTAAAGAGTTAAATAAAAATGCTAATTGGATACAAGAACAACAAGAATTTCCATAGGAAGTAAAGAACAATAAGAAAAGTAAAGGGAAATTATGGGAAAAGTATGGAATAGAAGAGCCAAGATGCAGAGTAAAAACTGGGACTTACTTGAGTTGTCCCCCAAACTCCTTGAAATACCTGTAAAAATGACTCTAAACAATATCTAGAGCAGCAGAACCTACAAAACAGCAGAGTGAAACAAATTTCCAGCACAAGACAAAATGGAAGGTCTACAGGAAAAATTGTTGCACCCATTCTGAGAGGACAGTCCACCATGACTTTCTTTGGAACAGACAAGGCCAGAGCAGGTCTCAGGGGACTGAATCACCGGCAGCTGTGGCAGTTTTCACACTTCTCAACCCACAAACACCAAAGACAACTTGGAATGTCAGTAGGAAACTTCTGCTGGACTTTTGTGAGGAATGAATGGGGTCTAGCCCCAGCCCCAGGGCTGAGGTATCCCTGATTGCTTCCAGAGCCCTAGGTCCAAAGACAGTGCAGGGGTTGAACTGGTGATCATTGGCACAAATGGAGGATTCTCTTGCTTTGTTCATACTTCAATGTGGGCCACAATCCTGGGTGGAGGTCCTGGGACTAGGGAGAGCTCTGGCAGGGTGGAGTTTGTGGCAGAGGTGGAGAGGGAATCCTCCTCACAGTTCCAAGGCAGAAAAGAGTGCTTGTGATCACTCACACACCAGGACAAAGATCAAGAGAGGAGTAAAGTCCTTTCTTTTGATCATACAACCTTGGAAATACCTAAAATGTATAGGTCATAAGAAATATCTTTAGATATAGCTGCAAAAACCCCTGAAGCTTAGAACAGTAAACTGTCCACACTGGAAACAAAGATGTACCTTATAAGGAGCTAAAAAGTCAAGTAATTGACTAGCAAAATCAGAAAATAGCAGAAAAAAATCAGACTACAGAATCTTACTTTAGTGACAAAGGATACAATCAGAAGACAATAAAGTGAAGGCTCCTATGTCCAAGCATCCTAGAAAACTATGAATTGGTTGCAGGCCATGGAAGAGATCAAAAAGGATTTTGAAAATCAAGTAAGAGAAGTCGAGGAAAAGTTGGGAACATAAATGAGAATGATGCAAGAAAATCATAAAAAAAAATGACTCAACAGGTTGCTAAGGGAAACTCAAAATGCTGAATAAAATCACACCATAAAAAATAGACTAGCCCAAATGGCAAAAGAGATCCAAAAAAGTAATGAGAAAAATTCCTTAAAATCAGATTTGACCAAATGAAATAAGAAGTCTAAAAAACTCACTGAAGAAAATAATTCCTTCAAAATTAGAATGGAGCAAATGGAAGCTAATGACTTTATGAGAAACCAAAAAATTGTAGAACAAAACCAAAAGAAAGAAAAAAAGTAAAAGACAATGTGACATATCTTATTAGAAAAAAGCAATGACCTGAAAAATAGATCAAGAGGTAATTTAAAAATTATTGCAATATCTGAAAGCCATAATTTAAAAAAGGGCCAAGATACCATTTTCAACAAATTATCCAGGAAAAGTGCCTTGAGAACCAGAAGGGAACATAGGTATTGAAAGATTCCACTAATCAACTCCTGAAGGAGATTCCAAAAGGAAAACTTTTAGGAATATTGTGGCCAAATTCCCAAGTTCCCAAGTCAAGGAGAAAATATTATAAGCAGCCAGAAAAAAACAAGTACTGTGGAAACATAAGCAGGATAACACAAGAATTCCCAGCTTCTGTATTAAGGGATCAGAGGGCTGGGAATATGATGTTCCCAAGATCAAAGTAGCTAGGCTTAAAACTACAAATCTTGTACCCAGCAAAAATAAGCATAATCCTTCAGGGAAAAATGGAATTTCAATGAAATAAAGAATTTCCAAGCATTCTTGTTGAAAAGACAGAGCTGAATAGGAAATTTGACTTTCAAATACAAGAATTAAGAGAAACATCAAAAGCTAAACAAGAAAGAGAAGCCATAGGGGACATTAAAGTTCAACTGTTTGCTTTATCCCTACATGGAAAGATGATATTTGTAACTTATGCATCCTTTCTCAGTATTAGGGTGGTTAGAAGGAATATATGTGTGTGTATGTGTGTGTATGTGTTTCTGTGTGTCTCTACATATACATAAGTATGTGCATGTATGCATACATATGTGTATTTTTGTGTGTGCATATACATATTTGTATGCATATATACGTATGCATATACACATATAGACAAAGGACATGGTGAGTTAAATATGATGTGATAATATCTAAAAATTAAAATTAAGGGTTGGGAGAGGCATATATTAGGAAAAAAGGAAGAGGTAGAAAGAGGTAAATTATGTCACATAAAAAAGATAAGAAAAAGTTTTTACAATGGAGGGGAAGAGCAAAGAGCGAAGAGGTGAGAGGGGAAAAGTGAAACTTACTCTCATCAGATTTGGCTTAAGAAGGGAATAAGTTACATAATCAATTGTGCATGAATATCTATCTTACCTACAGGAAAGTATGGGGAAAGTGAATAATAGAGGGGAGAGATGATAGAAGGAAGGGCAAATGGGAAGAGAAATAATCAGAAGCAAACACTTTTGAGGAGAGACAGGATCAAAGGAGAAAATGGAATAAATTGGGGAGGGTGGGATGGGCTGGAGGCAAATATAGCTAATCTTTCACAACATGACTGTTATGGAAGTGTTTTGCATGACTACAGAGGTATTACCTGTATCAAATAACTTTTCTTCTCGATGAAGGTGGATGGAGAAGGAGGAAAAGAGACAATGTAGAACTCAAAGTTTTAAAAGCAAATATTAAATATTGTTTTTACATGCAACTGGGAAATAAGATATACAGGCAATGGGGTATAGAATTACCTTGACCTACAAGAAAATTGAAGGGAAGGGGGTAAATGAAGGTGTGCGGCAGTGATAGAAGAAAGGGAAGATTGGGTAAAGGGATAATCAGAATGCATGCCATCATTGGAATGGGGAGAAGGAAGAGCTGGGGACAAAATTTGGAACTGAAAATATTGTAGAAGTGAATATTGAAAACTAAAAGTGAATTAATAATAAAAAAGAAATAAGAAAATTATGAAAATTAACAGCTTGTTAAAACAGGCACAACATTAATGAAGAAAATAACACCTTAAAAACAGAATTTGCTAATGTTAAAAGAAGAACAACAGTTCACTGAAGAAAAGAACTCTGTAAAACACAGAATGGATCAAATGAAAAGACATAAAAATTACCCTCCAAACTTTCTAATTGAGTAAATAAAATCTAGTGACTTTATGAGACATCAAGAAAAAAAGTCAAGTGAATAAGAAAATAGAAGACAATGTGAAATATCTCATAGCCAAAAAAACTAAGTTGGAAAAAAAAGATTGAAAGAAAACTCAAAAATTATAGGACAACTAGAAAGTCATGTTAAAAAAAAACTGTAGCTAGATATCACGTCAGGAAATTATAAAACAAATTTTCCCTGGCATGTTAGATTTTTAAGGTAAAATAGAAATTGTAGGAATCTACTAATCACTACCTGAAAGAGTTGCCAAAATTAAAACTCCCAGGATTATTATAAATAAGTCTAGAGTTTCCAGGTCAATGACAAAGTTTTATAAGCAGTCAGATAGAAAAAATTCAAATATCACGGAGACACAAGTGAGAATCACTTTAGATTTAGTAGCCTCCATATTTAAAGAGTAAAGGACTTGTTATATGATATTTTAGAAAGCAAAGGAGGTTAAATTACAAGCAAGAATAACCTATCCTGCAAATCTGAGAATAATCTTTTAGGGTGAAATGCATATATAATGAAATAGGAGACTTTCAAGAATTCCTGATAAAATAGACCAGAGCTAAATTGAAAATTTGCCATTCAAACACAAGACTCAAGGGAAACAAGACTCAAGGTAAATATGAAAGAAAAATCATAATGGACTCAATAAGTCTAAATTGTTTACATTCTGGTATGGACAGGTGATTTGTGTAACCCCTCTGAATTTTATCATTGTCAGGGAAGTTAAAAAGTAGTTCGTATAGACAGAAGGAATAGGTAGGAGTCTGTTATGTTGGAATGATCTCAAAAAAAAAATGATGAGTGAAACAAAGGATGCACTGGGAGAAGGGAGAAGGAAGAAGTGGAATTGGTAAAATTTTCTCACATAAAAGAGGTACAAGGACGAGTTTTTAAAGTGGAGGAGAAAAAGGAGTGGTAGGCATTCAATGAACCTCAGTCTCATTAGAATTGGTTCAAAGGGGAAAAAACGTGTGTATCTGTGTATGCACACTCAATTGTGTATAAAAATCTGCCTTATGCATGGGGAAAAAGGAGGGAAAAAAGGATTGGAGAAAGGGCATGAGAATTATAAAAAGGAGGGTGGATTAAGGGATGCAGTTGTTAGAAGCTAAATAGACTTTTGAGGAGTGACAGAATAAAAGGAAAGAAAAGGAAAAAAAAATAGGAAAACAAATGGAATGGGAAGAAATATTCCATAGTCCTAACTATGAATGTGAATGGGATGTGGTTATTCATAAAATGGAAGTTGATTGCAGAATGGATTATAAGAAAGAACAACAATATGTTGTTTACAAGAGATACACGCAACAAAAAGACACTAGCAGAGGGGAAAAACAACAGCAGCAGGGGTGATAATCATGAACTCAGAAAAAGCAGAGAGCAAAATACACCTAATTAAAAGAGATAATCAGGGAAATTACCTTTTACTAAAAGAAGCCCTAGTCAACGAGGTAATAAAAAATGATTATAGCAAGCTTCTCTGACACAGGCCTTATTTCTTAAATATATAGAGAAACGACATATATGTAGAAAAAAGAGCTATGGTCAAAGGATATGAACAGGCAGTTTTCAGATGAAGAAATCAAAGTTATCTATAGTCATATGAAAAAATTCTTTAAATCATTATTGATTAGAGAAATGCAAATGAAAATAATTTCTGAGATACTGCCTCATATTTATCACAAATGACAAATACTGAAGGGGATGAAGGAAAATTGGTATACTAATGAACCGTTTGTCAAGTAGTGAACAGGTCTGATTATTCTAGAGAATAATTGGAATCATGCCCAAGGGGTAATAAAACTTTTCATACCCTTTGTCCCAGAAACCACTACTAGATCTGTATCCCAAGAAAATCAAAGAAAAAAATAAAAGTAGCTACATATACAAAAATATTCATAGTAGCATTTTTTGAGGTGGCAAAATATTGAAAATTCAAGAACTATCAACTGTGAAATGACTAAGCAACTTGTATCTTATTATGATGGAGTGATATTGTACTGTAAGAAAACAGGAAAACATGCTAAGGTCAATATGCACTGATGTAAAGTGAAATGAGAAGAACTGGGAGATAATTGCACACAATAAGAGAAATATAATGATATCAGCTCTGAAATGCTTGGCTACTTCAATTAACTATAATTCTATTCTCCTTGCATACATTTGTTTTCCATATGATTTTGGACATATTCTTCTTTATCTTTAAAATTAGGGTAATTTGTAATTTTAGTAGTCAACTTACTTTGCTTTGAAGTTCCCATCCTCTTTTAGGAAACATTTGTACCATGGCTGAATACCGATGTTTCTCCTTAAGAAAAGACATGCCTTTTTCTTCTAAAAAAATTAATTAAAAACTTTTTTAATAGTTTTGAGAAAGACATTTAGATTATTGTAATTGCCCCAAGATAAGCATGTTAAGGAGACTTTATAAAAAAAATTTTGGTATTCAATTCATATTTTCCCCTTGAGGATTTTTTTTTAAATTGTTTATTTAGTTATTTTTAGTTTTCAGCATTCATTTCCACAAAATTTTGAGTTCCAAATTTTTCCCCATCTCTCCCCTTCCCCCATCTCCAAATGTCATGCATCATGATTACCCCTTCCCACAATCTCCTCTCCCTTCTATCGCACCCCTCCCTTCCCTTATCTCCATTTTCTCTTTTACCTTGTAGGGCAAGATAAATTTCTGTACCCCATTACCTATATTCCTTATTTTCCATTCACTTTCAAAACCAATTCTTAACATTCCTTCATAAAACTTTGAGTTCTACCTTTTCTCTCTTCCTTCCACCCCACCCATTCTCACTGAGAAGGCAAGAAATTCAATATAAGCTGTGTATGTGTAGTTTTGCAAAAGACTTCTGTAATAGTCATGTAGTGTAAGGCTACCTCTATTTCCCTCCATCCTATCCTGCTCCCCATTTATTGCATTCTCTCTTTAGACCTTGTCCCTCCCCAAAAGTGTCTGCTTCTGATTACTCCTTCCTTCCATTTGCCCTCCCTTCAATCAGCCTCCCACCACATTTGTCCCCTTCTCCCCTACTTTCCTGTAGTGTAAGATAAATTTTCCTACCAAATTGAGTGTGCATGCTATTCCCTCCTTAAACTCAATGCGATGAGATTAAGCTTCACTTTTTGCCTCTCACCTCCTCCTCTTTCCTCTCCACTGACAAAGCTTTTTCATGCCTCTTTTATGAAACATAACTTGCCCCCATTCCATTTCTACCTTTCTCCTCCTAATGTATTCCTCTCTCATCCCTTAATTTTATTTTTTTAGATATCATCCCTTCCTTTTCAACTCACCCGGTGTGCTCTTTGTCCATATGTGTGTGTGTGTGTGTGTGTGTGTGTGTGTGTGTGTGTGTGTAATCCCTCCAACTACGCAAATGCTGAGAAAAGTTTCAAGTTACAAGTTTTATCTTTCCATATAGGAATATAAACAGTTCAATTTTAGTAAGTACCTCATGATTTCTCTTTTCTGTTTACCCTTTCATGCTTCTCTTGATTCTTCTGTTTGAAAGTCAAATTTTCCATTCAACTCTGATCTTTTCATCAAGTATGCTTCAAAGTCCTCTATTTCATTGAATGACCATTTTTTCCCTTGAAGTATTATACTCAGTTTTGCTGGGTAGGTGATTCTTGGTTTTAATTCTAGTTCCTTTGACTTCTGGAATATCCTATTCCAAGCCCTTCTATCCCTTAATGTAGAAGCTGCTAGATCTTGTGTTATACTGATTGTATTTCCATAATACTTGAATTGTTTCTTTCTGGCTGCTTGCAATATTTTCTTTATGACCTGGGAATTCTGGAGCCTTGCTACAATGTTCCTAGGAGTTTTTCTTTTCAGATGTCTTTCAGGAGGTGATTGGTGAATTTTTTCAATATTTTTTTTACCCTCTGGTTCTAGAATATGAGGGCAGTTTTTCTTCATAATTTCACAGAAGAAGATGTCTAGGCTCTTTTTCTGATCATAGTTTTCATGTAGTCTCATAATTTTTAAATTGTCTCTCCTGGACCTATTTTCCAGGTCAGTTGTTTTTACAATGAGATATTTTACATTGTCTTCTACTTTTTTTTCATTCTTTTGGTTTTGTTTTATAATTTTTTGCTTTCTCGTAGAGTCATTAGCTTCCATCTGGTCCATTCCAATTTTTTAAGAATTATAGTTTTCAGTGAGCTTTTGTACCTACTTTTCCATTTGACTAATTCTGCTTTTTAACACATTCCTCTCTTCATTGACTTTTTTGAACTACTTTTGCCAATAGAGTTAGTCTATTTTTAAAAGTGTTATTTTCTTCAACCTTTTTTAGGTCTCCTTTAACAAGCTATTGACTTGCTTTTCTTAATTTTCTTTCTTTGCTCTCATTTCTCTTCCCAATTTTTCCTTCACCTCTTTTAACTGATTTTCAAGCTCTTTTTAAGCTCTTCCATGGCCTCAGACCATTGTATATTTATTTTGGAGGTGTTGGATGCAGAAACTTTGACTTTTACATCTTCCTCTGATGGTATGCATTGTTCTTCCTCATCTAAAATAATAGAAGAAAATACCTGTTCACCAAGCAACGAGCCTTCTACAGTCTTAATTTTTTTTCCTTTTTTTTGCACATTTTCTCAGCCAGTTCCTTGACTTTTGAGTCCTTTGTCAAGGGGAGGGTATACTCTGGGGACCTGGCAGTTCTCAGTTCATCCGAAGGTGGCACAATCAAGGGAGATAAGTTTACTCCTCTTCTGGACTGCACTCTGGTCTGGGAGCAGCCACAAGCACTCTTCTGTCCAGGGTTCCATCTCCACAATCACCTCCAGTTCTGCTATGCCAGCACTTCTCCTCAACCCAGGGCTGCTCCTCAGGGCTGAAATTTAGATATGCAGCTCAGTTCCCATATGGTCTTTAACCTGAGGGCTCTAAAAATGGACTCTGCAGTAGCTGTTGCTGGTGGGGCCTGAATCTGTTCCCTTCTCATCCAGGTGAAAGAGCATTCTCTCTAAATTTAGAAGCTGTCTTTGTCATTTGTGGGGTGAGCAATCTGGGAATTGCTGCTGCTGCTAGGGACTCTGCCCCATGAGACCTGTTGTGGTTCTGTATGAGCTGTGCCATGGGGCCAAGGCTGGGCTGTGCCCCACACTGGGCAATGGACCTTTCCTTTCAGCCTTCCAGGCTGTCTTGGGCTGGAAATCTCTTTCACTCTGTAATTTTGTGGCTTCTGTTGCTAGAATTTTTTAGAAATTTTTTACAGGTATTTTATGGGCTATGGGGGGAAACTTCTAGAGGTCTGTCCTTCTACTCTGCCATCTTGGCTCTGCCCAAAAAGGTGAACTTCTAAAAAAAGTTAATGGCTTCCTTTCATTTCTCCTGAGAAAATCAGAGGACTCTTTCTCCCTCTGGGAGCATCCTAGACCCAGCAGGAGGGAGGATTTGCCCCAACACAACTTCTGCCCACACCTTCATCCGCCTCACCTCAGTTCAGTTTTCTGGTGTGGTTCCAAGGATTTTTTGAAACACATCTATTTTAATAATACATGAAGAAATTTTCTTTCTACACACAACTGTTGTAAAGAACGAAGGTGAAGATTAAAAATAATTGTTCAGACAAGAGTTTGTCAAGGTTTCTGCTTCTATGATTCTTTTTTTCTAGCATTTATGGATGATCCCTGTGTTTCATTGGACACCATCTAGAAGAGAAGCCATAGGGAGAGTGGGTCATTTTTTAAAGTCAATTTATGTTTTTTTTTCCAAGAAATGCAGCATTTCAACTCATAAAAAAATGTAACTACTATTCTCAGAGATCATCCAAAGCTATACATGTTGTCTCTGATCTTTAGCCATTGGGCAGTTAAGCAGCATAACTCAAGAAATATTCCATCTGTGCATGAGTGAGGTGGGAACACAGATTAGATTTTAGATTTTTAACTCTAAACTCATCCTCAATCTCAGTAGGGATAATGAGATAATGCCTACAATGAAATGAGTATTGGATTTGAAATAAGAATAACTGGATTCATTTCCTGCTTTACCCTCTACTGACTGTTTGACTTTGGACAAGTCACACTGAGTCTGTTTGGGTTTCAGTTTCCTCATAATAAAAAAATGAGTGGCTTTACTAGATAATCTCTAAGGATCCTTCTACTTCCAAGTCTATGATATGGACAGATTAGTTTTCAGAGACCTAAACTAATTTGACTGAGTTTATTGGTTTATTGAATATCTGGACTAAAAGTACAATCAGAGATTGGAGTTGGAACAGACAGAAGATATCTAGTTAAATATTTTAATTTTAAAATTAAAGAAACCTAGTCCCAGAAAATTTCACTTGGTGATATTCAGAAAACTTAAAGTAAGTGTCAGAAAAATGTTTGAACACTGATTCTCTGGCTGCAGAAAGATGATTCATTTGGAAAGGAAGTTGAAAGGAAGACTTAAAAGATTATATCTAGTTCAACCCCTTTATTTTGCTATGAAAGAAATTAGAAAGTTGTAAGTTGTAAAATGACTTGATGAAAAAGATACTAAGTGGCTGAGAAAGAATTTAAACCTCAGTTTTCTGATTTCTATGCCAGGTTTATTTCCACAACATCATGATGTTATGTCTTTAATCACACTATTCTGTCAAACTAGTCTATGTAGAGAAGAGGAAATAAATTTTTAAAATGGGCAAGTAGATTGCTTGATTGAATTGCTTGGTTAATTCAATTAAAATAGTTAAGCTTGTCGTGACTGAAACATGACCTCTAATACAATGACATTTGATGATGAAAAGAATGTAACCGAAATATATTTAAAAAATGAAATCATTTAAGTAAAACACTTTAGAAGTAAATAACTGATTTGAAAAAAAATATTCCTTTTCATTCTAAAATCCTTCTCAAAGAAGAGGAGATGGTTCTGTAAGTGGCCAAGAACATCATTGTAGGATGCCTTGAATCACATTTTTAGATGTGCTTTGTAAAGGTCTGAAATGATTCAGCATTATCATTAATTCATCAATTTGGCCCCAAATGTTTTCAACTTTTCTGTACTGCATGGGGAAGGCAAGCTAAATTAAGTAGGAATTAAATTGTCTGAGTCAGATAATATCAAATGAGAGATAATATCTTCTTGTATAGACAGAATCATGGGACCTTTCAGTTCAAATGAAAAAAAAATGATTCAAGTTAGTAATCTTTCTGTCACTGGACAGCTCTGTACTTGGAGTTCAGGGAGGATAACATTTCACTTGACATAGTACAGAAGTGCTTTGAGAAAAAAATTATATGACTTGATAATCTTGTGGAATATTGTATTACTCCCTATAACAGCCACTTTTATTATCCATCTCCAATTCTAATATGAGAAACAATTTATTCCTGATGTGCTATAATAAATCATGATTTCATTTATTTTAGTAAGTGTTTCCTATGGAGCAAAGACATTGAGGTAATTTTGGCAAGAATGTGACTGCAAAAAAAAAAAAAGAAACATTAAATAATGAATGTGCACTGAGTATTGAGTAAAACACTGAGGAGATACAAAATTTGGATAAAACAAAAGCCCTATCCCTAGGCAGCTTATTATCTAGTGGAGAATTAAAACACCAAAATAAAAAGAACAAAATTATAGGGTGAGCCCAGTAGAGAGCTGATTTCCCCTTTATTAATTTGATTCATATGAAGCTTGGGGCATGTGTTCATTGGAGTGAGGGGGATGGGAGAGCAAAGAAGAGACCTATTTTTTTTTCACCCTAGAGAGAGTAATATAACACAAAGATTAAATAGGGAGGATGTAATGTTGTGCAAACCTTTGGATATCAGGCAAAGAAGCTTGAATTTTATTCTCCTAAATAAAAGGCACTCAAACTTTTTTTTAGCAGAGATATGGCCATATCTGCCTTAGAAAGATTATTCTTCCAGTCATATGAAGGAATGATGACAGAAAGCAGAGTATAGAGGGGGGTAGATATGAACAATAAAAGATCCTATTACAATCTTTCACTTTTGTACTAAAGATATATGCTTTGATTACAGGAATAAAGAACATGAGGAGTCAAATGTTAGAAAAATAAAATAGATAGGAAATAAGAGCAGATAAGTATATTGAATACATATTATTAATTATCATATGAGAATTTCCCCCTCAAAAGTGGTTTTACATTATCATTAGGTTTTTCACTTTATTTATGTGATACCATTTGATGGAATTCATGGTATTAAAAGGGCAAATTATTATAATTTGGATTAATAAAGTAATACTCACTATCTGACCATTGTAATCAATGATATCATAAAAATGAATTGAAAAACTAAATTATATTGTAAAGACATTTATGAGGGGGAAATTCATATGACAATAAACGAATACAATTTTGTTAATATAAAACTGAATTGGGATTGAACTACTCTTAGCAGTAGAACATGAGTTACCTACATTAATCATTCAGTGTTTGTTGCTGTTGGGGGTGGGGAGGAGAGATGAAGGAGGAGAATGTATATATTTGTGTGCATGTATATAATTTAAGTTACTCACCAGAACTTAATAACTTGTGAATTTTTTTATACAATTGTAAATTTCTTAGGATCAATTAGCCTTAGTAGTTCTGGAGGAATAAAAATAGATAATTTTAGAAAATAATTTCCCCCAAGAATAAAAGAAATAATGTTTACAGTCTTCTTCAGTGATAGGAATTACCCATAAGTAGTTAAGCAATGAAGAAAATTTTTACCACGAAATGAAGATTAAATATATTGTCTAAGTGCTACTTCTACATTTTATCTCACTTTAGTCCTAATTTGAAAGACTAGTAGAGCTGTAAAATGATATGATGTAATGGGGAAATAAAAGTATCTATACTTTCCATTCTAATCTCCCCAACCAGGAAGAATTCATTTAATATATTAAAAAATGTTAAGCAAACAATTACGGAGAATATAATGTGTTGACTGCTACTTTTACAGCCATGTATAAAGTGTTGAAGTGAATATTATTTGGAGTTTCAAAACACCACAAACTCAATTATGTTTGCCCTAACTTGAAACATGCAGTTTAAGAAAGTCACTTTTTAAATAATTTATCACATTGATTTGCACTCTTAAGCTCTACAAGGAACTTGATTCAAAATAACTCTATGAGTTGCCCATGCAAACGTTATGCCAATTTTATATATGAAAAAATTGAGTTCTGGTGGGGCTAAATAATTTCCCCCTATTTCACATGTCAGACTATTCTGGAGCCTTTCTAATTCTAGCTCTGGCACTCTTTTCAATATACCCTAAGGTTCCATTTAAGAAAAGAAAACTGAGAATAGAACTATCTGGAAGACTTCTGAGAAGTAATCTCATCCTGCCTTCACACAACCCCAGATTTAAACCATCTTTGCCAGATGAACAGCTATTTGATTTTTTACCACCAATAGAGAAATTGATTTGAAAGCTTCCAAGCAACAATCAATCATATTTACTCCCCAGAAAAGATTCTTTATGTCTAATCTAAATATACTGAAGTTTTCTCATTTTTGATCCCTTGCAGCAGCAGAAGCCATCTGTTAAACTATCTCTATATCAGAAAGTTTCACTTCCTTGAAGATCACTATAAAAACTACCCTCAGACACTCTTTTCTACTTATAATAACACTAAGTCCTTTCCTCAGAGGACTACAGTTCCATCCACACATTCTTTAACATGTAATAAGGAAACTGGCAAACTTGGGTACCATCCCCAGATAATGTGCACCATGCTTGTCTGAAGCAGTCTTCAAAGGACTTAAGAGTAAGCACAAATATGGATTAGATCTTTCTACCATTTGATGATAAGGAGCCATTTGATTGGCCACCTCTCTCTCTGTCTCTCTGTCTCTCTCTCTCTGTCTCTTTCTCTGTCTCTCTGTCTCTCTCTCTGTCTCTCTCTCTGTCTGTCTCTCTGTCTCTGTCTCTGTCTCTGTCTCTGTCTCTCTCTCTCTCTCTCTCTCTCTCTCTCTCTCTCTCTCTCTCTCTCTCTCTCTCTCTCGACTGTTTTCCACTGGGAAGAACTACAATTCTCTGGGTAGAAAGAAGATTCCTCCTTGACACTTTCTTTCTCTACCAAGGCTACCAGCAGATGCCCTTGTGTCTAGCACTATTGGTTTCTTTCTATGTATATCACATTTATTTTTTGTTGATCTTTGATTAATGAATTTAGGAACCAGAAAAGAAAAGGGTAAGAATTGTGAGATTCAAATGGTATGAGAATGAAAGTTTCAATGAAAGTTCCGTAAAGTCATTAGAGCATCAGGTGCTTTGAGTTCTAAAATAGGAACAAGACCATAAGGAGCAACTTGCAGGAGCCAGTCAAGGAGGGCTCAGAAACTGATTGCACTTTTTCTGGAACAATGCCCACTAACTGCTATACAAAACATGGAAGTTAAGTTGCTATTATGAATGCCTGTAGCTACTACTTTAAGGTTGAGCCTACTCTTGCCAGGGTCTTGGATAGGAAAAGGAAGAATGTGCCACAATTCATAAAATGGTTTCTATTTTTATTCTGACTATATCTTCAAATGTCCTGTTGCCAAAGTGAAATGTTATTCATTGGTTAAGTGATATTGGAGGTAATAAAGTGCATTGAATACTAACTATAAATGGCAATTAATATAAGAACAATATATTGGAATGAGAACTTGTACCAAGGAAACTAGAGAAAAGTTCAATGTCCCTCAAAGACACTAATAGATCCACAAAGGAGAATTAACTGGCTCTGGTCTGGGAACCCAAACTTATAGTGAATATATAGGTTGGAAGAGTAAATGTAAAGTCTTCTATATAATAATTCTATAGAAGAACAAGAAATATGACAAAATTTCAGGAAGTAGTATATAACTCAGTTCTTTCCACAAAATATTATAACAAAGATAGGGTAATGATCAAAATATGGAAAGAAAAAAGACACAGTGGATCATTTTCTCCAGGCCAAGACTGCAGATTCAGCCCACAGAATAAGCAGGGTCCATCTATAGTTTGTTATTCTGATCATGTTATACTGATGTAGATTTGCCTAGAGACAAATAACAGTCCTCACCACAGCTATCATTGGGCATGAATCTGTAACTATGTAGATCTGATCCTAAAGTAGAATTGCTGATTCTCCCAAGTGCCAAGTAACTAGGGTAAGAACTTGAGGTCATGTTTCAGTCTAGAGCCATGTTGATTTCCACTCAAAGTAAAAAATAATTCAGTCCAGATCTATGTCAGTATCTACAAGCAATTAATAAGGACAGGATTTGAAAATGTGAACCATAAGTGAGATCTATCATTTGAATTTAAGGAGTCTCCGAGTTGAAGCCAGGTGCTGGAACAATTAGTTATCTATTTGAGCCTCAGTCAGTTTCAATCATATAATTGATCAGACCATGAAGGCAATGATCTGGCTTAATGTTAAGTCTTTTAGGATCCTCTGAGTTTTCAGTAACCTGGTCTGAATTCTCAATGAGATCTTGAAGAATAGCACTCTCTCTCTAGAGAACTTAACAGCACATAGTCAAAAATTACAGAACACAATCATGCAAGGTCACAATATTCCCTAAAGAAATGGAAAGACTTTAGCTTAAAACAAGTTAAAATTAAAAAAAAGGAAGCAAGGGAGAAAAGAGTAAACAAAACAAGCATTGAAAATAACTATTATGAAGACAGAGAAACCCAAGTAAAAAAGACTAAAAGCAATAATTCTAAAATAACTACACCTTATAAAAAGGTCAGCAAGAATTTCTGGAAGAAGTAAAGAAGAATTTTAAAAATAACTTTAAAAGAAGTAACAAACAAAATGACAATGCCAGAGGAAATACTTCAGAGAAGAAATGAAAGATCTGCAGGAATGACTCACAAAAAGAATTTGTTTAGTTTGAGAAGTACAAAAACATTATCAAAGTAACCAAGTCATTGGAAATTCTATTTAAGCAAACAGAAATTAATAACTCCACAAGACAACAAAAATTATAAAATAAAATCAAAGCCCAAAGAAGATACAAGGAAAAAGAGTAGGGGAAATTATGATGGTGTAAAATTGTATATTTAAGTAGAAGATTATAAAACCAGGTAGCAAGAGTTTGGCACAGGCTGTCATTTGGATCTCATTTCCATTTTAAACAATCACAGTTAAGTGCATCACTTACATGGAGTTTGTTCTTTTTTTCTTTTTTGGTAAATAGTATTTTTTTCCAATTACATGTAAAGATAGTTTTCAACATTCATTTTTATGAAATTTTGAGGTTCATACTTTTCTTTCTCTCTCCCTTCTTTCCCCTCCATTTTCCTCAAGACAGCAAGCAATCTAATATAGGTTAGACATGTGAAATCATGTTAAACATATTTCCACATTAGTTATATGGTGAAAGAAGATTCAGAACACAAGGGTAATACCAAGAGAAATAAAAAGCCCAATAAAAAGTGAAAATAGTATGTTTTGTTCTGCATTGGATACCATAGTTTTTCTCTGGCTGTGGATAGCGTTTCCCATCATGAGTTTTTTTAGAATTGTCCTGGATCATTGTATTATTGAATAGCTAAGTCTTTCATAGTTGATCATTGCACATTTGTTATTGTAACTGTGTGCAGTGTTTGTCTGGTTCTGTTTATTTTACTTATCATTGATCCATACGCCTTTCCAAGTTTTTTCTGAAATTCACCTGCTTATTATTTCTTATACCACAATAGTATTCCATTACATTTAAGTACCACAACTTGTTCAACTATTCCCCAGTTGATGGGCATCCTCTGAATATCCAACTCTTTGCAGCCAATGGTATTGCTGAATCAAAGTGCATATACAGATTGGTTACCCTTTGGGCATAATCCCAAATTTCTACCCAGTATGGTTGATCAGTTCACAAATCTACAAACAATGCATTACTTTTCCAATTCTGCCACATCTCTCCTGCATTTATTACTTTCCTTTTTTTGTCATGTTAGACAATCTGATAGTTGTGATGTAGTACCTGAGAGTTGCTTTGATTTGTATTTCTCCAATCAAAATTGATTTAGAACATTTTTTTTCTGACTATAAATAACTTTAATTTCTTCATCTGAAAACTGCCTGTTTATATACTTTGATTGCTTATTTATTAGGGAATGATTAGTGTCATAAATTTGACTCTGTTCTCTATATATTTGAGAAATGAGGCCCTTATCAGAGACACTGAAAGTAGAAAATCATTTTCCAGCTATCTTGGTTGAATTGGTTTTGTTGGTGCAAAAACTTTTTAATTTAATGTAATCAAAATTATTCATTTTGTGTTTCATAATATTCTCTGTCTCCTATTTGGTCATAAATTCTTCCCTTCTCTGTATATCTGACAGGTTAATTATTTTTTACTCTGCTAATTTGCTTAACACATGTAGTTTCATACAAACATTCATCTCACCTGAAAAGCAATAAGAGGGAGAAAAGACAGTGTATGGGTGGGTAAAAGACTGAAGAGATTCAGGGAGTGACTAGTCCAAGAGAAACAACTTCTAGGGGCAGATTTTGAAGAGGAATTTAAATAAAAATAAAAAGAATGGAAGAAAATGGTAGCACATTGAAATTGAATACAGAGCATTACTGCAGAGCATACATCCAAATAAAATAAAATAGGGACTCTCCATACAACCCATCCAGATATTCAGAAATGCTGTCAGATAAGGTAAGATATCTCTTTCTTCTGAGTTAAAAACACACTCATCATAGTTACATAAGAGAAGTTTCACTTAACTTATGCTATCAGAGAGTAAGACACCTTGCAATACACTGTGTTGTATCTTCTAATTCCTTTCTGGAAAGGATCTTTCTGGGCAATCTCAGAGAAAAGAAAGCCTGCCAATTAAGGAGGTGAGATTGAATTACTTATCTAGTATATAATGGAGCCCTCTCAGTGGGTAAAGACCTTGTGAGCAAGTGAATTCTATGCTGGGAAAAAATAAGGCAGGGACTGAGAGGATCAGACAGAATGATGCATAAAAATATACTATCCTTGTCACTTAATTCTTTCTGTAGTCTAGATCCCAGAAACCAATGAAGAAGGAGTACCTTCTTTTCCACTGGTGTCATTGGTTTATCACAGATAGTTTCCAGGAGAATGGACACTTGATCTAGGCAGTCAGATTTATAATGATGTAATAGGAGCAAACCTCTTTCTTTGAGGTAGGAGGCAGCCATTTTTGCCATTTGAGGAAAGGTTAAGGACTACTTTGGTTAGGTGAGTACCTTGACAAGAAACCCATTTGAGTAGGTATGGCTGTCTTGACTTAAGTTAAGGAATTACATGGCCCTGGGCCTGGAACATTAGGTTATCACTCCCCTCCCCACTTTTATATTGGAAATAGTTCTATTACCTAACCTCTGCTCTTGTAATTATTCCAACATGGTTATTTAACATATAACATTTCTTATTTCAGTGCTGCCATGTATCACAAAAAAACATATACGCTGGGAGATGTTGCTAAAATTCCTCCAGTTGTCCTGCCCCCCAAAGAAAGTGCATATATGTTTGCTAGGTCCTATGTATCTCAGGCCTTAGACAACTTGGCCAGACCTGTATATGACTGTTGTCAGGTAATTGGAGTAAATTGAGACCTTCTCTGCCATATTCCTCAAGGTTCTCTCATGTATGAGGCATAAAGATTAGAGCTACTTCATCAATCAAGATTCTTTCACTTAAAAGTCATGAAACATAAAGCTTAGTTCACTGGAAGAAATTGTTAGCACCCCAACTCCCTAGGTTAAAACCATTTTATTAGAGGAACCATTTTGTATCACCTAATTCAAAATAAGTAACCCTGTACAAAGAGTAACTATGTGATAATTTGTCATCTGTTCATTGGCAACTAGGACTCCATAAAAAACAATGAACAGTTTCTTCTCCACCATGGGAAGATGAAGAGAACTTGATATTGTAATTTAACTCAGTTCAACACCTATTAAGCACTTTCTAAGTTCAGTACTTACTTGGCACTGGTATTACAAAAACAAAAATAAGGCAACTGATGCCTTGAAGAAACTTTCAGGGAAATTTTATACATCACTGATACTAGAGAATCTGGTTGTAAAAGACCCTAGAATTGTGAACTCTGTGAAGGAAAAGATTACCATTGTTTTGCACAATTCCCAGACTGCAGAACTTGGATGTAACTGGGCAGACTTGTATCTCTGCTTCAGGATCTAAGTGTCTCACAGGAAATTGAAATAGCAAAGCATATGACCATAAGCTTGGGAGATGTGTGAAGTAAGTAGCTGCAAGGGAAGACAAAATAGCCTCAAGCAATCCGCAGGAATATAAATGGACCTCAAAATTAGCTTCCAAAGCTCAACAAGACTATTATTTTGTCTATACTTGCCTAAAAAGATATATTGATGACCCCACTATCCCAAAATCATGGGGAAGGGAAAATGACAGAGATCTCTGATTCATTTGATTTATTGAATCACATTGAGTGAAATCAATGGGAGTCATGGAAAAGTAGTTGAGAATGCTATCTGGTAAAGTATTAAAATGCCAACCATTTTCCAAAGTTCAGTTTTAACTCATTAAGCCTTACATCATCATTTTTTAAAAAATCTCTTTAGAACTTAAGGAAATTAGGCAGCAAAATCTGCTTTAGCTACTGTCCCAAAATGATAGTCCCTGGTTTTCTTCTCTTTTACTCAGTAGTAGTGCTTCTCAAAGCTTTGGCACAGGATTAAAGGAAAGATAATATTATATTTGCGTGGGCATTAACTGCCCTTCACATCTGAGTGAAGTTTCAAAAGACTACTTTGAAACTAGGATGGAACAGGTATTTATGTGTATTGTGGGCTAGAAAAGCAAAATATAATACTATTGTTGAATATGCAGAACATTATTGAAAACATACTTGCTTGAAAAGACAGAGATGTAATTGTACTTCACAGTTTTCTGTAGTGCATTGTCAGAATGAATATTTTTGTAAATTGAAGCTTACTCTACTTTGTCAAACTCAATAGCCCTGTCTTGTTACCTTCAAAAAAGAAGTGTCATTTTAATGATTCCAGTGTAGTCTGCTTTTCACACCTGCATCATAATGTATGCATTCAAATAGACTACATTTTCCATAATTACCCAGTCAGTCATTCCATGATTTTTAATTTTATTTTAAACTCATATATTGCAGTTCCAAAATAAGAAGCTTTTCTACTGATGAGTCTTGCACTAAAATTCCTCTAATTATTACTATTGGCATTTAGAAGTTTTTGATTTCATTGCTTCCCATCTAATTATACTTACCTCCTTATCTAACTGACCTTTATTAAAAAGTCTTAATAGAAAAGATTTTTAAAACCTATGGAATTAGATATTAATGTTTTTTCTTCTCTTCTTTTCTGCTACTATTTAAAGGATAAATTAATGTTTTTTCCTTCTCTTCTTTTCTGCTACTATTTAAGGGATAAATAAAGATAAATAATATCATAATTATGACTGTTAGGATATATTATACTAAATTCTTTTTCCTTCTGAAAAAAATGAAAAGTTAGCTTGCTGTAATTTTTGGTTCTAGTACAAGATTAGTGTTGGCATCATCCTTCAGTCTTTCCATTTTGGATGTGATATCCATTCTTTAGTCAGGAACACTGACCTCCCTCCATATATTTTAAATACCTTATTGAAAATTCTCCATTTCTCATCTTACCCCTTCATTCCCTGACAATAGAAGTCCTCCTTTGTAATGATTAAGTTGAATCAGACAACATAATTAAAACAATGGCCACAATTAAACATATATTTCATTTTAATCCATAGTCCAAACTTTTTCCATGATATGGGGGGGAACGTGCATTTCATCATCAGTCTTCTGAAGCTGTGAGGGGTCACTGCTTTCATTAGAGTTCTAAAGTCTTTCAGATTTCTCCTCTGTGTCATTGTGGTCATCATGAAAGTCTACCAAACACTGAGTTGCTAATATGTGTAACTCCTAACATCTTAATTTTAGGTCAAGTCATGTACAGAGTAAAATACATTTATTTTATCTTATAAAAATTTAAGTATAGAACCTGAGATAAGATACTGAGGAGTTATTCCTAAACTACAGGAATTGGAACGATTTTGAAAAATGCTTTTGGGCATGTCCCATCCTACTATGATGACAGGTATGTAGGACAGGTTTCTCAGGGAAGCAATTTTTGAGGAAGAAAAGGATGGATGTACCAACTAGTGAGAAACGATAACAACAATCTTAAAAGGACTTTGCAGCTCGACAAGTATTTTAAAACATTATTTCATTTGACTTTCACAACTTTGGCAGGTAAATAGTATTATTTTATTGTCTTATTTGATGATTACAATGAATCTTTGAGAGAGGTGCTATTAATGTTCCTCATTTTTCAGATGAGAGAATTGAAATGCATGGTTTAATGTTTTGTACAGTGTCATACAGCCAGTAAGTACCCGAGAAAGGATTCAACTCATTTATTGCTGACTGCAAGTCCATTGCTCTGTACTCTACAGCAATTGCCCTCATAGCCATTTGGGCCAAATCACTTTTTCAAATTTGATATTTTATAAAGGAGGTGTTAATTTAGATGTACATTGGTGTGTGAATGGAGGAACAGAATATTATGAAATGTAAAGGAAAAAAAAAACAGTACAGTAATCTTGATAGAACAATGGATTTGCTGACAGAAAACGTGCTCTAATCCCTAATTTGTTGAATGACCTTGAATACAATTAACTTTCACCTCTTTAATTAGCATTTTCTTCTTTTCTAAAATAGTGACAATACTGTGTGTGTGTATGTGTGTGTGTGTGTGTGTGTGTGTGTGTGTGTATAAAGCAGTTTGTAAATTCCAAAACACTGTATACATCTCAACTATTATTATTGCAGTCCTAGGTCTAGCATCCGAATATCTGATTGATCCTGGCCAAATCGTTTCACCCTATGTTCTTAAATTCTTTCACCCATAATCAAGGGAAGTAGACTTGAATGATTTCTAAGTTACTTTTCAATGCTAATATTTTATGGTTCTATAAAGATGGAAAACAACTTGTCACAATAGTACATTTTGGCATACAAACTCATTCTGGTATTGAAAACAAAGCCTCTGTGAAAACTAATTGTCTTAGTATCAAGATGAATCTATCTCATTACCAGAGATAGAATGACACAACAAGAGAAAAGAGCAGAGGAAAAGATGAAATGAAAACACTTTTTAGCAAACTAAAGGAAATAGTCAAACGATTTCAACTATTATGAGACTGAATGGGGAAAGAGACTAAAAGAAAGTGGAATGTGCTTTAGTAGTGTCAAAAATCCTGGATTTCAGATCCAATCAATGGTTTATGGAGTTTAATATTATGCCCCTGATAGCAGACCAAAGAAAATATTGATAGGCGAATATAATATTTGCTCCATGAAATGTCAATCATGAAGATTAAAATATTCCCAAACACTTATACTTAAGTTTAATTATATATAAAAAAATGTTACCTTGGCACAAAGTGAATGGGCATAGAAGTCCCCAAAGTATAATGCATTCGAGGAGAATCTGAGATAGGTGAGTATGCAGTTGAGAGTGTCTAGAATATAACCCCAAATCCTAAGTAAAGATGTATTGTTTACGTTCTAATTCTGGTAATCTGATTTTCTTTCTTCAACATATTTTGAAGTAAAGATAGTTTTCTTTTGTCTAAAGGAAATCAAGAATAACAAAAACCAAAAAAATAAAGCCCTCATGGTTCTTTTTCTAACACATTCAGGACTTACAACATGAACATGTTGACTGAAAAATAGTATCATTTGTTGTCTTCTCCTTTCAAGAATCTATTTTTTACTGTGCTGTATCTGTTTTCTTAGTCTCATTCAGTCAGAATAGTAGTATTGGAAAATAAGCACTGGATTGTCAATGCAAGTCAGAGGACTTGGTAGGAACCTCAGCTCTACTGTTTACAATTTGTGTAATCTTGGGCAAACCATTTTACCTCTCTCAGTCATATGTGTGGGTGAAATAAATTGCATGTGTATGAGATGTGTGCATGTGTGGGGAAAACAGAGAAGGAAATGTAGGCAGTTCATGTGTGTGTGTGTGTGTCTGTATGACTTGTTCAGACTCTCACAAATATTAACTATGAGATTTAGCTTTCTGTTAGCTCATGCCTTATAAGAAGCTCTTCAATATCCATGAATTACTTATTTTGAAATGTTAAAATAATGGAATTTTGCTGTTTTAAATTGTTTCTCTAATACTTTGGCCACTTCTTTATTGAGCAAAATCTAAAGATCTATATTGGGGATATAGATTTTTAACAATGATAACAGAAACATTGCTATATTTTCATCCCCTCCATTTCCCATACCACCCATTGTACTAAATCCCTTCCCTTCTTTTTCCTTCTTTTCCCTTTCTCTGCACCTCAGTCCACCATTTATAAAATGAGGATAACTGAAAATGGCAGAATAGAAGGATGAACCTACTCTTAGCTCTACCCAAAATCTCATAAAATAACTGTAAAAATGTTACTCCAAACAAATTCAAGAGTAGCAGAAGTCACAAAACGACAGAGGGAAAGAGATTTCCAGCTCAAAACAATCTGAAAGACTGAAAGTGAAGGTCTATCTCACTAGGTAGGTGCAGAATGGAGAGCAACCCAGCCTTGACCACTCCTCAGGGACAAGACCAGAGCAGGTGGAATCCTGGGCAGCACTTGTGGTTCTGAGATTTCTCAACCTACAAATGCCAAAGACAGCTTCAAAGGTTAGTGAGAAACTCTTTCACTCGGGGTAGAAGGGAGCAGAGTCTGGCCCTAGCCTCAGGCCCAGGGCAACAGAAATCACTGCAACACAGCCCTCAGTCTAAAGATGCTGGGGGAATTGAGTCTCTGATCTGGATCTTAGCCCTGAGTGGTGGTCCTGAGGTAAGGAGGAGCATGAGTGTGTTGGAGTTGGAGGCATGGAGAAGTAACCCTTCTCAGAGACCCTGGGCAGAAGAGTGCTTATGGTTGCTCCCAGACCAGAGTGCAGGCCAGGAGAGGAGGAAACTCTTCTCCCTTGATTGTGTTAATTTGGAGGAACTGAGATCTTACAGATCCCTGGAGTATACCATCCAGTTGACAAAGGACTCAAAAAACAAGTAACTGGCTGGGAAAATACTCAGAAAAGGAAAAAAAATAGGGCAAAAGAAGGTTATTTTCTTGGTAAACAGGTAGTTTCCTCCATCCTTTCAGGTGAGGAAGAACAAAACACACCATCAGAGGAAGATATCGAAGTCAAGGTTTCTTCATCCAAAACCTCCAAAATAAATACTCAATGGTCTTAGGCCATGGAAGAGCTAAAATAATATTTTGAAAATCAAATAAGAGAGGTGGAGGAAAAATTGGGAAGAGAAATGGGAGCACTTGAAAGAAAATCATCAAAAAAAACCACAGCTTGCTAAAGGAGACCCGAAAATTGCTGAAGAAAACTACACCTTTAAAAATAGACTAACACAAATGGTCAAAGAAGTCCAAAAAGCCAATGAGGACAAAAATGCTTTAAAAAAATCAGAATTAATGAAATGCAAAAGGAGGTTCAAAAGTTCACTGAAGAAAACAGTTTTTTTAAAAATTAGAATGGAGCATATGGAAGCTAACAACTTTATGAGGAATCAAGAAATTACAAAACAAACCAAAAGAATGAAAGAAATGAAGACAATGTGAAATATCTCATTGGAAAAACAACTGACCTGGAAAATAGATCCAAGAGAGACAATTTAAAAATTATGGGGCTACTGGAAAGTCATGATGAAAAAGACAGCCTAAACATCATCTTTCATGAAATCATCAAGGAAAACTGTTCTGATATTGTAGAACCAGAAAATAAAATAAATATTGCAAGAATACATCAATCACCTTCTGAAGAGATCTAAAAAGAAAAACTGCTAGGAATATGAGCATAATATTTCAGGGTAAAAATTTTATTCAATAAAAGAGAGGACTTTCAAGTATTTTTGATGAAAAGACCGGAGCTAAATAGAAAATTTGACTTTCAAACATAAGAATCAAGAGAAGCATGAAAAAGTAAACAGCAAATAGAAATCATAATGGACTTACTAAAGTTGAACTGTTTACATTCCTACATGGAAAGATAATATTTGTAACTCTGGAGACTTTTCTCACTATTTGGGTAGTTGGAGGAATTATATACATATAGACAGAAGACACAGGGTGAGTTGAATAGGAAGGGATGATATCTAAAAAATAAAATTAAGAGCTGATAGAGGAATATATTGGGAAGAGAAAGGGAGAAATGAAATGGGGCAAATTATGTCTCATAAAAGAGTCAAGAAAAAGTTTTTTCAATGCAGGGGAATAGGGGGGATGTGAGAGGGAAAAAGTGAAGCTTAATCTCATTACATTTGACTTAAGGAGGGAATGACATGCTCACTCAAATTGGTATGAAAATTTATCTTACACTACAGGAAAGTAGGGGAGAGGGAGATACGGAGGGTATAGGGGAGATGATAGAAGGGATGACAAATGAGAGGAAGGAGTAAACACTCTTGGGGAGGGACAAGGTCAATAAAGAGAATAGAATAAATGGGGAACAGAATATGATGGAAGGAAATATAGTTGCTCTTTCACAACATGACTATTATGGAAGTCTTTTGCATGACTATACATGTATAGTCTATAATGAATTGCAAACCTTCAAAGTGGGGATCTGTGGGGAGGTAGGAAGGGAGAGAAGTTGGAACTCAAAGTTTTCAGAATGAATGTTGAGAATTGTTTTTGCATGTCAATAAGAAATACAGGTAATGGGGTACAGACATCTATCTTGTCCTACAATAAAAGAGAGAAAATGGGGATAAGGGAAGGGAGGGGTGTGATAGAAGGGAGGTCATATTGGAGGAAGGGGTATTCAGAATGCATGGTGTCTTGAGTGGGGGGAGGAGAGAGATGGGGAGAAAATTTGATATTCAAAATCTTGTGGAAATGAATGTTGAAAACGAAAATAAATATTTTTTTTGAAAAAATGGGAATAACAACCCTCACACCACAAATATCAGAAACTGGTTGGACAGGAAAGTGCTTTATAAATGCAAAATTCTATTATTGGTATTCCCTAAATAGAGGGTCCAGAGTATTAATGAGGTCCTGCCCAAGCTTCCCTGAGGCATACAGGGTTTGAATTAGTTAATTGAAACTTCGAGATAGGAAGTGATACATGTCATTTTGGACAGCACTGCAATATTCTCTCCCTGGGAGGAAAAAAATGTTAAAATGAAATTATTCCTACAATATACTGATTATCATCTGCCAGTCCAGAAAAGAAAGCACTGTAAGAGTTAACTTTTAAGTAATCTACTTTATTAATAGCTGACACATAATTAGTTAACATTACTAAAATACTAAGTGTTATTGCATTGCTTCTTTTTTTCTAATGATTTCCACTGTACTTGTGAAGATTTAGCTGCAGTCATGTTAAGCAGCGATAGGGAAAATTTTATAACATTTCATTTCTACCACTGTTGGGGGTAGAGGGAGTGTATCCCCTTGAGAGAAATCCAAACATTCATTAGGGAAGTTGAGTAACTTGGTTTGAGAGTTATTATTATTTATCATTTATATAGAGACATAAATGCATATAGCTCTGTATAAGAAATGAAGGTGAATGAATAAATACATTCCCCCAAGGAGTCCTCTATCTATAGAAGCAAGTAAGAAAAGAGGAAGAAAACACACGCATGCATTGCTGAATTTTTTTTTATATTAAGGAGAAATTTACAGAATGGGATAGTTTTCAAAACATGCTAGGACTTGAAAGAGTAGCAGATTCTCTTGAACGATGATGATACGTAACATGGCAAAACTTTAAATACTGGCACAAGTCAGGAATTGAATCTGCATTCTGTGAAGGGGCAAGACAGTTTCCTATGATTGTTTGGGGACAGCAAGTATTGAAGCACAAACACTTCTAATACTTTGTAACCTCTCTGGTGACATATTGCTTCATTGGCATGTGAAGATGACAGGCCATAAGTTAGTACTCTTCTAACAAGGTTGTAATCAACCAACAAGCATTTATTTAGCTCCTACTATGTGGCAGTCACTGTACTATATGCTGAGGAGGAAAAGACAAGTGACACAGCTTTAGTCATTATGTATACGTTCTATCAGGGGAACATCATTTGTACAGAAATATAGGAAATTTTTGCAAAATAAATTAACTTTTTTTAGGGACATGGAGAAGCATTATCAGATAAGGGGCATTATAATAGAAGGCGGCATCAAATAAATGGTGAGGAGTGTTCCAGGCATGGGGGACAAGCAGGGCAAAGTCTAGAGTCATGGCAGAAGTTTGTGCAATGTGTCAAGGGTGATATAAAAGTCAGTATGGTTGGAATGTAATTTAAAGAATGGTAATTAACATACCATGAGTTTGGAAAGTTAGGTAGGGGATAGCTTGTAAAGGTCTTAAATAGGAGGGGGTCTGGTTTATGTTTAACAACCGCCTTTCAAAAAATGTACTCATGAAACACTTCAAAGTTTAATCTGCATTATTATCATTTTGTTCATCACTTCCTTTAGACTGGAAAGACAACAAAATTATAAATCAAACTCTGATTAAGGTTTTTAATATTAAGCAGTGAAACAAACTAGATTTATTTAAATACAATGGAAACCATGATTAATAGTACTCAATTATTTTCAATTAAGTCTATGGATTGGAAAATGGCAGGATTAATTGCACTGTATTGCAGCTATTTTATAGCCTTAAAATCTTACTGAAAATTGGTTTCACTGGTACTGATCACATCTCAGAATGCATTCCCATTCCATGTGATTCTTGCCCATATCTTTATATAATTCATTGGGAGTGAATATCTTCCGAATATGACTCTAAAGTTACAAGGTCGTACTCAGAACCAACAAGTTTATATTGCTGGAGGATGTGAATTCAATTTTATGATGAAATCAATGTTGAGAAGATATCAAATCAAGTTATATTTTAGAAAATCTCCAGACATGAATGTTTGACAATGTATTTTAAAAGTAAACAAAGGAAGTTTCCCTTAGTACTTCATTTTTTCACTAGTTTGATTGCAAAAGGTTAAATTTTGGATGAACGTTAGGCTTGAAAGCTCCTGTAAAATCTATTTAACAGAACTGCTCAAAAATTTCCCAGATGATGTTCTCATAGTTGACAGAAAAACTGACTTAAATACCACAGTCTTGACTCAAACAATCTTCAAGTTACTTTAATCCTTGTACAGAGAGTTCTGAAAATATGTACAGCTCCTCACTAATTGGTGATAAGGGCTAATCATGGCACACATAATCTCACCATGATTTCTTTATTCATGTTCTTTCGTAGAATCTGACAACCACTTCAACTATGAAACATTTCAGAATCTCAAAGATATCCCTCTTGTTCTTTGTACAAATTGTCTTCTACTGTAGCTGAACAACTACTAACCCAAACATATACTCTGATTTTATTTATCAATCCCCTATTTCTGTTCTTACCATACCAAAGCATAATCACTTCATGGTTATTTATAGAGTACTTTGCTGGAAAATGAGGATGAGAATCATTTTTCCTTGTTCTACAGATGCAGCATAACTATGCAAATAATATGCAAGGTGATTATTTTGTATCTATATAACTAATATTGCATTTATTATAAGAATATATTTCATGAATATTGTCATCAAATATGTTAGTACCTGCTGAGTTTTCTGTATGCAAGATGAATGAAAAAGAATAGCATGGCTATGTCATTCAGTGAATGCTATTTTTTCAAGCCTTTTAAGGTTAGGAAATTTCACTTGTACGTAGAATGAATTATTATTAACTTGACTAAGAAAATTCACAATTACCAAGAAACTTCAAAACTTGAGGCTGATAAAAAAAAAAACATGGATTAAAGACTGAAGTACCTGATTTATTTTGCAAAGAAAATATTACATTGGAATCTCCTAAAGAATTTTTTCATGAGGCATGATTCAACTGAAGAAAACAGAGTGCTTAAACACACACTGTTTCGAAAGTGAAAACTAAAGAACTGGATTATTGGAGGTGAGGGAGAATTTAAATTATAAAACAAACAGGTCTAGTGCTAGCAAAGTTAAAAGGAAACAAATCTAGTCTTTACCTCTTCTCCTTTCCTTTATTAGCCATTCTTTTGGAACTTTCTCCTTCTACTTGCCACCACTCTAGGTCAGGACTCCATGATCTATAGTCTTCTGTTGTTTGGATGCCAAGTTTGTAAAGATTGTCACTCAGACAAACTGTCCATGATTCATTTTATTGCGTAGGGTCACTCCTGTTGTCCAGCATGCATTTACAATGCATCATTGTGAATGATGTCCCATAACTTGTACCACTGAATGTAAACTCTCTGAACTTTCTAATGGAAAAATAACTAATGTGATAAACTAATTCATGATACATAAATGACTAGAGAAGATCATCTATTCTTCCTCTCCTACCTCTGTCACCCCCATCCCCAAACCACCAAGCTAAAGTAGGACTCCTTTCACTTATGATAAACTGTCGTAGAATGACCTTGTGGAGGGACCACATGGATTATTGTACAAAGCATATGAATGAGAAATAAGAGAACTGTATTCTGTTCTTGTCTTTGTCAGTAACTAGATGTGTGTCAAGGACAAGTCATTGTATCTCTCTGGACTATGTTTCTTCATCTGATATATAAGATGTTTGCATTACATGATCTATATAAGATGCCTGTTTACTCTAATTTCTATGATAGTGTGACAATTATCATCTAAATAAATTAAATACCTGATGGTAAAAGTCAGCATCTGGTTGGAAGTGATAATGTGCAATGATAGATCAGTAAAAAAGTTATCTTGGAAGAAAGCTCCTTTGAGAGAAGGAAGCATCCTTCAAATGATAACATATAAATAACCATTTATTTCCCTCATGTATAGGGATATCCCTGTTTACATTTGTGCGTGTATGTGTATCATGCTGATGACATTGATATATTCAGTAACAATCAGAATATGAATCATTTGAATAATAATACTTAGAAAGAAATAGAAAGGAGGAGGAGGAAGAGGAAGACAAGGTGGAGGGAGGAGGAGGAAGAAAAGACATGGAAGAAGGGAGGATAGGTAAAGGGAAGAAAAGAAGAGGAGGAAGAAGAAGAAAATAGGAGGAAAGGGGGAGAGAAGAGAGAGGAGGAAAGGAAAAAGGGAAGGAGGAAGGGGTTAGAAGGAAGTATAAGAGTGGGAAGGGAAGAGGAAGGGGAGGAACAGAAGAGAAGGAAAGATGTAAAAGGCAAGTAGGGAAGAAGAGGAAAGGGAGAGGAGGAGGGAAAGAGAGCAGAAAAGTCGGACAAAGAAGGGAGATGCAGAGGGAACAAAGGGAGGATAAAAAAGCTAGGCATTTATATGATTCTTTCCAAATGTTTCATTTTAATCTCTCAACAAGTCTGGGAATATGTGCAGATGCTAATTTTTACAGAAGAAGAGACTGAGCTACACAGAGGTACGTAAGTGTCTAAGACTAGAATTGAAATCATGTCTTTCAACACTTCATTCGTTGTCACTTAGCATTTAAATTGAAAAGAACTATTACTTAATTTGGTGGAGACGCAGGTTCATGCCTCACTTCTGCTATGTCATACAATGGAAAGTTTTCATAATTTCCATTTTTAACCATCTCATCTGTAAAAGTAGAGACAGCAGCCCCATATATTGTACTACTGACACCAAAATTGTGAAGATAAAAAGAATGATAAGATTAAGAACTAGAAGAGACCATCTCAGGCATTATACAATCCATTTCTCCCTTTATAGATTAGGGAATGGAGGCCTAGAAAGGTCAAGTGACTTGCTACAGATTTTTAGTGATTACATGTATTCAGTAAATCTCTAGATTTTGAAATCATATCTTAAATGTTAAAGATCTTTCCACTATACCTCACTGCTTCTTATGTTAGTATATATTTTAATGTATTTTATTTTTGAAAAAAATTAGCGTTTTATTCTTCCCCAGTTACATATAATAACATTCTTTAAAAATTGAGTTCCAAATTCTCTCCTTCTCTTCCTTCCACTCAGCACTGAGAAAGCAAGAAATTTGATGTAGATTATACATGTGTAGTCACACAAAACACATGTTCATGTAAATCATGCTGTGAAAGAAAACACAACCAAAACAAAGAAAAATGAAGAAAAATGTCTTGGATGTACAGTTAATGTATTTTCTAAAAGAAAGAAATTAAATACAAATTATTACCATTATCTGAGTTGCAAATTAACATACATTCATCAAGGAAACTTATACAACTAAAGAAATTTTAGGCTTGTCACAAAATCACAAAGATGCATATTTTTTACTGGCAGAGAACAAGGGTATGTAATAATTTTACTTCCACCTCTACAAATATCTTACCTTTGCTCTTGAGCAGTTTCTTATTTGATAATAAAGCTACTTCTCCCATTTTTTGTCTTCTCTTATTTTCCCTCAAAATATGTTTCTAAACAGATCTACTATAATAGCAATGATCAACAGCCTGTGAACTATTATCAATGAAGGGAGAAAGTGAGAGATGAAGATGACAGACTTCCAAAGAAAGAGCAAACAATTTAGGATGCTACCAATACATTTTCTATGACTGAACAGATCAAAAAATTGACTTGGGTAGAATCACAAAACAAAACCAAAAGAATGAAAAAATGGAAGAGAATGTGAAATATCTCATGGGAAAAACAACTGACCTGGAAAATAGATCCAGGAGTGACAATTTAAAAATTATGGGACTACCTGAAAGTCATGATCAAGACAAGAGCCTAGACATCATCTTCCATGACATTATCGAGGAAAACTGCCCTCATATTCTACAACCAGAAGTCAAAATAAGTATTGAAAGAATCCATTGATCACTGCCTGAAAGAGATCCAAAAAGAGAAACTCCTAGGAACATTGTGGCCAAATTCCAGAATTCCCAGGTCAAGGAGAAAATATTGCAAGCAGCTAGAATGAAACAATTCCAGTATTGTGGAAATACAAGCAAGATAACTCAGGATCTAACAGCTTCTACATTAAGGGATAGAAGGGCATGGAATAGGATATTCCAGAAGTCAAAGGAACTAGGACTCAAACCAAGAATCACCTACCCAGCAAAACTGAGTATAATACTTCAGGGGAAAATATGGTCTTTCAATGAAACAGAGGACTTTCAATCATTCTTGATGAAAAGACCAGAGCTGAAAAGAAAATTTGACTTTCAAACACAAGAATGAGAAGAAGCATGAAAAAGTAAACAGCAAAGAGAAGTCATAAGGGACTTACCAAAAGTGAACTGTTTACATTCCTACATAGAAAGACAATATTTGTAACTCTTAAAACTTTTCAGTATCTGGGTAGTTGGTGGGATCACACACACACACATACACACACATACACACACATGTACACACGTGCACACACAGACATACACACATGCACACACACACAGAGACAGAGAGCACAGAGTGAACTGAATAGGATGGGACCATATCTTAAAAGAAATTAAGGTAAATGGTGAGAGAGAAATGTAGTGGGAGGAAAGAGGGTGAAATGGAATGGGGTAAATTATATCTCATTCAAGAGGCAAGCAAGAGACTTTTTAGTGGAGGGAAAAAGAGGAGAGCTGAGAAAAAAACATGAAGTTTACCCTCATCACATTCGACTAAAGGAAGGAATAAAATGCACACTCATTTTGGTATGAAAACCTATCTTACAATACAGGAAAGTGGGAGAGAAGGAGATAAGCAGGGTGGGGAGGAGGGTGGAAGGGAGGGCAATGGGAGGAGGGAGCAATTTGAAGTCAACACTTGGGGAGGGACAGAATCAAAAAACAGAATAGAAATAATGGGGGGCGGGATAGGATGGAGGGAAATACAGTTAGTCTTACACAACACGACTATCATGGAAGTCATTTGCAAAACTACACAGATAGGGCCTATATTGGATTGCCTGCCTTCCCAAAGGGAATGGGTGGGGAGGGAGGGATGGGGAGAATTTGGAACTCAAAGTTTTAGGAACAACTGTTTAGTATTGTTGTTACTACTGGGAAATAAGAAATACAGTTAATGGTGAATAGAAAGTCATCTGGCCCTACAGGACAAAAGAGATGATGGGGACAAGAGAAGGGAGGGATGATAGAAGAGAGGGCAGATTGGTGATAGGGAAAATTAGATTGCTCCGTGTACTGGGGTGGGGGGAGGGGATAAAAGGGAAGAAAATTTGGAACCCAAAATTTTGTGAAAATGAGTGTAAAAAGTTAAATAAATAAATTTTTATCAAAAAAAGGAATTTTTCTTGTCAGTTATGATCTCTTTATCTAATTTATGAATTTTCCTCTTTGACATAGTTCTTAAAACATAGAATATTTTATTCCTTTTTTTAATAATCTGAACTTTGAATGTGTATATGAAATACCCTCTAAAAATTCAGAACATGTATTAAAACTTATAATCTTAGAGTATTGTCTGGAGGCACTACAAGTTTAAATTACTAGGGTTCTCACACTAAGTATGCCAGTATGTCTCAAAACCAAGACCTAAATCCAGGGCTTCCTGACTTTAAAATCTGCTGATGTCATACTGTGCTGTAATATAGTAGAAAGAGCAATGAATCCAGTGACTGAAATCTTTAATTTATATTTTCCCAGTATTACATACTTTTGTGATATTTCATAAATCACTTTTCAGATATGAATTTGTTTCCTAAATTTTAAAATGAGAAAGTTAGCAAGGAGGTCCATGAGAAAAAAGAAAAGATCTTTTTACCAGTTATCATTTATAATGACACATTCTTTTTGGTGGAATCAAAGATTTGGAATGAGATGGATTTTTATTGGAGCATGTTACCCAAATTATGGTACATGAATGGAATGAAATATTCCTGTGCTACAAGAAATTATGAATGTGATGAATGCAGAAAAATACTGCAAGATTTTTATGAACTAATGCAAAGTGAATGAAAGCAGAACCAGGAAAACAATGTACATAATGTAAATCAGTCAGTCAATAAACATTTGCTCAGTACCTGCTCTGTGCTAGGCACTGTGATAAGCACTGTTATCACCTACTACAATACAAAAAACAAAACTAAAGAAGAAAAACCTAATAAGATGATTAAAAAAAACTTTAAAAAAAGCAATCCTGTGCTATTGTGATCAGCTTTCATTGGAATAAGAAAGGTGTTTTGCTCTAAGCTGAAAAACTTTTTACTTGATTTTGCATTTCTGCAATTTGATTATGATATTTCTTGGGATTTCTTTTTACTGTTATTTTATAAATTCTCTTGATCTATATCTTTCCATATTTTCCCTTCTGTTTTGTGCTAGAATTTGTTGAAGGGTTCAGAGGGCCTCTTACATATTTTTTTTTTCCTAGGAGACCTGTTCATAGTCTAGATTTATATTCCGTATTCTTGTTTAGTAGTGCTTTTTTGGATAATTTTGGTCACATAAAATTGAAAAATTTTTGCACAAACCCAATGCAACCAAGATTAGGAGGGAAGCAGAAAACTGGGAAAGGTGTTTTGCAATTTGTGTCTGTGATAAAGGTCTCATTTCTAAAATATAGAGAAGTGAGTCAAATGTACAAAAATACAAGTCATTCTCCAATTGATTAATGGTCAAAGATATGAACAGGGAGTTTTCACAGGAAAAAATCAAAGCTATATATAATCATATAAAAAAATGATCTAAATCACGATTGATGAGAGAGATGCAAATCATAACAAGTATGAGGCGCCACATCACACCCATCAGATTGGCTCACATGACAAAAAAGGAAGATGTGGGAGAGTGGGAACAGTAATTCACTGTTGGTGGAGCTGTGAGCTGATCCAGCCATTCTAGAGAGCAATTTGGAGCTATGCCCAAAGGGCTACAAAATTGTGCATACCCTTTGACTCAGCAATATTGCTTCAGGGACTGTATCCCAAACAGATCACAGAAATGGGAAAAGTTTCCACATATCAAAAATATTTATAGCAGTTCTGTTTTTGTTGGCCGAAAACTGGAAATCAAGGGATGCCCATCAATTGGGTACCAAACAAGTTGTCTTATATGAATGTAATGGAATACTATTGTGCTATAAGAAATGATGAACAGGAAAACTTCAGTGGCCTGGAAAGACAAATGAAGTGATGCTGAGTGAAAGGAGCAGAACCAGGAGAACTTTGCATACAACAACAACTACAGTGTGAGAGCAATTTTTCTGGTAGACTCAGTGCTTCACTGTAATGCAAGGACTTAAAAAAATTCCCAATGGATTCTTGAGGGAAAATGCCATCCACATTCAGAGAAAGAGCTATGAAATTAGATTGCAAATTGAAGCAGACCATTTTCTTTTGAATAATATTTTGTTTTGTTTTATGGTTTCTCCCATTCATTTTAATTCTTCTATGCAACATGACTAAGGTGAAAATGCATTTAATAGGAATGTATGTGTAGAACTTATATAAGATTATGTACATCTCAGAGAGGGAGTGGGGAGGGAGTCAGGGAAGAAAGGGGAAAGAAGGGGAAAGTCTAAGATATATGGAAGTAATTGTAGAGCACTGAAAACAAGTAAAATAATTTAATTTAATAAAAAGAATTTCCATGCAACTCGTTGTTTTAAATGTATTCTTGACACTGAAATCTTAATTTTTGCTGGTTTATTTGGTATAAAAAAGAAGTATGCTCCACATAATCTTTCATTCTCCTGTATTCCAAAAATGCATGATACATTTTCCCACTTAATATTTTAATTTTATTTTTCCAGTTACATGTAAAGCTAGTTTTCAATGTTCGCTTTTGTAAAAGTTTGAGTTTCATATATGTTTTTCTCTCTCTCATCCACAACTGGCCCCTCCCAAAGACAGCAAACAATCTAATATTGACCATGCACGTACAATCATATTAAACATATTTCCACCTTAGTCATATTGTGCAAGAGAATCAGAACAAAATGGAAAAATACAAGAAAGAAAAAATAATAAAGCAAAAAAGAGGGAAATTAGTATGCTTTGATCTTCATTCAGACTCCATAGTTCTTTCTCTGGATGTGGACAGCACTTTCCACCATGACTCTTTTGGGATTGTCTTAGATCACAGTATTAATTACCTTAAATTGTTGAATTGCTGAGAAGCGGTATCTATGTAAGTTGATCATCAAACAATGTTGCTCTTCATTATATATACAATTTAAACTCATTTCACTCAGCATCAGCTCATATAAGTCTTTCCAGGTTTTTCTGAAATCTTCCTGCTCATTATTTCTTATATGTATCACCAGCATAGTTCTCATTCTCCAAGTATAAAAGACTCTCCATGTAGAAGGCTGAAGAAAAATATTTACCACCAGAAAGTCAAATCCCAGAACCAGAAAGCAAAATCCATCATGGTGACCAAGAAGTTAATAAACATGATCACAGCAGGGGGCAAAGCCATTCTCAACCTTCCTCTCCGTCAGCCAGGGCCTTTTCACTATCACCTGTCATGCCATGTCAGTTGGTCTGTGTTCTATCTCCTCTAACCTGACCTGACTCACTCACTTCCTCCCAGTTCTGCTCCACCCTACCTGCTCTGCTTCTTCAGCAAACTCCTCCTACCACATGACTTAGGCTTCCAGGTGATTTAAGCAGACCACATGGGCCTGTTAATAAATGAGGAAGATCTTTCCATTTAAATTACTATTACATTGCAGTACAATACATATTCCATTACATTCATAAACTGAAACTTGTTGAACTGTTTCTCAATTGATGAACATCCTCTCAATTTCTAGTTTGAGGTCACCACAAAAAGAGTTGCTATAAGTATCTTTGAATGTGTGGGTCCTTTTCCTTTTTTTAATTATCTCTTTTGGATACAGACTTAGTGATGATATTGCTGGATCAAAGGGTATACACAGTTTTATTACTTTTGAACATAGTTCCAAATTGCTCTCCAGAATAGTTGAATTAGTTCACAAATCCATCAACAATGCATTAGTGCTCCAATTTTCCCACATCATTTCCAACACTTATGATTTTCCTTTCTTATAATATTAACCAATTGATAGATGTGTGGCAGTGGCTCAGACTTCTCTTAATTTACATTTTTCTAATCAAGAGTGATTTAGAGTATTCTTTCATATGGCTATAAATACCATATTGTTTGACGATTTATCAATTGGGGAATGTCTGATATTCTTATAAATTTGACTCCGTTCTCCAAATATTAAATGAGGCCTATTTTTTGTACCATATAATCACTTTTAGGGAATTTTACATGCAGAATAATGCATTTTGCTTATCTACTTCCACAATAATAGGTACATCAATATCAAGATCTGCTTTTGAGAACTTATTGTTAAATTAATTTCTTATAATAGTATTCAATGAGGTACACTAAATCTCTACTTCATTATTACAATTATTTTATTTGACTCTACAAATTACATTTCAAATCTGAAGGTCTCTTAAGAATTGATAAGCAAGTCAGAGCTGAGAATGGAAGTGGCTGATGGGGCTGTAGCCACCCAGAGCCACCTCCACAGTCACCCACTAGAGTCTCTGACCGGCCCCTCCAGGCAGTGAGGCAACAGAGCGATTGGCCTGAGCCCTCCACTTTGACGGCTGGTTTCTGCACCTTTTCAGACTCAGGTGAGCTTCCAGCATAGCGACCTCAGCCAGTTCTCACTTGAACAAAAATATAAAGTAGAAGTACCTGAACTTGCGTTAAGAGAACAAAGTCCTGACCTTGTACGTTTTTTTTTTTAATATAAAATTATTTATTTAACTTTTTACATTCATTTTCACAAAATTTTGGGTTCCAAATTTTCTCCCCATTTCTCCCCTCCCCCCACCCCAATACACCAAGCATTCTGCCTTCTCTTCTGTCATCCCTCCCTTCTCTTGTCCTCATCTTTTTGTCCCATAGGGCCAGATGACATTCTATTCCCCATTAACTGTATTTCTTGTTTCCCAGAAGCAAGAACAATACTAAATAGTTGTTCCTAAAACTATGAGTTCCAACTTCTCCCCATCCCTCCCTCCCCACCCATTCCCTTTGGGAAGGCAGGCAATTCAATATAGGCCATATCTGTGTAGTTTTGAAAATAACTTCGATAATAGTCATGTTGTGTAAGACTAACTGTATTTCCCTCCATTCTAATTTTGAGAGTACTATTTTCTTCAGTGAACTTTTGAATCTCTTTTTCCATTTGGCTAATTCTGCTTTTGAAAGCATTCTTCTCCTCATTGGCTTTTTGAACCTCTTTTGCCAATTGAGTTAGCCTATTTTTCAAGGTGTTATTTTCTTCAGCATTTTTTGGGTCTCCTTTAGCAAGGTATTGCCCCGTTTTTCATGCTTTTCTTGCATCTCTCTCATTTCTCTTCCCAGTTTTTCCTCCACCTGTCTAACTTGATTTTCAAAATCCTTTTTGAGCTCTTCCATGGCCTGAGCCCACCGGACATCCACCTCAGATGTCTGGGATATGGAGACCCCAACCTCCATGTCTTTACCTGATGGTAAGTATTGTTCCTTGTCATCAGAAATGAAAGGCAGGAACATCTGTTCCCCAAGAAAGTAGTTTTCTATGGTCTTATTTTTCTTCCCTTTTCTGGGCATTTTCCCAGCCAGTTACTTGACTTCTGAGATTCCTCTCCACACCTAGCCCCAAGCTAGTGCTTGGGGACTGAGATTCAAATGCTGCTCCCCAGACTCAGGGATTTGTGGCAGGCACGGCTGCTATTCAATGTGAGCTTAAATTCTGGTGCTCAGGTGGGGGCAGGGTGGCCTCCCAGGCTCAGTTCCCTCAGGGGGTTTAGGCAGAGACCTTCAGTAATGGAGCAGAGCTCTTCTCTGCTGGGGGAGCCCGGGTCTGCTGCTGTCCCTGTCTCCATTGCTGCCTGCCAAGAGGGCCCGAGTCATGGAGACACCCTGCTCCCCTCTCAGCTAGCTCAGACGTCTCTCTCACTGACCTGTAGCACCTGTGGGTGGAGGCACCTTCGCGGCCACTGGAGATTCTGTCTCTGAAGCCTGCTCAAATCTGTTCCTCTCAGGGCCATCCAGTCAGGGAAGTGCAGGGCTGGGCTTTGCTGTTTGGTGTGTGCTGTCCCCTGGGAATGGCTTTACAGGGCTCTCTGGAACAGAAATCTCCTCCACTGCATTTCTGAGTGACTTGCTCTGCTCCAGAATTTGTGGGAAGTTCTTTTTACAGAAAATTTATGGGCTGTGTGTTTGGGAGCTGGCATACGTGAGTCTTTCTACTCCGCCATCTTGGCTCCTCCCCTGGCCTTGTACTTTTGAATCAGTGGCACTGGTGAGGGACTTTGCTGTAAAACTCAGAAACTGGACAGTGAACCAAAGAGCATAAATGCACTACCTGATGGAATTTTAGTGGCTCTAGCACTTTTCAGTCTGAAGGCTCTAACAGTGACATGTACTTTATTCCTGCTACTATTTTCAGAGACCCATTCAGAAAGGACCCAAACAAACTGGTTTTCTGTGAATAAGTATAACCACAAGATTGCAGACACCAATTTGAAGCATACCTGTAAAGGGATGATGGATGTGGTGATCAACAAGAGACCCTGGTTTGGTATGGAACAAGAATATACTCTCATGAGAACAGATAGACACCCTTTTGGCTGGCCTTCCAATGGATTCCCTGGTTCCCAGGGTCCATATTACTTTGGTGTGGGAGCGATAACACCTGTGGAAAAGATATAATAGAAGCTCATTATCATGCTTGTCTATATGATGGAGTCAAAATTAGGGGAACAAATGCTTAAGCAATGCCAGCTCAGTGGGAGTGCCAAATAGGACCATGTGAAGGGATTGAAATGGGAGATCACCTCTGGATTACCTGTTTCATCCTCCATCAAGTGTATGAAGATTTTGGAATGATTGTAACATTTGATTCCAATCCCTGAAAACTGGAATGGATCTGGTTGCCCTACTAACTTCAGTACCCAGCCCATGAGAGAAGACAATGGTCTAAAGAAACCATCGAGAGACTAAGTAAGAGACACAAGTGTCACATCTGAGCTTATGACCCCAAGGTTAGTCTGGACAATGTCCATTGTTTGACAGGTTTCAATAAGACAGCCAACCTTAACTAGTTCTCTGCTAGAGTAGCCAACCAAGTTGTGAGCATCTGAATTCCCCAGATGGTTGGGCAGAACAAGAAGGGCTACTTTGAAAATTACTGCCCCTCTGCCAACTGTGACCCATACATGGAGACAAGAGATGCTTATCCATACCTGCCTCCTCAGTGAGACAGGAGAAGAACTCTTTCAGTATAAAAACTAAATGGACCAGACCTACAGATATCTTCTGTATCCTCCACTTCATAACCTTTTTCTCATTCCCTCTTCCACCTCACCTCTCCCCTCTTCCAATTTTCCCTACTAGATGTAACTCAGGGCACAAAATACCATGGTTTTTTGTGCTCACAGATAACTCCTTTCATTTTTGTGGGGGAAGGGTAGTCGGTTGGAATGTTTTTTAGTGTTTTGTTTTTTTTTTTTTCCCATCATTGACTTTTTAAAGACTGAGAATAGTATGTTAGTGAGGAAAAAGGGGTTGGGGAACCTAACCACTGTTTCCATCTAATCAAGTTTCTACATCAACAGAGGTTTGTGGCTTCTAGGAAAAATAAAAGAATTAAGTATTTCAGATGGACTGATTGGGATGGGATAAAAGGTGGGTAAAAGGAGGAATTTTACTGAGTTTTTTGGAAGGGAGGGAGAAGAGTATTCAATACACATGAGATTCTAATCTACTTTAATTAAAAGATGAGAAGTAGCCAGGGGTGGTGGTCTCAGCTTACAAGGAAACAAACCCTTTGTCTTCTAGTTATATGGACTTCATTATATTTTCTCTGGCCTAGTGGGGAAACCCTTGGTCAGAAGATAGTCTGAAGGCTTTGAACCAATGAAGACTGTTCAGTTTTAGAAAAGAGAAAATCTTTCCCACTCTCATCTTCCCTTCACCTAAATCAGAGTGGTATTTTTATATTTTCATTTAAAAACAAAAAAGGAGGAGCCAAGAAGGCAGAGTAGAAAGATTCACATATGCTAGCTCCTAACTCACAGCCAATAAAATACCTGTAAATAGCAATCCCCAACAAATTCTGGAGCAGTGGAAGCCACACAGCAATGGAATGGAAGAGATTTCTTTTCCAAAGAGTAGTGAAAAAATGGCACCAAAGGTCCATCACACAGCAGACCCAAAGCAGAGCCCAGCCCTGCCTTGTCCAAGCAACACTGAGAGGACCAGATCCGAGCACGTTTCAGGGATGGAACCTCCAGTGGCCGTGCAGGTCCATCCACCCACAGACAGCAAAGGTTAGTGAGAAAGCCGGTTTGGCTAGCCAACAGGGCAGCAGAGTGTCCCCATAACTCAGGCCCCCTCAGGAGACAACAGCAGACAGGGGCTCCCAAAGCAAGCAGGGGCTCTGATTCATTTTTGAAGGTCTCTGCATAAACCCCCTGAGGGAAATGAGCCCTGTGAAGTGACCCTGCTTCCACCTGAGCACCTGAACTTAATCTCACACTGAATAGCAGCCCTGCCCCCTCTGAAAGCCCTGAGGTTGGGAAGCAGTATTTGAATCTCAGACCCCAAGCAATAGCTGGGCAGCTCTGGAGGCAAGGTAGGTGTGGAAAGGAATTTCAGAAGTCAAGTAACTGGCTGAGAAAATGCCCAGAAGAGGGAAGAAAAATAAAACCATAGAAGGTTACTTTCTTGGAGAACAGATATTTCCTCCTTTCCTTTCAGGTGAGGAAGAACAATGCATGCCATTAGGGAAAAACATAGAAGTCAAGGCTTCTGTATTCCAAACACCTGAAATAAATATTTAATGGGCTCAGGCCATGGCAGAGCTCAAAAAGGATTTTGAAAATCAAGTTGGAGAGGTGGAGGAAAAACTGGGAAGAGAAATGAGAGAGATGCAAGAAAAGCATGAAAAGCAGGTCAACACTTTGCTAAAGGAGACCCCAAAAAATGCTGAAGTAAATAACACCTTTGAAAATAGGCTAACTCAACTGGCAAAAGAGGTTCAAAAAGCCAATGAGGAGAAGAATGCTTTCATAGGCAGAATTAGCCAAATGGAAAAAGAGGTTCAAAAGTTCACTGAATAAAATAGTTCTCTCAAAATTAGAAAGGAACAGATGGAGGCTAATGATTCTATGAGAAACCAAGAAATCACAAAACAAAATCAAAAGAATGAAGAAATGGAAGATGATGTGAAATATCTCATTGGAAAAACAACTGACCTGGAAAATAGATCCAGGAGAGACAATTTAAAAATTATGGGACTACCTGAATGCCATGATCAAAAAAAGAGCCTATACATCATCTTGCATGAAATTATCAAGGAAAACTGCCCTGAGATTCTAGAAACAGAGAGCAAAGTAAGTATTGAAGGAATCCACCGATCACCGCCTGAAAGAGATCCAAAAAGAGAAACTCCTAGGAACATTGTGGCCAAATTCCAGAATTCTCAGGTCAAGGAGAAAAATATTGCAAGCAGCTAGAAATAAACAATTCCAGTGTTGTGGAAATACAACCAGGATAGTACAAGATCTAGCAGTTTCTACATTAAGGGATCGAAGGGCATGGAATAGGATATTCCAGAAGTCAAAGGAACTAACACTAAAACCAAGAGTCATCTACCCAGCAAAACTGAGTATAATATTTCAGGGGAAAAAATGGTCTTTCAATGAAATAGAGAACTTTCAAGCATTCTTGATGAAAAGACCAGAGCTAAAAAGAAAATTTGACTTTCAAACACAAGATTGAAAAAAAGCATGAAAAGGTAAATAGGAAAGAGAAGTCATAAGGGACTTACTAAAGTTGAACTGTTTACATTCCTGCACGGAAAGACAATATTGTAACTCTTGAAAATTTTCAGTATCTGGGTAGTTGGTGGAATTACACACACACACACACACACACACACACACACACACACCTACAAGAGACAGAGAGCACAGAGTGAATTGAATAGGATGCCATCATACCTTAAAAAATGAAGTTAAGTGGTAAGAGACAAATGTATTGGGAGGAGAGAGGGAGAAATGGAATGGGGCAAATTATTCCTCTTTGAAGAAGCAGGCAGGAGACTTTTTAGTGGAGGGAAAAAGAGGGGAGCTGAGAGAAAAACAAGAAGTTTACTCTCATCACATCCAACTAAAGGAAGGAATAAAATGCACACTCACTTTGGTATGTGTGTGTGTGTGTGTGTGTGTGTGTGTGTGTGTTTCCTGTCTTACATTACAGGAAAGAGGGGGAGAAGGGGATAAGCAGGGAGGGGGGGATGATGGAAGGGAGGGCAATGGGAAGAGGGAGCAATTTGAAGTCAACAAGTGGGGAGGGACAGGATCAAAAGAGAGAATAGAAGCAATGAGGGGCAGGATAGGAGGGAGGGAAATATAGTTAGTCCTATACAACATGACTATTATGGAAGTCATTTGCAAAACTACACAGATAGGGCCTGTATTAACTTGTCTGCCTTTCCAAAGGAAATGGGTGGGGAAGGAGGGATGGGGAGAAGTTGGAACTCAAAGTTTTAGTAACTACTGTTGAGTATTGTTCTTGCTACTAGGAAATAAGAAATACAGGTAATGAGGAATAGAAAGTTATCTGGCCCTATACTTCAAAAGCAAGATGAGGACAAGGAAAGGGAGGGATGATAGAAGAGAAGGCAAATTGGTGATAGGGGAAATTAGAATGCTTGGTGTATTGGGTTGGGGGGAGGGGACAAATGGGGAGAATATTTGGATCCCAAAATTTTGTGAAAATGAATGTAAGAAGTTAAATAAATAAATTTATTAAAAAAGTAAAATGAAATAAAAACAAAAAATAAAAACAACAAAACCTTTATAAGGGTGTGGGTGTAGGTACTTGAGGCGGGGTGAAGAGGCAGAGCAGCTGGGAAGGTGTGGTCAGAACCAGGAACCTTCTGCTAAGAACGGACTACACTGGAAGGAAAGTGGTACCAAAAAATCCTGGTTTGGTGACTGGTCATCTTTTCAGCTTGCTCTCTTGCCTGTCCATGTAGAGTTGGTAACAACTAAAGGCAGCAGGAAACACTGGATGGCTGTGATTTTAACAAGCACACATTGAATGAGGCACACATATGTGAGAGGGAGATGAGGGTGGGGGAATGATAATGTATGAGTTGGCTCATCAATTTAACCATATTACTGACAAGATTGGGGAAGGGTGGTGGGTGTTTATTTTCTGGTGGGATTAGCATGTCACTAAAGCAGGCCTTTTGATATATTAAAAAATATTATAAAGGCAAAGCAATTTTAGTTTCAAATTTTTATAAGGTTTTATAGTTTTTCAGAGCTGTGTGCATGTGTACCCTAGTAAGCTCAAACTGGCCCTTTACCTGTCTTTTAGTGATTGAGATTGGGGTTGGCAGAGCTGGGTTCAGACAATTGTGCTTTTGTACCCTGCTATCATTTCTGAGTGCCAGATCTTCCTTTACCTTTTTGTCAAAAGATTTCTGATGAGTGTTTTTCCTTTTATACTAAAAATAAAATAGAACAAAAAAATCTAAAAACTAAAGGTTAAAAGAATATGGATTACTCTGGCTTCTGACTAGTTTTAATATGAATAAACAATACATGTAACATTAATTTTGAACAAATTCTCATGCTTATTTAATTAAAAATTAAGGATTTATTTACTGGATGAACATGGGAAATCTAAAACAACTCGGGGATGAAATATTCATATCTATGCTTCCTAGCTGGTATTAAGGAAATTCTGAAAGAAAAAAAAAGAGAACTTCTTTGATGTATATAGATATAATACACTCACACACACACATAAAATGTACATATTCTTACAGGCATACATACATACAAACACATATATAGTTATAATTGTTATATCATAGGTGTGTCAAAATCAGCTCAAAAAGCCTTGTGAGAATCAATTGTTATGTTTTCTGTGTGAAAATTTATAACTGAAATAAGCAAACTACAAATTAAATCTTGATTTATTGTTTTGTTGATTGTATATACTTAAGACAGTGATGGACAAAATATAAAAACACATATTAAACTTAAAATTTCTGTGTATAGCTTTCCCCCAGTCAGCTTTTAAATATTTACCATTACAGTTATAATATTATTCAATTAAATGTCTTCTCAACTCTTTGCTTAAAATATTTTCATTCTTTGTAGCTTTGAACATTAATTTTCCATTATTTTGTGTCATTGAACAATTTTATGTTGTATTCATTTCTTATGTTATTTTCTTCATTCTTTTTCCTTCATTTTGCATTAGGTCATGTAAATAATTCTACATTTTTTCTAGCTTCATCATATTTGAAATTTGATACAACACAGTCCTGGCCTATTCACTCTTCAATTGACAGACATCTGTTTTCTTTCCAGTGTTTTGCTACCATAAAAAGTGTTGCTATAATTATTTAGCTGTATGTGAAGTCTTTCATTTCACTGATCTCCTTGACACATTTATCTAACAGTTCAATCTCTTAATTAAAGTAAAGGAGGATTTTAGTTACTTTGCTTGCATAATCTCAAAATGTTTTCCTGGATGGTTTTGCAGCACATCCTTACAACAATATCTTAGCGTTCCTCTTATTCCACAGCCCTTCTAAAATTGACTCTTCATACCTTGCATCATCTTTGCCAATTTGCTTAACATTAGAGGAAACTCCCAGGATGTTTTCATCTGTGGTTCTCTTTTTATAAGTAAATTTCAGCTGTCATTTATATTGTTCTTAATAATTTCCAATTCTTCCTTTGGGAATGATTTGCTCATATCCATGTGAAATATTTTTGGAGAATGGACTTTGTTATATATTCTGATTTTTGATGTATATTTTGAAAGACAAATCGAAATCTGAAATATTTGAGATAGAACAATTTTCCCAGGTGACAGGTTTCCTTCTTATTGCAAATGTATTAATTTTATATAATAAACTCTTCCAAATCATGTGATCAATATTATATATACATATTTGTATATATGTAGGTGTATATTTGTAATTGCCAGTCCTTTGTTAGGTTAAGAAATAATCTCTTGGGGGCAGAGCCAAGATGACAGACTAGAAAGATGCATATACTCCAGTGCTTCCCCCACAGCCCACAAAATACCTGTAAAAAATGACTCTCAACAAATTCTACAGCAGCAGAAGCCACAAAACAACAGAGTGCAAGATATTTCCAGTCAAAGATAACCTGGAAGGCTAACAGGAAAAGTCTATCTCACTGGACGTTGAGCAGAGCAGAGGCCAGCCCTCATCATGCAGCACTAGGAGGAACAGGACCTGAACGGAACTCCAGGGCAGAATTCCCAGCAGGGAAGGTCCCAAATCCCTCAACCCACAAGAGATAAAGAAAGCTCCAGAGGTCAGTGTGGGAGGGCTTTCCCATACAGGATAGAGGGGAACAGGGTTCCCCTAGCACTAGCCCCAGGCAGCAGCAGCAGTAGGATGCAGGCAGTGATGTGGAAACAGCCTGGGTCCATGGTTCAGGCACCTTAGCTTAAAGCCTCTGGCAGAATTGAGCAACTGATCTGAACCTCAGCCCTCAGTGTTTGCCCTGCCCCCACCCAAAGTCCTTGGGGGAGATGAGAACCTGATCTGAATCTTAGCCTTGAGCATAGTACTGGGGAGAGGAGGAGCACTAGGACCCTCCTATTGACAAAGGATTCAGAAGTCAAGTGACTGGCTGGGAAAATGCCCAAAAAAGGGGAAAAATATAAGACCATAGAAGATTATTTTCTTGGTGAACAGGCATCTCCTCCCATCCTTTCAGATGAGGAAGAACAAGGCATTTTTTCAGAGGAACTCAAGGCCTCTGCCTCCTCCAGTATCACCAAAATAAATATGAAATGGGTTCAGGCTACAGAAGAGCTTGAAAAATGTTTTAGCAGCCTGCTAAAGGAGAACCAAAAAATGCTGAAGAAAATAGCACCTTTAAAAAAGAGTTTAACTCAGTTGGAAAAAGAGGTCCAAAAAGCCAAAGAGGAAAAAGAGGCTTTAAAAAGCAGAATTAGCCAAATGGAAAAGAAGGTTCAAAAGCTCACTGAAATAGTTCTTTAAAAAAGATAATCAAGTTCAGGGAAGCTAATGACTATGAGATAAACCAAGAAGTTAGGAAACAAAACCAAAAGTTTGAAAAATAGAAGATAATGTGAAATATCTCATTGGAAAAACAACTAACCTGGACAGTAGATCCAGGAGAGACAATTTAAAAATTATGGGGCTACCTGAAAGCCATGATCAAAAACAGAGCCTAGATATTATCTTTCATGAAATTGTCAAGGAAAATTGCCCTGATACTCTAGAACTAGAGGGCAAAATAAACATTGAAAGAATCCACCAATCACCTCCTGAAAGAAGTCTGAAAACAGAAACTCCTAGGAATATTGTGGCCAAATTTCAGAGTTCCTAGGTCAAGGAGAAAATATTGCGAGCAACTGGAAAGAAACTATTTGAATACTGTGGAAATAAAATCAGGATAACACAGGGTCTAGCAGCTATTACATTAAGAAATTGAAGGTCTTGGAATATGATATTCCAGAAAACAAAGGAGCTAGGATTGAAACCAAGAATCACCTACCCAGCAAAACTGAGTATAATACTTCAAGGGAGTAAATGATCATTCAGTGATATAAAGGACTTTCAAACATTCATGATGAAAAGACCAGAACTGTATAGAAAGTTTGACTTTCAAATACAAGAATCAAGAGAAGCTTGAAAAGGTAAACAGGAAAGAGACATCATAAAAGACCTTCTAAAATGGAACTGTTAACATTTCTATATAGAAAGATAATATTTATAACTCGTGAGACTTTTCTCAGTATTTGGGTAGGTGGAGGGATTATACACAAACACACACCTACACACACACACACATATAGACAGAGAGTACATGTTGAGTTGAATCAGAAGAGATGATATCCATAAAAAAAAATAAAATAAAAATTAAGGGGTGAGGGAGGAAGAGCTGGGAGGAGAAAGGAGAAATAGAATGGCACAGGCTATAACTCATAAAAGAGATAAGAAAAATCTTGTTCAGTGGAGGAGAAAAGGGAAAAGATCAGAGTGGAAAAGTGAAGCTCTCACATATGGCTTAAGCAGGGAATAATATTCACTAAATTTGCTATGGAAATCTATCTTACACTACAGGAAGTTAGGGGAGGAGGGGAAAAGTGGGATGAGGAGGATGATAGATGGGAGGGCAAATGTGAGAAGGGAGTAATTAGAAATAAACACTTTTGGCAAGGGAAAAGGTCAAATGAGAGCATTTTAAAAAGGGGGGGCAGGGTGGGATAGAGGGCAATATAGTTAGTATTGTACAACATGATTATTATGGAAGTCTTTTTGCAAAATAACACATTCAAAGTGCTTGTTTGATTTCCTGAAAGCTATGTATAGACCAAAAGCCTATGGTGCATCACAACTACTCAGTGCTGATGGAGCCACATTGATTAATGATAGGGTGAACACTTCCATAGAGTTCTCAACAGATCATCATCAATCAATGCTGAGGCCATTAACTATTTACCTCAAGTTGAAGACAATTCTTCCTTAGCTGAACTTCCAACTGAAGAAGAGGTTTTAAGGGCCATTAGGTTCCTTTCATGTGGCAAAGCATGTAGTACTGATTCTATTCCAGCTGAGATTTACACGGTAGTGGGATCATTACTCATACAAAAGTCGACTGAATTTTTCCAGGTTATATAGCAAGAGGAGTTTATTACTCAGGAGTTCAAGGATGCCTCCATTTTCAGTCTGTATAAGGGTAACAGGAATAGATTGTCCTGCAACAATCACAGGGAGATCTCATCCTTAGTCACTGCTGGGAAGATTCTTGCTAGTGTCTGCTTTAACAGGCTGATCCTTCACCCGGAGGATGATCGTATATCTGAGATCCAGTGTGACTTCAGAAAGAGCCAAGGAATAGTCAATGTGTTGTTTGTTGCTTGACAACTCTAGGAGAAATACAAGGAGCAGAGCAGAGGTTTATACACAATGTTTGTGGATCTGACCAAAGTCTTTGACAGGCTTACTTGTGAGGGCTTATGTTATGTCAAAATTTGGTTGCCCAGAGGAGCTCATGAATATTGTTCATTAATTTCATGATGGCATATTTTTCCAGGTTCTGGAGAGTGGACAAAGCTCTCATGCCTTTGCAGTCACCAATGGAGTGAAATAAGACTGCATGTTTGTTCCCATACTTTTTAGCATGATGTTTTTAGCCATGTTGTTAAATGTTTTCAATGAGGATGAATATGGCATCCAGGTCAACTATTTACTGATGGCAAGTTCTTCAATTTGAAAAGACTCCAAGCCAAGACCAAAGTGGAGGGAGTGTTTTTGCATGATTTTGTGTTTACAATGATTATGCATTCAATGCAACCTCTGAAGATGAGATGCTTCAAAGAATGGTTCAATTCTCTGCTGTATGTGCTGATTTGGGCCTATTAAATAATTAACACCAAGAAAGCACAGTTGAAATCAGCTACCACCATACCACCCAAACATTGAACCACTGGTTCCAACAAATGGGGACTTAATGCTGTGGATGAGTTCATTTACCTTGGTAGTGTACTTTCTTGGGATGTATGCATTGACATTGAGTTTGATGCATGCATTGCCAGAGCTAGCTCAGTGTTTGGGAGGCTCTGAAGAAAAGTCTGGGAGAAAAGAGGTAGTAGACTGACTACCACACTGAAGGTCTACAAAGCTGTTGTTCCAGTGACATTTCCTTGGCTATGGTATAAAATAAAGAGGTTATTTGCATTTAAAGACTTTCATATTGTGGTTTTAGCTTTCCTTCCAAGGCATATGAGACATTATTTCACATTATATATTCTATTTTCCATCAAACTTGCTAGTTTGATGTTGCCCGTATACAATATTTTGTCCTTAGTGCCATTAATGAGATCCCGCTAACCCATCCCCACCTCCAAGTATGAAACTCACTACCTCATCACTTCCCCTTCATAAAATCCCTAGCTCCCTTCATGGCTGTGTTTAGGATATATTTCCTCCAGGAAGCCTAAACTGGTACCTAGAGACTGTTTCCCTGATTCCAGAAATTATCAGATGGATAGAAAATACCCTGTTTCTCTCTCTTTGTTTCTCTATCTCTGCCTCCATTTAAATGACTATGTACAGAGACAGAGAGTCACATTAAAATATCTATTTAAGGTGGAGCTAAGATGATGAAGTGAGGCAGGAAATCACCTGAATTCTCTCAAATTCACTCTCCAAACAACTACAAATTAATGCCTCAAATGGAATTCTAGAACAGCAGAACCAACAAAAGAATGGGGTGAAAAATTCTTCCAGTACACGAAAACTTCAAAGGTCAGCAGAAAAGTCTAAGTGTGACAAAAGAAGAACAGAGACTAATGAAGGTAGCTTTTTGTCATTGTTTACCAGGCTGTGCCCCAACAAGCCAACAACATGGTCTCACAGACCTTGACAGGTTAACGTAAGGCATCCCAGTCCCATCATAAGCCACCAGTAGGGTTCCATCCACCCTGTGCCAGTTAGTATCAAGAGAGGTAGAAGTAAAATTGAGAAAAGAAATGAGAGTTATGCAAAAGAATCACAAAAAAAGAATCAACACCATTTTAAAGGAAGCACAATGAATGGAAAAATATGTACAAAAATTCACTGAAGAAAACAACTTGCTAAAACTTAGAAGTTGCCAAATAGAAATTGAGGTAAAAAAATCACTGAAGAGAATGACTACTTAAAAAACTGGAGAGATTTACATGAACTGATGCTGAGTGAAGTGAGCAGAACCAGGAGAACATTATACACATCCAGGAGAATGTTACATACAGTAAGAGCCACAGTGGGTTAGAATGGTGTCTAATGAATTTAGCCCTTCACAGCAATGCAAGGACCTAAAACATTTCCCAAGGACTCATGAGGCAAAATGCCATTCATATGCAGAGAAAGAACTATAGAAATGGAACACAAAATGAAGCAGACTATTTTATCTTTTGTTAAGTTTTGTTATATTTTTACTTTTCTCATCGTTTCTCCCATTTATTTTAATTCTTCTGTGCAACATGATTAATGTGAAATTGTGTTTAATAAGAGTGTATGTGTAGAATCCATATAAGATTGGATGCCATCATGGAAATGGTAATAGGAGAGAGGGGGAGAAAATTTTAAACTTATAGAAGTGATTGTTCAAAACTGAAAATAAATTAATTAATTATAAATTAGTAGATTTGGTCAAATGGAAAACAAAGTACAAAAGTTCACTGAAGAAAATGATTGCTTAAAAATTAGAATTGGCCAGATGGAAAATAACATACAAAAAGTCACTGAATCAGATAATTCCTAAAAAATTATAAGTGGTCAAGTGGAAACTAACGACTCAATTAGATAGCAAAAAAAAAAAAAAAAAGAAAAACAACAAAACAAAATTTAAAAAAAGATGAAAAAAAGAAAATTCAAAATATCACATTGGAAAAACAATTCATTTGGAAAACATATCCAGGAGAAATAATGTAAGAATTATTGGACTACATGAAAAACATGAGTGAAAAAGATATTAGACCTCATATTACAAGCAATTAGTAAGAAAAACTGCTCCAGTATTCTAGAACATTTGGGTAAAATGGAAATTCAAATAATCCACTAATCACCACCTGAAAGGGATCCCAAAATGAAAATTTCTAGTTACATTATAGTCAATTTCAAACTCCCAGGCCTAGGAAAAAACAAAGAAACGAGTCAAAAATAAGCAGTTTAAATATTATGAAGCCACAGTCAGAGTAGTTGCTTCAACATTAAAGACTAAAAGGGCTTAGAATTCAATATTCAATAAAAGCAATAGAGCTAGGAATTCAATCAAGAATCACTAACAAAGTAATACCGAGTAATGTTTCAGGGGGAAATGTATCCTCAGTAAATTAGAGGACTTGCAAGCATTCGTATTGAAAAGAAAAGAGTCAAATGAAAGAGAAAATTGACTTTAAAATACAAGGCTGAGGAAAAGGATAAAAAGTTAAAAACGAAGGAGAAAACCAAAGGGATTCAATAAAGTTAAACTGTTAAAATTTCTTCTTGGGAAATTATACTGATAACTTGTGAATACATTGTCACTATGAGGACAGTTAGAAGGAGTATATTGCTGTAAACTGACTATGATGTAATGATATCTGAAAAAGAATTAAGGGTTAGGGAGAAAGAGAAAGAGGAACAGAAAGGTAGAAAGGGATAAATTATATCATATTAAGTTGCAAGAAAGAGTTATTACAGGAGAGGAAAAGATGGGGGCATGACTGGCAAATCTTGAACCTCTCTCTCACTGTAATTGGCCCGAAGAGGGAATAACATGCACACTAATTTTAATGTAGAAATCTATCTTACCCTCTAGAGAAAAAGAAGTAGAGAAGGATAAGAGAAGGAGGGGCATGATGGAAGAGAATATGGAAGGAAATACACAAAATAGTAATCATAATTGTGAATGTGGATGGGAGGAAATCACCCACAAAATGGAAGGAGGGAGCAGAGTGGATTAAAAGACAGAATAATACAATCTGTTGTTTACAGGATGCACATTTGAAACAGAGAGACAACCAAAGGAAAAGGGTGGGAGGAGAGTTTATTGTGCTTCAATTGAAGAAGAAGAAAAGTATCATGATCTCAGACAAAGCAAAAGCAAAAATAGATCTAATTAAAATAGACTAGGAAGGAAATCACATCTTGCTAAAAGATACTGAAGACAATAAAGCAATATCAACATCAAACATACATGCTCCAAATGCTATAGCATCCAAATTTGTTAAGGAGAAGTAAAAGGAGTTGTAGGAAGAATAGAACATAAGACTATACTAGTGGAAGACCTGAACATTACACACGAAGTAGATAAATTTAATGAAAAAGTAAACAAGAAAGAAATAAAGAAGGTGAATAGCATTTTAGGGAAAAGTTAGACATGACAGACCTCTGGAGAAAATTGAATGGAAATAGGAAGGAAGATAATTTTTTTTTTCCTCAGTGATTTATGACACTAACAAAAAAAATGTAATTATAATGGTAATTTAAATGGAGAGATTTTTCATATTGATTAATAGGCCAATGTAACCTGCCTGGATCACGTGGAAGCCTGAATTACATGAACTTGAATCATGTGGAGCCTATGGTGGGAGGAGTTTGCTAAATGGGTGGAACAGGAAGAGGCAGAACTAGGGCAGAGCTGAGAGAAAGTTAGTCTTGAGAGCAGTCAGAACTGAAGGATGTAGGCAAGCCCACAGCCAGCTGTGTGTCAGAAGTGCATTTTGTTTAAGGAAAGCTCAGGCTTTGTTTAAGGGAAGCCTGCTGGTGATTTGTCTAATGGCGTTGGTATGTGGGAAGCCTAGCATGTGGAAGGCTTGGGGATGATATTGTTCTCTGTATTGTTATTGTGTATAAATTTTTGTTACTGTAATGGATTTGGCTTTCTGGTGTCTGAATAAATGTTTTGGTTCTGCCTTCTTTGTGGACAGTCTGTGGTATTTCATGATTCATAATTCCTACCAGGATATTCATGGCCATGGTAGGCACTGTGGATATCACATTGATGCTACAGTATTAGGATAGACAGCTCACAATCAAATGCAGAAATTAAATGCATAAAATAAATGCATACTTTTTATATCATAATGCAACGAAACTTACATTCAATTAAAAACTATGGAAAGATACACTAAAATAGTTGGGAGATGAGTAATCTAAAACTGAAAAATGAGTGATTCAAAAACCAAATCACAGAAATAAGCAATATCTTCATTGAAGAGAATAATACCAGCGAGGAAACACAAAATTTTATGGTATGTGGTCAAAGCAGTACTTAGGGAAAATTTTGTATCTCTAAGTGGTTATATCAATAAACTAGAAAAAGAACAGAATTATGAATTTGATCTAGAACTAAAAAATAGAAAAAGAAAAAATTAAAATTACCAATTAGGCACAAAATTGTAAATTATGAAAATTAAAATATAGATTAATAAAACTAAAAGAAAGAAATCAAATGAACTAATAAACTAAAATACAAGGTGGTTTAATAAAAACAATAAAATAGTTTAATTTTATTGATTTAATTGAATTTGATTTCTTAATTAATTTATTTTTAGTTTTCAATATTAATTTCCATAAGTTTTTGAGTTCCAAATTTTTTCCCCATCTCTCCCTTCCCCTCACTCCAAGACACCATGCATTCTGGGTATGCCTTACCCCAATCTACCCTGCTTTCTATTGCACCCCTGTTTCCCTTGTCCCCATCATCACTATTTTCTTGGAAGGTAAGATACATTTCTATAGCCTATTAACTATATTTCTTATTTCCCAGTAGCATGAAAAAACAATTCTCAACATTCATTCCAAAAACTTTGAATTCCAACTTCTCTTCCTTCCACCCTCCCCAACTATCCCCACTGAAAAGGCAAACAATTCAGTATAGGCTATACATGTTTTTTATACAGAAGACTTCCATAATAGTCATCTTGTGACTTACTATATTTCCCTCTATCCTATTCTGCACCCCACATTGATGCTGTTCTCTCTTTTGACCATATTCCTCCTCAAAAGTGTTTACTTCTAATTACTACCTCCTCCCTTTTGCCTTCCCTTCTATCATTCCGCCACACCCCACTTATCTCTTTCTCTTCTACTTTCCTGTAGTGTAAGATAGATTTTCATACCAAATTGAGCATACATGTTATTCCCTCCTTAATCCAAATGTGGTAAAAGTAAGCTTCACTTTCTCTTCCCCTCTCCCTTTTCCCCTCCATTGAAAAAGATTTTTATGAGAGATAATTTTGTCCCACTCCATTTCTCCCTTTATCCTCCCAATATATTCCTCTCTTACCCCTTAATTTTATTTTTGAATGCCATTCTTTCCTATTCAACTCACTCTGGGCCCTCTGTCTATATGTATATAATCCCTACAACTACCCAAACACTGAGAAAAAGTCTCAAGAGTTACAGATATGATCTTTCCATGTAGGAATGTAAACAGTTCAACTTTAGTAAATCCCTCGTGATTTCTCTTTCCTGTTTAACTTTTCATGCTTCTCTGGATTCTTGTGTTTGAAAGTCAGATTTTCTATTCAGCTCTGGTCTTTTCATCAAGAATGCTTGAAAGTCTTCTATTTCATTGAACGACTATATTTTCCCCTGAAGTATTATACTCAGTTTTGCTGGGTAGGTGATTCTTGCTTTTAATCCTTGTTCCTTTGATTTCTGGAATATCATATTCCAAGTCCTTCAATCCCTCAATGTAGAAGTTGCTAGATCTTGTGTTATCCTGATTATATTTCCACAATATTAGAATTCTTTTTTTCTGGGCGCTTGCAATATTTTCTCCTTGACATGGGAATTCTGGAGTTTGGCTACAATATTCCTAGGAGTTTTTCTTTTTTGGATCTCTTTCAGGAGGTGACCAGTCGATTCTTTCAATATTTATTTTGCCCTCTGATTCTAGAATATCAGGGCAGTTTTTCTTGATAATTTCATGAAAGGTGGATGTCCAGGCTCTTTTTTTGATTATAGACTTCAGGTAGTTCCATAATTTTTCAACTGTCTCTCCTGGATTTCTTTTCCAGGTCAGTTGCTTTTCTAATGAGATATTTCACATTGTCTTCTACTTTTTCTTTCTTTGGGTTTTGTTTTGTAATATCTTGATTTCTTATAAAGTCATTAGCTTTCATCTGTTCCATTCTAATTTTTAAAGTACTATTTTCTTCAGTGAGCCTTTGAATCTCCTTTTCCATTTGGGTAATTTTGATTTCTAAAGCATTCTTCTCCTTGTTGGCTTTTTGGATCTCTTTTGCCATTTGGGTTAGTCTATTTCTTAATGTCTCATTTCCGTTAGCAAGCTTTTCATGATTTTCTTGCATCACTCTCATTTCTCTTCCCTGTTTTTCCTCTAGCTCTCTTACTTGATTTTCAAAATCCTTTTTGAACTCTTCCATGGCCTGAGACCACTGCATATTTTTTGGAGCTTTTGGATGTAGGAGCCTTGAGTTTGATGTCTTTCTCTGATGGTATGCTTTGTTCTTCCTCATCCAAAAGGATCGAAGCAAATACATTTTTACCGAGAAACTAACCTTCTATAGTCTTATTTTCCCCCTTTTGGGGGCATTTTCCCCAGCAAGTTATTTGATTTTCGATTCCTTTGTCAAGTTGAGGGCACACCCTAGGGACCTATAAATTCTCAGTTTCTTAAGGTGGTCCAGTCAAGGGTGAGGAGTTTCCTCCTCTCCTGGCCTGTACTCTGGACTGTGAGCAACCACAGTTACTCCTTTCTGCCCAGGATCTATGAGTAGGGCTCCCTCTCCACAATCACCACCAGCTTCACCACACCAGAGCTCCTTCTCCTCCCAGGAACACTACTGAGGGCTGAGTTCCAGATCAGTCTATTGATTCCCCCAAGGTCTTTAGGCCAAGGACTCGTGAAGGGGACATTGCTCTAGTGATTTCCACCACCCTGGGGCTGGGACTTGGGCCAGACACACACCCTACTTTCATTCAGGTAAAATAACTTTCTTCCTGATGTTTGAAGTTGTCTTTGTCATTTGTGGGTTGAGAATTCTGGGAGCCACAGCTGCTACACCTGATTCCATGTCCTGAAATCTGTTCCAACTCTGTGCATGCTGTGCCACACTTCCAAGGCTGGACTGTGCTCAGCTCTGAGTGTGGTGAGATACCTTTCCTGCAGCCTGTCTTGGGCTGGAAATCTCTTTCATTCTGTCATTTTGTGGCTTCTGGTATTCTAGAATTTGTTTAGAGTCATTTTTACAGGTATTTTATGGGATTTGGGGGTAGAGTTAGAGCAGTTCTGTCTTTCTACTTTGTCATGTTGTCTCTGCCCCCTCTATTGAATTTGATTTTTTAAAAAAGAAAGAACAAATTCCACTTGCCACTATCAAAAATAATAAGGGTGAATTTACCATAAATAAAGGGGGGAAAAAGCATTTTTGGAGGATTTTTGCTCAATTTTATGCCAATAAATCAGACAATCTGTATGAAATAGATAAATATTTGCAAAAAAATATAATTTTCCCACCTTAACAAAAAATAAATAGAATGCCTAAATAAAATTTTAGAAAAAGATATTGAACAAGTCATTAGTGAAATAAGAAAAAAATCTCAAAGGCCGGGTAAATTCACAAGTGAATTCTACCAAACATTAAAAGAATAATTCATTTCAATACCTTACAGATTATTTGCAATAATAGGCTATGAAGGAGTTTTGTCACATTCTTTTATGGTTATGATTATTATAATTATGATGCTTATACCTAAATCAGTAAAAGTAAAAATAGAGAAAGAAAAATATAGGACAATTTCCCTAATGAATATGTGTATTACCAAGGCAATGTTCACAGTACTGGTGATGATGATGAATATGGCAGCATAGTTCTCCATCCCAAAGCATAAGAGATTCTCCATAAAGAAGACAGAAGAAAAATGTTTATTTAGACACCAGAAAACCAAATCCCAGAACCAGAAAGCAAAATCTGTCATGGTGACCATAAAATTAATAAACATGGTCATTGCAGGGAGCAAAGCCATTTTCAAGCCTCCCTGTTGCCCCTGCTAGGACCTTCTCACAAGTACTCACTGAGTCTTGCAATGCTGAACTGTCTGTGTCTTTGGTCCTCTGCCCCCATCATCCTCACTCACTTCCTTCCAGTTTTGCTCCACCCTTCCTGTTCTGCTTGTTCAGTAAGCTCCTCCCACTACATGTGACTTAGGTTTCCAGGTGATTTAAGCAGATCATATGGGCCTACTAATGAATGAGAAAGATATTTTCATTTAAATTGCTTTTACATTCAACCCTAAGATCTTTCATATTCATTACATAAGTCTGTGGGGGAACTGGTATTAACAGATCTTTAACAAGTGTATCAGAAAATAAGCATATAAAATAATATCTTAGGCGACTGGTGCCAACAGAACTTTACAACATCATAATGGGAATCACACAAAATGATCACATAAAACAATATTTTAGGGTGGGGCTTGAGCACAAGCACCCCATCATTCCCCTCTCCACAAGTTGCAATGGCAATTCAAATAGGATATTTTGCTGTTTTTGCGTTAGTATAATCAAGTGCTTCTGAATATTGCCTTTATCAATCCAGAGTCTTTACAAGGAATAAAGTACAGAAGCAAGAGTTTCTTTAACTAGAAACATTGTATCTAATTGTATTGTTCATTATTTTAATGTGATTAAAGATCTTTCCCACACATTAATGGGCCTATTCATTGTGGGACGCTTAATTGGAGGAGCTGTTTGTAAGACGGTCGCAAGTACATTTTGTTTTTTCTATTGATGCACTGGGTCAAAAGGTCAACAATTTGACCAGATGAGGACTCTGAGAAGCTGCGAAGGAGTCTTCCTCTCTTTCCCCCTGGCCTTAAGAACCCTGATGTCATTCTTCCCTCTCTGGTAACAATGGTCAGACAGCTGTACCTGTCTGTTGCCATATCTGTTGTTTACTTTGGTGCTTACTGACTGAAAGTATTTGTTTAGCCAGATGAAGACTCTGAGAAGCCACTAAAGAGACCCTAGATTTGAGAATCCAGATGTTGGGCTTCCCTCTTTGGTTACAGTGGTCAGATAATTGGGGTCCAATTGTCTGTTGAATTCAAGCAGAGGAATTCATGTCTGTTGATCTTTTGATTTCTCTGTATTTTCTTTGAAGTTCAGGGTGCTGACTCCCTGAACTAACCAAATGATATAAGTACTTGGTTAAAGGAATGATAGATATGCTTGATTATAATAATTGTTAACCCCTTGAAAAGTGTCTTTCCTTTTATGAATGCGGATCTAAAAACCTGTGATAGCAGGTACCTGTTTGTATGTTGAGGTACTTGATGATACAGAAATGAGGCCCACAATCTTGGGGTAAAGAGTGAAGTTCTCTTCTTCCATAACTACTTCTTGTGGAGATTGGATTTAGAGATGTCCCTGACCCAAGAGGTCCCTTTTGAGAGATCAGCTCTTTAACTGGCATCTGGAGTTTGGTTGACTTCAGGTCCAGAGATTACATATCATCTTTATGCATAGGAGTTGACATCCAGATTAAGTAGATTAAGTGATTAGGCATCTGAAGGTGGAGTGCACTAAGCCTATGGGAAACAAATCTAGCAAACAAGTTTAACAGACAAAAAGCCAAAAAGAAACAAGGAAACAATAACCAGAAACAGTGTAGTTATAGGATCAGCTGTGATTCTGGAGTCCATGGACCTACCGTCATAGCTTCATTCAAAGTAGAATATATGAGTTAAGGGTACAATTTGATAATCATTCTCTACTGAGTAAACAACAGTTACAGTAATATCTTTCCTATATGCTGGAATTTGCACAGCCTTTGGAAGTCCATCTTGCTTTTGTTTTACCTATATTTGGCTCCCAATTTTATTCCATCAGTAGAACCCGATCCTTCACTTCCTTTGCTAGCTATTTCAGAAGGCAGATCAGTTTTAAGAAGTGGTCTTGTTTCACAGGGAATAACAATCACTTGAACTACTTTATCATGTTTTTACAAAACTTTATGGGTTCATCACCTATTTTGGAATGTTGCAATAATTTCTCCTTGATAATTAGAATCTATCACTCCAACCTATACGTGTATTCCTCAAGTTGCTAACCCTAATCCAGGTAACATCAGTCCAAAATGATTCTTAGGGATTCTCATATATAGTCTACTAGAGATTGTTATTATTTCTTTCCTTTCTGAAAAAAAATGTTCTCTAAAAATGTAGATCATATCCTGCTAAACCGGGTATCACTGGACACAGGCGAGGATATCTGGCTTCACAGTCCAATACCCAGCATTTGAGACATTATGTGTTTGTCGTTTCCTAATTTGCTGATTTGGGGTCATCATTCTGACTAGAGGTGTACTTCCTCCCAATAGTTGATTATTAAAAGTACAAAAAAGCAATGAAGAAATTATCTTTCCAATGCTGATAAGAATTATTAGAACTGGATTTCCTTAATTGTTCTTTCAATAATTCATTCATTCTTTCAATTAACGCAGATACTTGTGGATAATATGGAATATGATATATCAATTGTGTTGTTTATTACACGATATGTCTTCATTACATTACCTTTTAAATGTGACCCATTGTTACTTTGAATCTGCATTGGAGTTCCACAATGTAGACTTATGATATCTTAAGTTTCACAGATGTGTTTCTGGGTTGTATTCTTATAGGGAGAAATCAGTAATATACCTGAATAGGTACCAACACAAGTACATATAAATTTGCCTCCTTTATCTTGGGTAGGGGTCCAATATAACCTATTTGCCAAATTTGGGTTGATACTTTGTCCTTTGCTCTCTCTCCAGTTACTATCCTGGGAACAGTTCATTCATTTTCCAACTGACATATATTGCATTCTTCTGCTACTTGTTTTGACAATGAATGAGAGATACTAACACCTCGGTTTCATGCCCACTAGTGTGTGGCCTACACTTGTAAATGGCTGACCATTTGACGGATCCATTTTACTAGTACCTGATCATCAGTTGATGTTGGAGTAGGGACAATTGAGTAGCAATCTTGCTAGATTCTGGCATAGTGAGGGCCATGTGAGCATCTTCAAGAAAAACTGACAAATTAGTAATCATAGACATATCCCATATATCTTCCCATAAATATTTGCTCCAGACTTGTTTGTCATGAATTTCCCAATTTTGATTTTTCCACATGGGCAACCATATAGCTAACCCTTTAGTAACTGCCCATTTAATCAGTGAATATATGACACCATCCTTGTTCTGTTTTGATAACTTGGTGTACTGACATAATTTCAGCATATCTATTACTTCCACCTATGCCAAAGTCTGCCTACCACATGAGATATAGGCTACCATTTTGATTTTGTGGCACAAATATTTTGCTGTCCCATCTATGAACCATGCACACCTTCTTTCTTCTTCAGCTAATCTAGTAATCCCTCATTCCATTTTACCAATGACTGTTAACAACTACAGCCTGCTTCAGAGGGTGCACCATCTCCCTCAGTATCTGTGTTTATTATAGCTTCATATAAGGCAGAAACTCTACTTTTTCCTGTTCTGGATCTATTCTGAATATACCATTTCCAATTAATTATGCTTGCCACCTTTGCATGTCCAATTCTATGAGAAGCTGGGGTACTCATTACCCAGGTCATAATTGGGATCCCAGCCTTTAGTATTATCTCATGCTCTTAAGTCAGTTGTTCAGTCTCTACCAAAGCCCAATATGCAACTAACAACTGCTTTGCGAAAGGGGTATATTGAGCTCCAGATGAAGGGAGTTTCCTAGACCAAAATGCTATGGGTATATTTTGGGTTTGTTGTTTTTGCCATGAACTCCAGTTTGCATATTCATCCTGTGCAGTCACTTGTAATTCCACTAGGTCACTTGGTATAGGCCATAAATCTAGGGACCATTGTATAGCAACCTTCGCTTCTTCACAGCTTTACTCTGCTCAATTCCCCAATCAAATTCATATTTTTATAAAAGCATTTCAAAATTTGTCCTAGATTTAGTATATAATACTATACTGCCAATACCCAAATAATGCTATGTACTTTTGGGCTTCTTTCTTTTTGGTGGGGATAAGAAAATCTTGAATCTTTTGTTGGGCTTTCCATTGTATACCCAAAAACTTAATGGTTTGAGATGGCCCTTGAATCTTTTCAGGGCCAATCTGTCACTCTTTGCTTTTCATATGTTCAGTTAAAAGTGTCAAATTCTTCTCCACTTCTACATTTTTTTCCCTGGACCATAATATCAACTATGTAGTGGGTAAGTTGTACCAGGTAGCTCTAATTCATCCAACTATTCAGCTACAATCCTATGACAGATTGTGGGGCTATGCAGATATCCTTGTGGTGAGTGTCTAAAAGTGTATTTTCAGCCCTGCCAAGTGAAAACAAATTGGTCCCATTGCTTTTAATCTATTGATATAGAAAGGGAAGTTTTGGCTAAGTTGATTTCAGTGTACCAAGTTCCATCATATTTCTGGATCTTTTCTAATATGGTACTGGTATCTGGAACAGCAGCATACAAGGGAGGAGTGACTTTATTCAATTGTATATAACCCACTGTCATCCTCTATGTCCCATCTGACTTTCATACTGGCCAGACAGAATTATTCCATCTAGTGGTTGTAGGGAGTAACACTCCTGCTTCAACATATTCCTTTATAGTATTGATAATCGCATTTTGTACACCTGGCACAGGATAGTGCTTTAAAGTAATCACTTCTGAAGATTCGCGTGAAGTAACTGGGTCCATTTTTATTTTACCCACTAAAACTGTATTAATCCCTATCTTCCTTACTGAAAACTTGTATCTCCCCTCAGGTAAATATGAAGTCATACCTCTCAACATATCTATTCCAGTGATGTATTCGGGAGTGGGTCCAATTACTATGGTATATTATTTTTTAAGTAATTGTCCAGTTTTCATTGTTAGATTAACTTGTCTGATATTTCAGCCCCTCCCAATCCTATGATGGTGATAGGAGTTCCATGTTTAAACTTATCAGGTTTTCCATATATAAGGGAGGCCTCTGCCCCAGTATCTATCAATGCCCTGGTTACAGTATTTGATCCACTTTTCCAATACATGGTCAAATTTATATGGGGTCTGTAATTGTATCTGTGCATTTCTTTAATCTGAACAGGGCTTCCAGCAACTTTCTATTCTCCCTGAAGTTAGTACAGACTTAGATTCAAGGATTCAGCAGAATCTGTAGGGGCAGTTCATACTTCTCTGTTTTGTCTAGTGTCAAGTCCCTTTTCTCAGGTATATTCTGTATACTTCAAAAGTTGGAATACCATCTATGTTTCCAAAATCTACCCTTTCTCTCAATAGGATTATAAGCAATTATCTCCTTGTCAATTTATTCTGTCTTTGAATGTGTTGACTATTTACTCTTCTCTCTATGGGAATGTTGCCTTTTCCACAGTCCCCTAAGTCACTTAACTGTGAAAACTTGTCCAGATCCTCTGAAAGAGGGATCCCTATTTCCTCAAGTTTTGAGCCAAAATTAAGTGCTTCTAAGAAGGAGGAACCCCATCTTCATTATTATATTCCTATGGGAAACTGCAAAGGCAGTATCATAGTATGCATATGCATTTCTAGTAATTATGGCAGTCTTCATTACCTCCTCCTTTAATTTTGTTATACAGTTCCCAAGTGAATACCAGGGTCTGTCTCCACTAGACCACAGAGAGGCAGAAGGATAGTGTCTACTGCAACCTTCTGCAGCCAAAGCTAAGAGATTAGTTCTGTTGTTACTTCCTTGCATATTGCAATCTCTAAAAGTTTGTTGTACAAAAAGATTCTAATACCTATAAATTTCATGCAGTCTGAACTATCTCTAGATACTCCTTCAGCTCCTTCAGCTCTGATTCTCACCATTCAGCACATTAATTCTTCTCCTATCCTTTAGGTGATCTGACTTAAAATATCTGTGACCTCCTGCTGAGTAAAATTCTCAATTATTTCCTTAAACATTTTATTACCTCCTTGGTTCTCTTGTTTCTGCCTCCCTATTGGGCATGCTTCTATCTGAGAAACTTTGGCCTCACTTCCTTGGTCACTGTGGCAAATAGGCTGGGTCTGTACAATGGTTATATGCAAATTTCTTTTGTCAGCCTTCAGTATCTTATGAGCTAAGTGAACAGCCTTTCCTTCCACCTGAGAATCCAGCCCCACCTTCAACTGCTCTTGTAAAGGAGAGTCCAAAGGATGAGAATTCCCATGAAACTAGCTAGCTCTTTTTTCATCTGATTTTTTTCTTTAAGCAGTTTATATCTACTTTTACACAAAATACAGTAACCTGTTAATAAAATTCAACCTCTCCTACTTACCTGTGCCAACTCCTTCCTTGGTCTTATTGGTATTCCTTGCAAAAATCTTTTGAAATTTCCAAATTTCTTCCTATAACCTCACTTCCCAGTTTTCACAGGTTCCAGTGCTCTTAAATCATTCTCAGTCTTGTGACAAAAACTTTAAATCAACTCAACCTGGGATACTACTTTCTTTCTCTGCATCCTTTCTGCCTCTAAATAGAGATTTTATACCTTGCAATCCTGTTCATGATACAAAAAATATCACCAAGGCAATATTTACAGCGCTGGTGGTGACTATGAATATGTCAGTGCGGGTCTTAATCACAAAGCATGACAGACTTTTCATATAGAAGGCAAAAGCAAAAACATTTATTTAGACACCAGAAAGCCAAATCCCAGAACCAGAAAGCCAAATCTGTCGTGGTGACCAAAAAGTTAATAAACATGATCACTGTGTGGGGTAAAGTCATTCCCAACCCACCCACCCCCCAGGTCCTTACCCCTGCTAGGGGCTTCTCACAAGCAAACTCTCATGTGCCTGAGCATTTCCACTTTCCTGTATCCCTTCTCCTCTGCCCCTACCATACTCACTTCCTCTCAGTTTTACTCCACCCTTCCTGTTCTGCTTGTTCAGCAAACTCCTCCCACCACATGTGACTTAGACTACCAGGTGATTGAAGCAGATCATATGGGCCTATTAATGAATGAGAAAGATATTTCCATTTAAATTACTATTACAATATTGTATAAAAAATTAAATAAGGTATTATCAAGGAGATTACAGAATACATTAATGGGATCATACACTATGATCAAGGATGATATATAGCAGGGATATAGGGCTGGTTCAATATAAAGAAAACTGTCAGTATAACTAACCACATCAATAGTAAAACCAAATATATATATATATATTATCCAAAATGGTGCAGAAAATTTTTTTTAAGAAAATGCCATATCATTAATTTAAAAAAACACTAGAGAGCATAAAGTAAGTGGAGCTTTCCTTAAAATAATAAGTAGTGTCTATCTAAAACCAGAAACAAAATTATCTGTAATGGGAATAAACTTGAAGCTTCCAAATAAGATCAGGGGTTAAGCAAGGATGTCCATTGTCACCATTATTATTCAATATTATACTAAAAATATTATATGTAGCAACAAAAGAAGAAAAAGAATTAGAATAGGCCCTGAGGAAACAACACTATGACTAGGCAAATCATATAATGGTATACTTAAATAACCCTAGAAAATCAAGTAAAAATAATTGTAAAAGTTATCAACTCTAGCAAAGTTGCAGGATATAAAATAAACCCACATGAATTACCAACATTTCTATACTCTAACAACAAATCCCAGCAGCAAGAGGTAGAAAGAGATATTCCTTTTAAAATAAAGGTAGACAGTATAAACTACTTGGGAGCCTACCTGACAACACTATGGCATGAATGATATTAACCCAATTGCAAAAGGCTATTTACAAATATAAAGCCAGACCTAAACAATTAAAAAATATCAATTGCTGATGGATATATCAAGTTAATAAAATAAAAATGAAAATTCTACCTAAATTAATTTACTTGTTCTGTGCCATAGCCACCAAACTACCAAAAATAATTAATGAAGTTAGAAAAAAATAACTCATCTGGAAGAACAAAATGTCAACTATATCAAGGGAGTTGATGGGAAAAATGTGAAAGTGACCTATCTACAACATGTCTCACACTGTATTATTAAATAATAATCATAAAAAATCTGGTACTGGCCAATAAATAGACTGGTGGATTGGTGGAATACATTAGGTACACAATACACATTAAATGTACAGAAAAATCCAATGTTTGTAAAGCCAAATTCTCAAGATTTTGAAGCAAAATCTCACTATTTGACAAAAATTCCTGGGTAAACTGGGAAACAGAATGGAAGAAATTACACAGAAACCAAAAATTTGTACTGTATACCAAAATAGAACTAAAATGAGTACACGATTTAGACATAAAAGATGATATCATAAGGAAATTATGACAGTATGTAATAGTTTTCTGGTCAGTTCTATGGAGAAGGGAAGGTATTATGATTAAACCTGAGGGAGCAGTATTAGATGTAAAATGGCTAATTTCTTATAGTAGATTTTTAAAGGTGTTGCAAAAACAAAACCGATGTAACCAAGATTAAAAGGAAAGTAGAAAACTGGGCAAATAATCTACGTCAAATGTCTTTGTTAAAGGCCTCATTTATCAAATATATTAAGGAATGAATCAATTTTTAAGAATACGAGTCATTCCTCCATTGATAAATTGTCAAAGGATATAAAGAGAAAATTCTCAGATGAAATCAGAGTTATCTATGGCCATGTGAAAAATATACTGTCCCAACTGATTAGAAAAATGCACATTAAGACAACTTTGAAGTACTACCTTATCCCCATCAGATTGATTAATATGACAGAAAAGAAAAATCATAAACGTTGGATATAGGAAGTTGGAACACTAATGCATTGTTGATGGAGGGGTGAACTGACCCAAACATTCTGGAGGGCAATTTGAAACTGTCTAGAAAGCTAAAAAACTTCATAATCTTTGATCCAGCAATACCACTAATAGGTCCACATCCCAAAGAGATTTAAAAAAAAAAGGAATAAAAGACCTATATGTACAAAAATATTTACACCACCTCTTTTTGTGGAGACTAAGAATTTGTATTTTGGGGATGCCCATTAATTGAGGAATGGTTCAACAAGTTGTGGTATATGATTGTAATAGAAAAAGATTGGGGTATAAGATACTATGAACAGGATGATTTCAAAAAAGCCTGGAAAGACTTTCATGAACTAATGGAAAGTAAAGTGAGTAGAACTAGAAGAACATTGTATTCAGTAATAGTAATATTGTACAATGATCAACCTTGAATTACAAAACTAATCAACAATACAGTTATCTAAAATAATTTCAAACGACTCATGATGAAAACTCCTAACCACCTCCAGAGAAAGAACTGATGGAGTAAAAATGCAGATGGAGGTAACAGCACCCACTGTGTAGAGTGCTGCCCCCAAGTCCAGCCAAATACCTGTAAAGAATGATTCTAAACAAATTTTGGAGCTGCAGAACCCACAGAATGATGGAGTGAAGCAAATTTCCAGTCCAAGAGAGCCTTGAAGGTGGCCAGAAAGGGTCTATCATGCCATGGCGGGGGACTGGCACAGTTCAGTGTGGGCCCACCATGACACAGACAGGACATCAGCAGGCCTTGGGGAGACTGAACTTATGGCACCTATGGCAATTTCCAGACTTTAGGACCCTCAAATGCTGAGGATAAATTGGAAGGTCAGCAAAAAATCTTGTGAGATCAGGTCTTGGAGAGTGGAGTGGTCCTGGTCCTGCCCCAGTCCCAGGGCAACAGAGGGGAGAGGGGAAGAGGAAACCACCTCAGCCATAACAGCAGCAGGGGCAGAGACATCGACTGTTCCTGGAGCTCTAGGCTCACAGATTGTGGAAGGATGGAGTGACTGACAATACATCCCCTACCCCACTGGAAGAAGAGCTCTTGAAAAGAGCTCAAAAGTCAGATAAATGGCTGGGGAATTGAGCAAAAACTGGAAAAAGAATCAGAGTATAGAACCTTACTTTTGTGACAAGGAAGAAGAAAGCATGCAAATGGAAGAAAAAGTCAAAACTCCTCCATCCAAAGCCTCCAGGAAAATGAGAATTAATCAATTAGGAGAAGTAGAGCAAAATTGGAAAGAGAAATGAGAGTGATGCAAGAAAATCATGAAAAACAAATCAACTGCTTGCTAAAGGAGATTCAAAAAATACTGAAGAAAATAACACTTTAAAAATTAAACTAACCCAAATGGCAAAAGAGATCCAAAAAGCCAATGAGGAGAAGAATACCCTAAAAGGGAAAATTGGTCAGATGGAAAAGGATGCCCAAAAGTTCACTGAAGAAAACAATTCCTTAAAAATTAGAATGGATCAGATAGAAGCTAATGACTTTATGAAAAATCAAGAAATTATGAAAAGAATGAAAAAATAGCAAACAATGTGAAATACTTCATTGGAAAAATAAGTGACCTGGAAAATAGCTTTAGGAGAGACAATTTAAAAATTATAGGATTACTTGAAAGCCAAGATCAACAAAAGAACCTAGACATCATCTTCCATGAAATTATCAAGGAAACCTGCCCTGGTATTCTAGAAGCAGAGAGTAAAATAAATATTGAAAGAATCCACTGATCACCACCTGAAAGTTATCTGAAAAGAAAACTTCTAGGAATATTGTAGCCTAATTCCAGAGTTTCCAGGTCAAGGAGAAAACATTGCAAGAAGTTGGAAAGAAACAACTCAAGTATTATTGAAATACAATCAGTATAGCACAAGATCTAGCAGCTTCTACATTAAGGGATAGAAGGGCTTGGATTATGATATTCCAGAAATCAAAGGAGATAGGATTAAAACCAAGAATCACCTACCTGGCAAAACTGAGTATAATGCTTCAGGGGTAAAATGAGTATTCAATGAAACAGAGGACTTTCAAGCATACTTGTTGAAAAGACCAAAGCTGAATAGAAAGTCTGACTTTCAAACACAAGAATTAAGAGAAGCATGAAAAGGTAAACAGAAAAGAGAAATCATAAGTGACTTACTAAAGTTGAACTGTTTACACTCCTATATGAGAAGATAATGTTTCTAACTTGAGAGTTTTCTCAGTATTTGGGTAGTTGGAGGAATTATATACATGTAGACAAAGGGCATAGGGTGAGTTGAATAGGAAGGATGATATCAAAAAAAATAAAATTAAGGGGTGATAGTGGCATGTACCAGAAAGAGAAAGGGAGAAATATAATGGGGCAAATTATCTCTCATAAAAGAAGCACAAAAAAGCTTTTTCAATGGAGGGGGAAATAGGGGAAGTGAGAGGGAAAAAGTGAAGCTTACTCTCATCGCATTTGACTTAAGAAGGGAATAACATGCACACTCAATTTGGTATGAAAATCTATCTTACATTACAGGAAAGTAGGGCTTAAGAGAAGAAGTAGGGTGAGGGGGGATGAGGGGGAAGGGAAGACATATGAGAGAAGAGGATAATTAGAAGTAAATACTTTTGGCGATGAACAAGGTCAAAAAAGAAAACAGAATAAGTGGGGAGCAGGACATGATGGAGTGAAATATATTTAGTCTTTCTCAATATGATTTTTATGGAAGACTTTTGCATAACACACCTGTATTACCTGTATTGAATTGCTTGCCTTCTCAGAGGGGAGGGAGGAAGAGAGAGAAGTTGGAAATCAAAGTTTTATAACCGAATGTTAAAAATTATTTTTACATGCAACTGCAAAATAAGAAATACAGATAATGGGGTATAGAAATCTATCTTTCTCTACAAGAAAACAGAAGAGATGAGGATATGAGAAGAGAGGGTTTTCATAGAAGGGATGGCAGATAGGGGAAGGGGTAATCAGAATGCATGGTTTCTTGAGGGGGGAGGGGAGAGATGTGAAGAAAATTTGGAACTCACAGTCGTGTGGAAATGAATGTTGGAAACTAAAAATAAATTAATTTAAAAAATTAAAAAAATGCAAATTGAAGGATATTTTTTAAAATTTATTTTTCTTGGTGTTTTTTAGTTTGTGTTTTCACAATATGACTAATAAAAGAATATGTTTTGCATAACAGCATATGTATATCTATATCAAATTGCTTGTGTTTTCAATGAGGGGCATGAGAAGGGAGACTGGGAGAAAACTTGGCATTTATTTTTGAAGAAAAATGAAAGTTAAAATTTTGTTTGTATCTAATTAAAAAAATAAAATAGTTAAAAAGAAAAAAATCTCTAATTGCATTTTGCTTCTAATCAATAGAATGCAACCTCCTTGAAGGTACTAACTCATTTTCCTTTTAATATGTCTGTTTCCTAGTGCTGTCTGGAGTAGAGTAATTTGTTCAGAGAATGAGAGTAGGCTATAATGTATTTTGAAATTTTTCTCGTTTGCACAAATGGCTGGCAAGAAAGAAATATATTGCATCATCTAAGAAATACTGCTAGATATACAAGGAGGTTATCTGAGAATGTAGCTGGACCAAGGAATTTCGAGGTGAATCACTGGTACCAAAAAAATTATTAACTTCTAAAGGAAGTCCGTAAGGGAACTGTATAGATTTATAGGAAGGCATATACAAGACTTGCACAGGAAGAGGAGGTGTGGATGGAATTGCTTTCTATAACTTTGGAAGGAACATCCATCTTTATAAGAACAAGGATCCACTGAAGAATAGAAATGAGAAGCACATTACTGCTATAAGCATCCTATGTTTGGATGACTCCATATGATCATTCTATATCACATCTGAGTCAGTTTTTTTTAATTACATGGTTCAGTGTAATTGCTTGTTGGGTTTATTGTTTCAAGCCTAAAATTCTAATTTTGAACTATTACTTTTTTTTTTAATCATCTTGATATCAATTATCAATTCATCTTCATAACTTAGTTACCACCCACCATTCGAAAGCTTTCTAATTCTGCTAATCAATAGCATTCTATCTCTTTTAAATATATCTCATTATTAACTTTTCTGTTTACTTGTCTTCCCCAATAGAATGGCTTACAATCTCCTTTACAGCAGAATGTGTTGTTTTATTTATGTATTCTCAGTCCTTAGCATGAATATTGGTATATGATAGGTATTTAATAAATATTTATCCAATTAAACTGAATTGTAGTGAGTCCTCCTTTATCACTGGGGTCTTGCTATGTTTTGACAGCATTTTATCTTGAAGCCTTCCCTTGAATTAAATTTTAATTTCTCAGAGATATATGTTCCAATGCACCAGAAATAGTCCCTAACTCTTACCTTGTAGGCAATGTTCAAAACTCAGAGTTCAATAGTTCTTCAAAACTAATTGGGTGGAATGAGGCCTTCTTATTTCTTTTCTTTGGAGCCAAGCAATGTCATCATTGTGCTTTCTATTTATATCATTGTGACCACTGACTAAATTGTCTTTCTGTTTCTCCTTACTCCACTTTGAATCAGTTCAAATGTTTTTCCTAGTGCTCCCAAGTACTCCTCGTATTTATCAATTCTTAGAAGCACAAACAATATTTGAATACTTTTATGGAGTATATCTTTTTGAAGCCATTCCCCAATAGGAGTGCCAGATTTTGAATGCAAAAAGATAGAAATTGATAAACTTTATGTTCTGTAGTAGCAAAACTATAAAATATGTAAATAAAATCCAGTAATATGTGGTTTGTTTATGATTCATCTTATACCTTCCACAATGCAATTATAGATAGTAAAAGATTAATACAATAGTTTAACTGCAAAACATGTATTAATTACATTAATTGAAAAAAAATATTGTAAAGGACTTCCCCCTCTATATATTTTCTATATGTTTCTCTTTTCAAAATATTACTCAAAAGGTTTTCCCCCTTTAAAATATGTGTGCATGAAACATTTTAAGTATTATTAGTAAATAGCATGCTGCTCACACATAACTTTTAGTATATCTATGTGTGTCACTGTATCCCTGTATTTTAAAATGTATTTATATTTCTAAAAAGTTTTGTGGCATGGGAGACACAGTTTTCAGCTGGTCAGAAGAAAACCATGGTTAGCATCTCAGTCTCTTAATAGTTGTGTAACCATGATCACGTCATTGATTATCTCTGAGCCATAACCAACTAAGTTTTTTCTAGGTTTCTGATGAGTTATACATTGATGGAGAGAGATAGCACATTAAAAAAAAAAACAGATTATTGAATTATTGATTCATTTGTTTCTATAATCACTGTTAACCAGAGAATTGTGTTAATCCCCGTTTTACAAATGGACAAGATAGAAATTTCTAATGCTCTATAAACACCATCACGTGCTGGTAAAAAGTCTGGGTGAAATTTTATGTTTAATCTGCATTCTTACCATATTCTCCTTTACATTTGACATATTCACAATCAACAAAACGAGTCTAGCCCTGATTTTTATTATTTGCCTATTTCAGAGATATAAATGGTCATGCTGAAAATGTAACAATCCTCTATCTCAAGGTGGTTCCAGTACAACTCAATGAATGACACCATTGAAACAAAGGCACACAAAATCAGAATTGGAAATTTTTAATATTTTACGGTTCAGATTTTGAATTTTAAAATGTAGAGGTATTTAGCAGTATTTCATTTATAACATTTATTATTTATAATAAGCCATGATGCATAGTAGTTGTCAAAATTTTTATAATAATTTATGTGTAACAATTGTGATTCTTTCACCTAGTTAGAGGGCAATAAGGATTTTGAAAGACAGGATTTGTTTGGATATTTTTGTATGTATGTATGTATTTACGTATGCATATATATATGTATGTAGGTAAAATTAAATATAAGTCATGATAATCATTGCTGTAAAACATGAGAATAAATCTGATTTTATTTATGTAGGCATTTCTTATTTTAATATGTAGTACAGGAGGATAATGATGATGTGTAATGAGTCAGGGTGAAATGTATAAATAAATGTACTGTCAATTTGCAAGTGGGTTATTTTTTCTTCCTTGTATATTTCATGTGGAAATTAGCTTTCCTCAGAATGAAGGAAAAACAAAAACATAACAAAGAGGGGAGTTGGCAAAGTAAATAAAATTTCCGCTTTATGTCTGCTTTTATTTTTCTTCAATTTCCTACATACTTTTTATTTATAAGTTGGATTATAATTACGAAGTATGTCAATATGCAAATTTGGATATAGCAAGACCCAGTGACATATTTCTTTTCCACAGAGTGATATTTGCATTCTACAATCTACATATTTGGGTGTTTTCAGTAAGGCACTCAAGAAGTCGTGATTTACTCACAAATTCCTCAATAAGAATGCATTATATGGTTTTGTTAGGATTTGATTCATTAACCTGCAGGGACTTTATTGCAGGGAAACACACTCCATCATTTTTTCTGTTATTCATTTGCTCACTTCATTCATTAATCCAACCAATATTTATTGAACACTTATATGCCATCATAATGCCTCGCTTTTTTATAGTGCTTGGCAGTTTACAAAGCAATCTCCTCAAAACAACCCTGCAAAGCAGTGAATATTATTTTCTCAAATTGTCAGAATTGGAAACTGAGGTTTAGACATGTTGTCACTGCCTGGTTACTAGGTAGCAATGAATCATCCTTAAATATAACGCCATTATAAATACAGCAAACAAACAAAAAAAAATCCTCAGCTGTTCTTTGGCTTTTTTGTAAACTACCTGAATCTGATGTGACTTTGGACAGATTCTGGGATGAATGAGGGTCAGTGAATAACATAAAATATGAAAGTAATGGGACATAGGAAACACTTAAGCAAAAAAACCTCTTTTTAAAATTTTGTCTTTTCCCATAAATGTTTGGAATCCAGTTGTCCTAAACTTTTTGTTGCTCTGAGACTGTGGTTTTCCTTGTGCATGATAAAACATGGTGAAGGAACTCATATGAATGCAGATCCATAATTGTGTGTAAATCATAGTACTGGAAAGATTTCTGAAACACTGAGAATTTTTTTTTTCTTGGGGAGGGTCTTAAAACCAGTGTGGGTCAGTAGTTAGACTTGAACTCAGATTTTACTATATTTGAGGCCAAATTTCTCTCTAGTTCTATTTTACAAGCATCTATTAAGCATGTAGAATATACATTTACAACTTGGGCGCATAATCAATTATTTTAAACTTCATAAATATAGCTTGCATTTTGTTTATCCTACCCACTTCACTGATTTATCACCACTTTCTGAGCTGAAAAAAATAATGTTTTCCCATAGATATTGCTTATTCTAAACCTAATACCATCACATATTTTTAGAAAGGGCTGTTCACAAGAGACAAAGGGAAAGTCAAACTGTCTTTACCTAAAGTTTGAAGCAAATCTTTTCATTTCCTAAAAATATTCAAAACTATTCCTTCAACTTGTTTTAAAATATTTTCCCACCTCTCTAGACTTGTTCTGTAAACCAGATATGGCAAGGAAATTTATTCTTATAAACTCTCTGGCAAGCATGAACTATATTTGCAGGCAATCTCATGAGGAAGTCTGTATTTGCAAATTTTTAGCCAGCATCAATACCAAAAACATCCCAGTAAGCTTCAGGGAAGCATTCTAAAATGATAGCTTAACCCCTAAATATTTGGAACTTTGCCAATCACTCATTTTAATAAGAGTAATGAAGAGGACCATAGAAAACTCAAATTTTTTCCTACTTGTACACACCATTGTCAAAGGATAACTATAGATTGGTTCTATCAGCCAAATGTGCTTTTAAACTCAAAGGAGATATTACTCCAATTGTTTAAGATCAAGCCAAAGTTAAGTAAGCCTGAAGAAGTGAGACACTAATTGTATACAAAATAACAAGACCAACAAAAATCAGTAAAGAGCTCTGTTTTTTCAATTTATTTCTGTAGATCCTTTTGGGTTAACATAGACAATGAAATTAACCATATGTGTAATGAAATGGCTCCAGAATTACATAATTGAATTGAAAGAAAGTAAACTATATTGTAACAGCTAAGTCGTGAAGTGGACAGAGTGGAATTATAAATACTCATCATTCCTGAGTTCAAATGTGAGCACAGACACTTACTAGTTGCATGACTCTGGGCAAGTCACTTAACCCTGCCTGCCTCAGTTTCTTCACCTGTAAATGAACTGAAGGAGGAAATGAAAACCATTCCAGTATCTTTGCCCAGAAAGCCTCATATGAGATGACAAAGAATTGGACAACATTTAAAAATGACTGAACAACAAAAGGCTACATTGCCTTTGAAGTTGTGATTGCAAAAACAGAAACAAAAGCTGGAGGCTAAATAAATTGTGTTAGATAAATATGGTAGAATATGGTGCTGTCTTTCAGAATGGATGAAGTGGAAAATTTCCAAAATATGTGGAAATATATGTATGAACTGGTGAAAAGTCAAGTTACCAAAACCAGAAAAACAACTTATACTATACTATGTATATGTGTGTATACATATATATATGTTATGAAACAATTTGAGAACTTTCATTAAATAATGAAGAATGAAATTTGCAGAAATGAGGGACAAATTTATATGATAATAATAGTACTGAGGCAGTTAAGTAACGTAGTGGATAGAGACCTGGCCCTGGAGTCAAGAAGGTCTGAGTACAAATCTGGTCTCAGACATTCAATATCTGTGTGATTCTGGGAAAATCACTTAAACTCAGTTTTCCTTCATTCACTGGAGAAGGAAATGGTAAACCACTGTGGTGTATATGCACTCAGTAAACCCCTTGGACAGTATGATCCATGGGGTCATGAAGGATTAGACATGAATGAAGGACTCAACAAAACAACCTTATTCAAAAATAAACAACTTTAAAAACTATAAGAATTATGATAAATATAATGACTATCCATGATTCCAAAGGAATGATGTTAGATATGCTACAAATGACAGAGTGGTGACTGATGCGGGATTTAGAACGCCACATACATATTTTGAAATTCAAGTACTGAAGTTACTAGCTTTGCTTAACAATTCATATGTGTTACAAGTAATAGTTTTCTTCTTTCCTTCTCTTTTCCCCAAATGCTGAGTTGCAGGATATCTCTATATGTGTCAATATAATATATTGTTTTACATTATATTATATCATAGCAATAGTAAGGAGATGAAAGGGGGTGCTACAGACTTAAAATATTATAATTATTCTGTTTCAATAACTCTCATAAACAAGGTATAACCTGGAATATTTGTTGTACAAAAACAAAACATCAATTAAACAAAGCAAGACAAAAACAATTTCTTCATGTTACTTTCCAAAACAGAGGCCCACCTTTAAGCCCAATACCCTTCCAATGATGTTGTATTACTGTGGGAAATGTAGCACCATAATCTCTGAAGAACTAAAGTTGAAAATTTTCAAGTACAAAAATATTTATGGCAGCTCTCTTTGTGGTGGCCAAGAACTGGAAATCAAGGGAATGCCCATTAACTAGCGAATGGCCCAACAAGTAGAGGTATATGAATGTAATGGGACACTATTGTGCTATAAGAAATGATGGACAGAAAGACTTCAGAAAAGCCTGGAAAGGCTTATATGAACTGATGCTGAGTGAAATGAACAGAACCAGGGGAACATTATATACAGTAACAGCCACAGCATTCAAGGGCTATTTCTGATACACTTAGCCTTTCACACAATGCAAGGACCTAAAACATTTCCAAAGGACTCCTGAGGTAAACTGCCATCCACACCCAGACAAATAATGGTTTCTCTCATTTGTTTTATTTCTTATGTGCAACATGACTAATGTGAAAATGTGTTTAATAAGAGTGTATGTGCAGAATTCCCCAAATATAAAAAAATTAAAATAAAGTTGAAAATTTGGTTAGTTGTTGCTCTTCATTCTCCAATCACTATGATAAAGTGAAGCTTCAGTGTGGATGACTGTGGCTGATCAGACCAATACGAGCTCAGACTGCTCTACCACAGATTGAGCACAGATAGTCTGCGTGGACGTTTGGTGTAGTTACTCCAAGTCTGTACATCCCACATTTCCTTTGTGCTATTTCAGTTCTACTTTGCTCATAAAGCGCAGCACCTTTTCTGATGTGGGCCCACCATGCTGAGCAGTCCGATGCCAGTGTCTCCCATCTTACACAGTCAAATCCAAAGTCCTTGAGCGAGATCTTGACAGTGTCCTTCTATCGATTTTTCTGACCACCATGTGAGTTCTCCATAAAAAAGTCTTTTTGGCAAGAGTACATTTTGAAATTGAACAACATAGCCAGTTCATTGAAGATGTGCTCTCTGAAGCATAGTCGGAACGCTTGGCAGTTCAGTTTGAGCAAAGATGCAGTGTCTGCTGCCTTATCCTGCCTACTGATCTTCAGAATCTTCATAAGACAGTTAAAAAGGAAGTAATTCAGTTTCCTGGCATGGCTCTGGTAGATTGTCCATGTTTTTCAGGCAGTCAAAAACGAGGTCAGCATAACAGCACACGATGGGTTTTATTAAAAACGAAATAATTGCTGGAGTGAAATAGAAGGAGCATAGGACCGTAAAAGCAATGTGTGTAGATAATGTAGTAAGAACAAGGTGTAAGAATAGGAAACCGGGTGTTCCATTGGCATTCTCACAATTTCAGGGAAAAAGGAGGCAGTTCTCCAGCATAAAATGATTGGAGAATACGAATGAGACAGTCAAGCTGAACTTGTTTGATAATTGTGCATCATTGGAGGAATTTTTTCATATTAATGAAATAGCACATATATTAGAGTATTAGTGTACCTCTTATTCCTTTATGTACACCTTACAAAGTTATTCAGAACTCAGATAAGTTTTGTACTTTCTTGTGGAGTGATTTTCAGTCCTCATTTTGTGATGCTTAGAGATATTTCTGTGCATATATATTACATGCTTTTTAAAATACTTTTCAAATAAAACTAATTTTCAATTGCCTTTAGAATTTGACCTTTAGAAAGCATTTTTGCTTGAAAGTATGCTCACCAAACAATGATAGTCAATTGATTCATAAAAGACTGCTAACTCCTGCTTAATATGCTAGATTGATATAAAAAGTTAATCAATGGGAAATTATAAGGTTAGAGTTTATACTAACTAGAAAATATATAAAATATATAAATTAGAGAAGTTCAAAAAGCATAATCTACCACTTTATTATAATGGTAAGAAAACGAAAGCTTAGCGAAAATAAACAATTTTGCCAAAGTTAAAAACCAGCAGATGGAAGGACCAGGACCTGATCTCAGGCTGTCCAACTTGAAACTGGTAGATTGCCATTCCATACTTCTTTGCAACTTTTAAATTTACCTGATCCCATAAGTCCACTTTTGAGCAACTTCACTTCAAAATTTCAGTTTTTTTGTCACTAAATTGAATTTAGCCCATAAGTTAAAAGATTTACTATAACAGTAATCTAACTACTTGCCCCCTTCTTTTTCTAATGATATTGCATGTTCCTTTCCAATTACAATAACACCTCCCCTTTCCTTTTTGTCCTTCTATCCTTTCTCAATACATTCCAAAAAATTAAAAAAAATTGATTTATTAGAGATTACTTGTTATAAAGAAAATGTAATAATAAGGTTGGTACTGGGAAATCATTAACTCAATCAAAAGTCTCCAGGTTATTATTAATCAATCAGTGAAAATATTGATTTGCATAGATTTTTTTATGTTCTACCAATTACACTTGGAAATCAATTTGATCATTTCAAATCTGCCTCCCCCAGAGAAGGAAACATAAGAAAAATTAACTGTCACAATTATCCTCTCACTTTTAAAATCATATTGAAATAATTTAAGCTAACACATGTCATCCTCAGAAAATAATGCATTTTCTTAAAATTTCAAATATTTGAAGGTTGTTATTATTTTGTTGCTAAAGTTTTCTCATCAATTCCAGGAGCCAAATTATTGAACTATCTGAAAGTCATGATCAAAAAAGGAGCCTAGACATCATCTTTTAAGAAGTTACCTAGGAAAACTGCCCTGATATTCTAGAATCACAGGACAAACTAGAAAGGAAAAGAATCCACTAATCATCTCCTGAAAGAGATTCTGAAAGAAAACTTCTAGGAATATTGTACTGAATTCCAAAGTTTCCAGGTCAAGGAGAACATATTGCAAACAATCAGAAAGAAACAGTTCCAGTATTGTGGAAATACAATTAGGATAACACAAGATCTATGAGCTTCTACATTAAAGGATTGCAGGACTTAGAATACGATATCCCAAAAGTCAACAGAACTAGGATTAAAACCAACAATAAACAAAACTGAGTATAATCCCTCAGGGGGAAAATGGCCATCCAATGAAATAGAGGACTTTCAAACACTCTTGATAAAAAGGACAGAGCTGAATTGAAAACTTGACTTTCAAATACAAACCTCAAGAGGAGCATGAAAAAGTAAATAGGAAAAAGAAATCCTAAGAGACTTATTAAATTTGAACTGTTTACATTCCTATGTGGAGATGATATTTGTAACTTATGATGCCTTTTTCAGCATTAGGATATTTTGAGGGAAAACATACACACACATATGTCTATGTATATATACTTATATATACATATATTATATATATATGTGTGTGTGTGTGTGTGTGTATACAGACAGAAGCAGAGAGAGAGAGAAACAGAAACTCAGAAACAGAGAGACAGAGGGCACAGAGTGAGTTGAATGAAGGAATGATAGCTGAAAAATACAATTAATGGGTGAGAAAGAGGAATGTACTGGGAAAAGGAGAAAGGGAGGTATAGAATGGAGTGAATTATCTCAGAAGAGCAGGGAGATAAGAAAGAATGAGTGAATCTTACATCAGATTTGACTTAAGGAGGGAATAGCAAGCTTAATTGAGTATAGAAATATATTTTATCCTACAAGAAAGAAAGAGAGAAGGGGATATGATATGGTAGGGGGTGGGGGGCATGGGAATGATAGAAGGCAGATTGGGGAGGGTAAAATCAGAAGCAAACACTTTTGAGGAGGGATAGAGTCAAAGGAGAGAATGGAATAAATGGAGGGGATAGGATGGAAAAAAACATAGCTAATCTTTCACAGCATGACTCTAATAGAAAATTTTTTCATGACTATATATGTATAACCTGTATTCAATTGCTTATCTTCTCAATGAGGGTAGTTGGGAAAAAGTAAGGGAGAAATTTGGAAGCTAAAATTTTAAAAAGTGAATGTTAAAAATTGTTTTTATGTGCAACTGGGAAATAAGATATACAAGCAATGGAGTATAGGAATCTATTTTGCCCTGCAGTAAATTAAAAAGGTAAAAGTACAAGAGAAAGGGGTGGTGATAGAAGGGAGGGAAGACAAGGGAAGGGATAATCAGAATATGTGCCATCTTGGGATTAGGAGGAGAGAGATGAGGAGAAAATTTGGAACTCAAAATTTTGTGGAAGTGAATGTTGAAAACTAATAATAAATAAATTTTAAAAAAGAAGTAGTTACCCAGAACAAATTCTGGAGCAGGAGAGGTGGCAGAAAAAAATGAGTGCAGAAAAAGGATTCTGGGAAGATGGTGGAAAATGTCAGAAAGCTTCAAGGTCTCAATATGTTCCTTCCCAGAAGAGGTAAAATAATGCCTCTGGACATAGAGCCATAGAAACAAGTAGGAGTAGGGACAGAACAGGAACAGTCTGAGAAGATCTGAAGCAAACTCCAGGGATAGATTTTACCCCTGTGAAGAATAAATACCTCCAGGTTAGCATCTGCTTTAAAAAGGGGCAAGCTGCTTAAAGAATAAGCAGCAAGTCCTGATTAGCTGGGTTGGGAGTCTGCCTTGGCCTGCCTCAGGAAGTTTTATCTACCAGGATAATGAGGGGAGCTGGACCTCTGACTTGAAGAAGATCTAGGGAACCTCTGCTCACAAAGAACACTAGATCTAGCTGGGATGCAGAACACATCAGGGGTAAGAAGGAACCAGCACACATATGTTGAGTACAGAATAGGTGGGGAAGAGATGGCTGCTGGCTATGGGCTACAGGAGACTTGAGATCTTGCTTTTAGTTCAAGCTCAGAGGAAAGAACTGAAGAGGATCTGAGGTCAGAGTCACAATGTGCTTAAGTGTAGCTGTAGGAAAAGGAAGAAAAAACTCATCTGGCCTCAGCACAGAGCATGCACCATCTTTGGCACCCCAACTCAACACCAGGTAAGCTACTAGACCCCTACAGCCTCCAGAAGGCAGTACTTCAGGGTCAAGCACTTAAATTTAGTGACCAGGTCCTTGCCATGCTCCCAACACAAGAAGCATGCAAAAATGCTCTTTTGACATAGACAGAGACCTGAAGTTTAAAAGACATGGAATAAGGAAAAAAAAAAAAAATAGGAGCCAGAAGTGAAAATGACCATTGACCATAAAGAAATTTTATGATAAAAGGGAAGATGAAAACACAGACTCATAAAAAGACAATATTGTCAATTTAACTACTTGAGAAACCTCAAAGGGAAATATGAATTGGTCTCAAATCCACAAAAGTTTTCTTCGAAGAGCTGAAGGATTTTAAAATTCAAATGAGAGGTAGAAAAAAACTGGGAAAAGAAATGAGAGTCAATAAGTTGGAAAGAGAAAGACAAAATTTGCCTGAAGAAAACAATTCCTTTAAAAAAACACAATTGTCAAACAGGAAAAAAAAAAACCACTGAGGAAAACAATTCCTTAAAAAGTAGAATTCTGGACGGGGAGGAGCCAAGATGTTGGAGTAGAAAGACTCACTTATGCTAGCTCTGAACCAACATCCCATTAATTTCCTGTAAAAAGAACTCCCCACAAATTCTGGAGCAGTGGAACCCGTGCAGAAATACAGTGGAAGAGATTTCCGTTCCAGAGACCCCTTAAAAGCCTTCACCAGGGGTCCATCATGCTCTGGACAGCAGAGCCTTCCCCTGCGCTGCCCTGGCTGCGCAGCCCCTGAGGAGCAGATGCGAGCAGGCTTCAGGAACCTCCAGTGGCCACGAAGGTCCCACCACCCTCAGTCGCTCCAGGTCAGTGAGAGAGACTTCTGGGCTGGCCGAGATGGAGTGGGGTGTCTTCGTGACTCGGGTCCCCTTGGGAGGCAGCAGAGGAGGCAGCAGCGGTGGCCCTGAACTCCTGGAGTAGACAGGAGCTCAGGGCCATTACCGAAGATCTCTGCATAAAGCCCCTGAGGGAACTGAGGCTGGGAAGCGGCCCTCCCCCCACCTGAGCACCAGAACTTAAGCTCACATTGAATAGCAGCCCCACCTGCCACTGAAAGCCCTGAGGCTGGGGAGCAGCATTTGAATCTCAGACTCCAAGCACTAGCTGGGCAGATCTAGGTGGGGGTGGAGAGGAATCTCAGAAGTCAAGTAACTGGCTGGGAAAATGCCCAGAAAAGGGAAGAAAAATAAGACCATAGAAAGCAACTTTCTTGGGGGACAGATGTTCCCGCCTTTCATTTCTGATGACAAGGAACAATACCATCAGGGAAGGAGGTCGGGACCTCCCTATCCCAGACATCTGAGGTGGATGTCTGGCGGGCTCAGGTCATGGAAGAGCTCAAAAAGTATTTTGAAAATCAAGTTTGACAGGTGGAGAAAAACTGGGAAGAGAAACGAGAGAAATGAAAGAAAAGCACAAAAAGCACGTCAGTACCTTGGTAAAGGAGACCCCAAAAAATGCTGAAGAAAATAACACCTTGAAAAATAGGCTCACTCAATTGGCAAAAGAGGTTCAAAAAGCCAATGAGGAGAAGAATGCTTTCAAAAGCAGAATTAGCCAAATGGAAAAAGAGGTTCAAAAGCTCACTGAAGAGAATAGTTCTCTCAAAATTAGAATGGAACAGATAGAGTCTAACGACTTTCTGAGAAACCAAGAAATCACCAAAAAAAACCCAAAAGAATGAAAAAATGGAAGAGAATGTGAAATATCTCATGGGAAAAACAACTGACCTGGAAAATAGATCCAGGAGAGGCAATTTAAAAATTATGGGACTACCTGAAAGTCATGATCAAAAAAAGAGTCTAGACACCATTTTCCATGAAATTATTGAGGAAAACTGCCCTGACATTCTACAACCAGAGGACAAAATAAGTATTGAAAGAATCCATTGATCACCACCTGAAAGAGATCCAAAAAGAGAAACTCCTAGGAATATTGTGGCCAAATTCCACAACTCCCAGGTCAAGGAAAAACCTTGCAAGCAGCTAGAAAGAAACAATTCCAGTATTGTGGAAATAAAATCAGGATAACTCAAGACCTAGCAGCTTCTACATTAAGGAATTGAAGGGCGTGGAATAGGATATTTCAGAAGTCAAAGGAACTAGGACTCAAACCAAGAATCACCTACCCAGCAAAACTGAGTATAATACTTCAGGGGAAAATATGGTCTTTCAATGAAACAGAGGACTTTCAAGCATTCTTGATGAAAAGACCAGAGCTGAAGAGAAAATTTGACTTTCAAGAATGAGAAAATTTGACTTACAAGAATGAGAAAATTTGACTTACAAGAATGAGAAAATTTGACTTACAAGAATGAGAAGAAGCATGAAAAAGTAAACAGTAAAGAGAAGTCATTAGGGACTTACCAAAGGTGAACTCTTTACATTCCTACATGGAAAGACAATATTTGTAACTCTTACAACGTATCAGTATCTGGGTAGTTGGTGGGACCACACACACACATGCACACACACATGTACACATGTGTGCATGCACACACACACATGCACGCACACATAGAGACAGAGAGCACAGAGTGAATTGAATAGGATGGGAAATATCTTAAAAGAAATTAAGGTAAACGGTGAGAGAGAAATGTAGTGGGAGGAGACAGGGTGAAATGGAATGGGGTAAATTATATCTCACTCAAGAGGCAAGCAGGAGACTTTTTAGTGGAGGGAAAAAGAGGAGAGCTGAGAAAAAAGCATGAAGTTTACCCTCATCACATTCGACTAAAGGAAGGAGTAAAATGCACAATCATTTTGGTATGAAAACCTATCTTACAGTACAGGAAAGTGGGGGAGAAGGAGATAAGCAGGGTGGGGGGATGATGGAAGGGAGGGCAATGGGAGGAGGGAGCAATCTGAAGTCAACACTCGGGGAGGGACAGGATCAAAAGACAGAATAGAAACAATGGGAAGCAGGATAGGATGGAGGGAAATACAGTTAGTCTTACACAACAAGACTACTATGGAAGTCATTTGCAAAACTACATAGATATGACCCACATTGAATTGCCTGCCTTCCCAAAGGGAATGGGTGGGGAGGGAGGGATGGGGAGAAGTTGGAACTCAAAGTTTTAGGAACAACTGGTTAGTATTGTTGTTGCTACTAGGAAATAAGAAATACAGTTAATGGGGAATAGAAAGTCATCTGGCCCTACAGGACAAAAGAGAAGATGGGGACAAGAGAAGGGAGGGATGATAGAAGAGAGGGCAGATTGGTGATAGGGAAAATTAGAATGCTCGTTGTATTGAGGTGGGGGGAGGGGATAAAAGGGGAGAAAATTTGAAACCCAAAATTTTGTGAAAATGAATGTAAAAAGTTAAATAAATTTATATTTAAAAAAAATCTAACTTGCACTGCAGGAAAGTAGGGGAGAAGAGGATAAGTAAGATTGGGGGAATGATAGAAGGGAGGGCAAATAGGAGGAGGGGGTAATTTTGAGCAGGTATAGGACCAAAAGAGAGAATAGAATGAATGGAGGGCAGGATAGGATGGAGGAAAATATAGTTGGTTTTTTCACAACATGAATTTTATGGAAGTCTTGCATAACTACACATGAATAACATATATCAAATAACTTTCCTTCTTAATGGGGATGGGTGGGAAGGGAGAAAGGAAGAAAAGTTGCAACTCAATGTTTTAAAAATGAATGTAAAAAATTGTTTTTATTTGCTTCTGGAAAAATAAGATGTACAGGTAATGTGGTATAGAAATGTATCTTTCCCTACAAGAAAATAGAGGAGATGGGGTTTAGGGAAGGGAGGAATATGATAGAAGGGATGGCAGATTGAGGGAAAGGGTAATCAGAATGTACACTGTCTTGGGTGGGCAGAGGGAATAGATGAGAAAATTTGGAACTCAAAATCTTGTGAAAATGAATGTTGCAAAGTAAAAGTAAATAAATATATTTTTAAAAGGGATGAGGACTTACAGAAGGGAGGGCAGATTTAGGGAGGCAGTGGTCAGAAACAAAACAGTGGTGAGGAGGATAAAGGTGAAAGGAAAGAAACGTGTAAATGGGGAAACTAGGATGGAGAGAAAGACACAGTTATCATAACAGAATGAAAATGGAATGATCTCTCTCATAAAAGGGAAGGGGAGTGGATTAAAGACAATAATCCTAAAATATGTTGTTTACAAGAAACATATTTGAAGTAGAGAGATACACACAGGACACCTTCAATGACAAAGACTAAAGGTAAGGGGCTGGAGCAGAATATGTTATGCTTTAGCTGGAGTAAAGAAAAGCAGAGGTAGCATCAGGGGTAGCAAAAACAAAATAAATCTAATAAAATAAATAAGGAAAGAGATTACATCTTGCTAAAAGACACCATAAACAAGAAATCATATCAGTATTACATATATATGCAGCAAAACGAATAACATGTAAAACCTTGAAAGAAAAGTTAAGTAAGTTCCAGGAAGAAACAGGCAACAAAACCATATTAGTGGGAGACATCAACCTCCCCTTTGCAGAAAGAGAGAAATTTAACCTAAAAATAAACAAGAAAGAAATTGAAGAGGTTAATAGAATTTTAGAAAAAATTCAGATATAGTAGACTTCTAGAGAAAATTGAATGGGGATAGAAACAATATATCTTTTTTATCATCAGTACATATCACCTACACAAAAATTGACCATGTACAGGCATACAAAAACCTCACATTTCAATAAAGGTAGAATTTTAAATGCACCCATCTCAATCATGATGCAATAAAAAAATAATATGTGTAACAAAGGGCCACGGAAAAATAGACTATAGTTATTAGAAAACTATATTCTTTAAAAAAATGAGTGGGGCAAACAAAAAAATATAAAAAACAATTAATAGCTTAATCAAAGAGAATGACAAAAATGAGACAACATAACAAAACTTATGAAATACAGCCAAAGCAGTTCTTAGGGGAAATTCTACATATCTAACTATTTACATGAATAAAATAGAGAAAGAGGAAATCAACAAATTAGGCATGCAACATAAAAAGCTAGAAAAATAAAAATTAAAAAGTCTCAATTAAATACCAAATGACAAATTCTGAAAATCAAAGGAAAGATTAATAAAACTGGAATTAAGAAAATTATTGAGTCAAAGAATAAATCTAGGAGCTGATTTTATTTTTAAAAAATGAAAATAGATGAACTGATGGTTACTTTTATTTTTTATTTTTTATTATTTTATTTGTTTTCAGTTTTCTACAATCACTTCCATATAACTTAGATGTGTTCCCCCTCCCTTCCTCTTCTTCCCACCTTCCTCCTCCCTCCATCTCGAGTCATCATATAATCGCATATAGGTTCTACATAAAAATTCCTAATAAATATATTTTCTCCTTAGTCATGTTGCATGGAAGAATTAAAATGAATAAGAGAAATCAAAAAACAAACCAAAATGTAATACAAAAAAAAATCTGTTACATAATGCTATCGAATTCCATACTTCTTTACCTCGATTTGGAAGGCATTTGACCTTAAGAGACCATTTTAAATATTTAAAACCTTGCATTGCAATAAAGTACTAAACCTACAAGAAAAAATCCATGCACACTGTGGTTGCTGCTATGTATAAAGTTCTGCTGGGTCTACTTCTTTACCTCAGCATCAGTTAATACAATTCTTTCCAGGTCCCTCTGAAGTCTTCTTGGTCATCATTTCTTACAGCACAATAGTATTCCATCACATTCATGTACCTCAATTTATAAATATTTTTTGCATATATTGGACCCTTTTCCATTTTTGTGTTCTCTAGGGATACAGTCCTAAAAGTGGTATTGCTGGGTCTAAGGGTTGCATATTTTTGTATCCCTTTGGGCATAGTTCAAATTGCTCTCCAAAATGGCTGGATGAGCTCACAACTCCACCAACAATGAATTAGCGTTCCAAATCTCTCACATCTTCTCCAACATTTATCATCATCATGTTTTATCATGTTAGACAATTTGATAGATGTGGTGTGGTACCTCAGAGTTAATTTGATTTGTATCTCTCTAATCAATAGTGATTTAGAGGATTTTTTCATATGAGTATAGATACTTTTGATTTCTCCACCTGAAAACTGCCTGTTCATATCCTTTGACCATTTATTAATTGGGGAATGACTTGTAGTCTTGTACATTTGACTCACTTCTCTATATATTTTAGAAATGAGGCCTTTATCACAGACACTAGTTGCAAAAATTCTTTCCCAATTTTCTTCTTCCCCCTTATCTTGGTTGCATTGTGTTTCTTTATGCAAAACTTTTCAATTTAACTTAATCAAAATTATCCATTTTTCATTTCATAATGTTTTCTATATCTTGTTTAGCCAAAAATTCTTCCTGTCTCCATAAATCTAATAAATACATTATTGCATGCTCCTATAATTTGTTTAAAGTTTCAGTCTTTATACCTAGATAGTGTATGCATTTGGACTTTATTTTTGTGTATGGTGTCAGACATCATTCTGTGCCTACTTTCTGCTACACTGTTATCTGGTTTTTCCAGCAGTTTTTGTCAAACAGTGAGTTCCTATCCCAGAAACTGGGGTCCATGGTTTTATAAAACAGTAGATGACTATACTCATTGACTACTGTGTCTTGGGTTCCTAACATATTTCACTGGTTTATCCCTCTGTTTCTTAGCCAGTACCAAGTGGTTTTGATAACTGCTGCTTTATAATACAATTTGAAATCTAGTAGAGCTGGGCATCCTTCCCTAGCATTACATTAGTTGCTTTGATACTCTGGACTTTTTGCTCTTCCAAATGAATTTTAATATCATTTTTTTCTAGTTCTACAAAATAGTTATCTGATAGTCTGATTGGTGTGGCACTGAAGAAGTAAATTAATTTAAGTAGAATTCTCATTTTTATTATATTGGCTTGGCCCACCCACAAGAAACTCATGCTTTTCCATTTACTTAGATCTGACTTTATTTGTGGGAAAAATGTTTTGTAATTGTGTTCATATAGTCTCTGGGTTTATTTTGGAAAGTAGATTCTCAAATATTTTATAGTGTGTACCATAGCTTTAAATGGGATTTGTCTTTTTATCTCTTGCTGTTGGGCTTTCTTAGTAATTTATAGACATACAGAAGTGTGTGTGGGTTTATTTTGTTAATTTCATTTAAAAAAATAAAAGAAAACCAAAGCACCAGTAATGAAAAATGAAAAGGGTGAATTCACAACTAATGAAGGGGAAATTAAAACAATAATTAGGAGCTATTTTGCCAGTTGTATGCCAATAAATCTGACAATCTAAGTGAAATGGATGAATAAAAGAAATATAGAAATTGCACAGATAAACAGAAAAGGAAACAAAATATTAAAATAATACCAGTTTTTTTTTAAAAAAAAGAGTAATCAAAAAAGTCATCAAAGAATTCCCTAAGCAAAAGTCTCCAGGGTTGTATAGATTCACAAGTGAATTCTACTTAACATTTAAAGAACAATTCATTACAATATGACATGAAATATTTGGAGAAATAATGAAAGCAATCCTGCCAAATTCTCTCTATAGTACAAATCCAGCGCTAATATCCAAACCAGGAAGAGTTAAGGTAGAGAAATAAAATTATAGACCAATTTCCCTAATGAATAGTAATGCAAATTTTTGAAATAAAATATTAGCAAAGGGATTACAGTAATTTATCACAATGGTAAAATCCTATGACCTAGTAGCATATAAACCAAGGATGAAGGACTGGTTCAGTATTAAGAAAACTATCAGCATAATTGACCATATCTATAACAAATTCAACAGAAATCATGATTATCTCCATGGATTCAGAAAAAAAAAAGTTTTGAAAAAAGCACCACCCATTTCTGGTTAAAAAATTATTGAAGAACATAGGAATAAATGGAGTTTTTAGTAAGTAGCATCGAGTTAAAACCATCAGCAAGCATTATTTGTAATGGGAATAAGCAAGAAGCATTGTCAAGATCAGGGTGAAACAATGAAGACTATTGTCATCAATCCCATTCAATATTATACTAGAAATGCTACTTTTAACAATAAATGAAAAAATGAAGAAACAAGGCTATTGTTCTTTACAGATGGTATATAATACATACAATAGCATACTTAGACAATCCTAGAGAGTATTCTAAAAAAACCACCTGAAATAACAACTTCAGCAAAGTTGCCGGTTATAAAATAAACCCACACAAATCATAAGCATTTCTATGTATTACTAACAAAGTCTGACAGCAAGACATAGAAGAATAAATTACATTTAAAATAATTGCAGACAGTATAAAATATTTGGTAATCTGACTGTCAAGACAAACATAGGTAATGTATGAACACAATTACAAAACACTTTTCAGAGAAATAAAATCAAATCTTAATACAACTAACCCTGTAGGCAGTAGGAGGGGAAAGGGGAAAAAGGGAGGGGAGGCTGAAAGGGAGAAAACAAATAGTAAGGGAAAAGGGGATTAAAAAGGAGGGGGTGAAAGAAGAGAGGGAAGACTGAGGGAGGCAGTGGAAGAAAAATTAAAACTCTATTGTGGAGGGGAAGCAAGAAGGGAAAACTAAAATCTTCAGCAAGGAAAAAGGGGATGGAAGAAAAGACATGTAAAGTAAGCATAACTGTGACTGTGAATAAGATGATCTCTCCCATGAAGCAAAGATGGATAGCAGAATGGATTAAAAACATAATCCAACAATATACTGTTTATAAGAAACACATTTGAAACATGGGTATACACACAAGGTAAAGGTAAAAGGTTGAAGTAGAGTATATTGTGCTATAGCTGATGTAAAAAAGCAGGAGTAGCAGTCCTAATCTCAGGCAAAGCAAAAGCAGAAATAGATCTAATCAAAAGAGATAAGGAAGGAAACTATATCCTGCTAAAAGGCATCATAGACAATGAAGCAATTTCATTACTGAACATATGTGCTTCAAGTGGTAGAGCATCCAGACAATTAGAGGAGAAATTAAGGGAGTTAGAGGAAAAAACAGACAGAAAAATTATACTAGTGGGGGACCTCAAGATTTCCCTTTCTGAACTTTATAAATCTAACCTTAAAATAAATAAGAAAGAAGTTAAGGAGGAGAATGAAACTCTGAGTAACATAGGTATCATAAATCTCTGGAGAAAATTGAATAGTCACAGAAAGGAATACACCATTCTCTCAGTGGTTCACAGCATATATTCAAGAATGGACCATGTACTAGGCCATAAAAGCCTCACAATCCAGTGTTGAAAGGCAGACACAGTCAATGCTTCCTTCTCAGATTATAATGCAGTAAGAATTATATGTAACCAAAGGCCATGGAAATATAAACCAAAAACTAATAGGAAACAAGACAATCTAATGCTAAAGAATGAGTGAGTTAAACAACAAATTATAGAAAAAATCAACAACTTCATTCAAAAGAATGACAATAATGAGGCAACTTACCAAATCTTTTAGGATACTGCAAAAGCAGTTCAGAGAAGAAATTTTATATCTGTGAATGCCCACATGCATAAAATAAAGAAAGAGGAGATCAATGAATTAGGCATGCAGCTCAAAAAGATAGAAAAAGAACAAATTGAAAATCCGTAAGAAAATACCAAAACAGAAATACTGAAAAACAAAGGAGAGACTAATAAAATTGAAATTAAGAAAACTATTGAACTAATAAATGAAACTAAGACTTGTTTTTCTGAAAAAACAGTAGAATTGATAAACCTTTGGTCAATTTGATTAAAAAAAAGAAAGAAGACAACTAAATTACCAATATCAAAAATGAAAAGGGTGAACTAACTTCCAATGAGGAAGAAATTAAAGCAATAATTATAAATTACTTTGCCCAACTGTACATGCATAAAGTTAAGAAACTATACAAGATGATTGATTATTTTAAAAAATATAAATTTCCCAGATTAACAGAAGTTGAATACTTAAATAACCACATCTCAGGAAAAGAAATTGAACAAGCAATTAATGAACTCCCTAGACAAAATCTCCAGCCACATGGATTTACAATTGCGTTCTATCAAACATTAAAAAACATATAATTCCAATACCATATAGACTATTTGGGATAATCTATGAAGAAGTCCTACCAAATTTTTGTTGATACAAATATGCTTCTGATACCTAAACAAGGAAGAGCCAGAACAGAAAAAGAGAATTATAGACCAATTTCTCTAATGAATATAGATGAAAAAAATTTAAATGAGATAATAGAGAAAAGAATACAGGAACTTATCATGAGAATAATACATTATGATCAGGTAGGATTTATACCAGGAATGCAGGCTGGTTTAATATTAGGAAAACTATCAGCACTATTGACCATATCAACAACAAAACTAACAGAAACCACATGATTTTCTCAATTGATTCAGAAAAGGCTTTTAAAAAAACACAAAATCCATTCCTATAAAAAACACTGGAAAGCATAGGAATAAATGGAACTTTCCATAAAATAATAATCAGTATCTACCTAAAACCACCAGCCAACATTATATGCAATGGCACAAGCTAGATGCATTCATAATGAGATCAGAAAAAAAACAAAGATGTCCATTATCACCACTGTTATTCGATATGGTATTAGAAATGCTAGCAGGAGAAATGAGAAAAGAAAAAGAAATTGAATGAAATAGAATAGGCAAAGAAGAAACTAAGTTATCAATCTTTGCAAATGATATCATGGTATACTTAGAGAATCCCAGAAAATCAAGTAAAAAAATACTTGAAATAATAAACAACTTTGGCAAAGTATCAGGTTACAAAATAAATTCACATAAACCATCTGCATTTCTATATATTATCAACATAGCCCCACATCAAGACGTAGAAAGAGAAATATCACTTAAAGCTAAGGTAGACACTATAAAATATATATGAGTCTATTTGTCAAAACAAACCCAGGGACAATATGAATAAAATTAAGAAACACTTTTCACACAAATAAAATCAGATCTATATAAGTGGAAAAAATCAATTTCTCATGGTTAGACCAAGCTAATATATTAAAAATGACAATTCTACCTAAATTAATTTACTTATTCCATGTCATACCAATCAAACTATTGGATACTTATTTTCTAGATCTGGAAAATATCAAAATTCAACTAGAAGAGAAAAAGAGAAAAAGGCCTAGATTATCAAGGGAACTAATGAAAATAAATGCTAGGGAAGGTGACCTAGCTCTACGAGATCTCAAATTGTATTTTAAAGAAGCAATTATCAAAACCTATTGGTACCAGCTAAGCAACAGAAGGGTAGACAGTGGAATAGGTTAAGTACTCAAGACACAGTAAACAACGAACATAACAACCTACTGTTTGAAAACCTAAGGATCTCAGCTTCTGGGATAACAATTCACTGTTCCACAAAAATTGTTGGGAAAAAATTTTGTGATGGAAACTCTCATAGACAATACCTGACACTATACACAAGAATAAAGTCCAAATGAGTATATGATCTAGATATAAAGATTGACACTATAAACAAATTAGTGGAGGAAGGAATAGTGAATTTATCAGATATATGAAGAAAGGAAGAACTTTTAACTAAACCTGAGATTGAAAGCATTATGAAGTGCAAAATTGTTAATTTTGATAACATTAAACTGAAAAGGTTTTGCACAACCAAACCCAATGCAACCAAGATCAGGAGGAAAGCAGAAAACTGGGAAATAATTTTGGCAGCTAGTCTCTGCAATAAAGGCCTCATTTCTAAAATATATAGATAACTATGCCAAATGTGCAGGAATAGAAGTCATTCCTCAATTGATAAATGGTCAAAGGATATGAAAAGGCAGTTTTCAGAAGAAGAAATTAAAGATATCTATACTCATAGGAAAAAATGCTCTAAATTGCTATTGATTAGTGAGATACAAATCAAAACAAATCTTAGATACCACAACACACCTATCAGATTGGCTAACGTAATAAAACAGAAAAATGATAAATGTTGGAGAAGATGTGGGAGAGCTGGAACACTAATTCATTGTTGGTGGAACTGTGAGCTGTTCCAGCTATTCTGTAGAACAATTTGGACCTATGCCCAAAGGGCTACAAAAAGGTGCATACCCTTTGACCCAGAAATACCACTTCTAGGACTGTATCCCCAGCAGATCATAAAAATGGGAAAGGGTCCCACATGTACAAAAATATTTATAGCAGCACTCTGTGGTGATCAAAAACTGGAAATCAAGAGGATATCCATCAATTGCGGAATGACTGAATAAATTGTGGTATATGAATGGAATGGAATACTATTGTGCTTTAAGAAAGGGTGAACAGGAAGACTTCAGAGAGGCCTGGACTAATGTGAAATGATGTTGAGTGAAAGGAGCAGAACCAAGAGAGCTTTGTACATATCAACAACCACACTGTGAGAATTTTTTCTGGTAGAATTAGAACCTCACTGCAATACATGGACTCAAAATATTCCCAGTGGACCCTTAAGGCAAAATGCCTTCCACATCCAGAGAGAGAACTATGGAATTAGATCACAGAATGTAGCAGATCATTTCTTTTGTGTTACATTTTGGTTTATTTTTTTATTTCTCTCGTTCATTTTAATTCTTCTATGCAATATAACTAAGATGAAAATGAATTTTATAGGAATGTATGAGTAGAACCCATATACATTTGTATATTGTCTTAGGGAGGGAGGGGGAGGCATGAGGGAAGGAGGGGAAGGGAAAGGAAAAAAATTTAAGTTATATGGAAGTGATTGTAGAACAATGAAAGCAAATAAAATTTTAAAAGGTCCAGAATATCAAGGAATCTAATGAAAAGAAGTTCTCGGGAAGGTGACTTAGCCCTACCATATCTCAGATTATATTACAAAGCAGCAATCATCAAAACCACTTGGTACTGGCTAAAAAACAGGAGAGTAGACTATTAGAATAGGTTAGCTATTCAAGACACAGTAGTCAATGAATATAGCAATCAGCTGTTTGATAAAGTCAAGTATCCCAGATTTGGGGATAAGAATTCACGGTCAAAAATTGCTAGGAAAACTGGAGAACAGTGTTGGGGGAATTAGGCATAGATCAATGCCTGGCACTGTATACAAGAATAAAGTCCAAATTTATACAGGATCTAGGTATAAAGACTGATCCTATAAACATATTAGGGGAGCAAGGAATGTTATATTTTTCAGAATTATGAAGAATGGAGAAATTTACGACCCAACAAGACATAGGGAACATTATGAAGGGCAAAACGCATAATTTTGATAACATTAATTGAAATTTTTTTTCCACAAACAAATCCAGTGCAACACAGATTAGGAGGGAAGCAGGAAACTGAAAGAGAATTTTTGCAACTAGTGTAGGTGATAAAGGGCTCATTGCTAAAATATATAGAAAACTGAGTGAAATGTACAAGAATATAAGTAATTCCCCAAATGACAAATGATCCAAGGATATGAACAAGGAGTTTTCAGAGGAAGAAATTAAAGCTATCTATAATCACATGACAAAATACTCTAAATCACTGCTGATGAGAGTGATGCAAATTTATTTATAATTGCTCTCTTTGTGTTGGCCAAAAAGTAGAAATCAAAGCAATGCTCAACAATTGGGGAATTTCTGAACAAGTTGTGGCACACGAACGGAATGGAATGCTATTGTGCTATGAGAAACAATGAACAGAGAAGAAGCCTGGAAATGCTTGTATGAACTTGTGCTGAGTGAAAGGAGCAGAACCAGGAGAACTTTGTACACAGTAACAACAACAACGTGTGAGGAACTTTTCTGGTTCATTTAGTACTTCATTGAAAAACATGGACTTAAAAAATTACAAATGGACTCTTGAGGCAAAACACTTTCCATATCCAGAGAAAAAAACTGTGAAATTGGATTGCTGACAGAAACAAACCATTTTCTTTTGCATGATGTTACATTTTGTTTTGTTTTATTGTTTCCCCACTTCATTTTAATTCTTCTGTGCAACATGCATTTAATAGGAATGTATGGGTATAACCTATATACACTGTCTCAGGAGGGAGTGGATGGGAAGGGAGGAATAAGAGGGAGTGAGTGGAAAAAAATTTAAGATATACTGAAGTGATTGTCGAACATTTAAAACAAATAAAATAATTCCATTAAAATGCAAAAATTTTTTGACCTACCAGAAAGACATGATGAAAAAGAAGAGCCTGGACAATATCTTCCAAGAAATCATCAAGGAAAAGTGCCCAGAGGTCCTAGATCCAGTACCTCAGAGTTGTTTTGATTTGCATCTGTCTAATCAATAGTGATTTAAAGCATTTTTTCATATGATTAGAGATTGCTTTAATTTCTTCCTCTGAAAATTCCCTGTTCATATTGTTTGACCATTTTTCAGTTGGGGAATGATTTGTATTCTAGTACATTTGACTCAGTTTTCTATATATTATACAAATGAGGCCTTTATCACAGACACTAGTTGCAAAAATTCATTCCCAGTTTTCTGCTTCCCTCTTAAACTTGGTTGCATTGGGTTTGTTTGCGCAAAAGCTTTTCAACTTAATGTAATCAGAATTATCCATTTTGCACTTCACAATATTATCTGTCTCCTGTTGGGTCATGGATTTTTCCATTCTCCATAAATCTGACAAATTCACTATTACTTGTTCCATTAATTTGTTTGAAGTGTAGATTATTATACCTAGAAAATGTACCCATTTGCACTTTATTCTTGTGTAAGGTGTCAGGCATTGTTCTACACCCAGTTTCTGCCACACTGTTAGCCAGTTTTCTCAGCAATTTTTGTCAAACAGAGTGTTCTTATCTCAGAAGCTGGGGTCCTTGGGTCTGTCAAACAGTAGATTGTTATATTCATTGACTACTGTGTCTTGAATGCCTAATCTATTCCACTGATCTACCCCTTTCTTTCTTAGCCACTACCAAGGGGTTTTGATAATTGCTGCTTTATAATACAATTTGAGATTTTGTAGGGCTAGATCACCTTCCCTAGCATTTCTTTTCATTAGTTCCATTGATATTCTGGACTTTTTGTTCTTCTAGGTGAATTTTGACATTACTTTTTCTAGTTCTACAAAATAATTATCAGATAGTCTGATTGGTATAGCACTGAACAAGTAAATTAATCTATGTAAAATCCTATTTTTTATTATGCTAGCTTGGCCTAGCAATGATCAGTTGATGTTTTTCCAATTAGTTAGGTTTGACTTTATTTGTGTGAAAAGTGTTTTGTAACTGTATTCATTTAGTACCTGGGTTTGTTTTGACAGGTAGACTCCAAAATGTTTTACAGTATCTATCGAAGCTTTAAATGGAATTTCTCTTTTTACCTCTTGCTGTTGGTCTTAGCAATATATAGAAATGCAAATGATTTAATGTGGGTTTATTATGTAACCTGCAACTTTGTCAAAGTTGTTTATTATTTCAAGTAGTTGTATTTGGTATTCTTTTTGGTATTCTCTAAATATATTATCATATAATATGCTAAGAGCAACAACTTAGTTTCTTCTTTATCTATTCTAATTCCTTCAAATCCTTTTTTTCTTATTTCTACAGTTAGCATTTCTAATACCATATTGAATAACAGTGGTGATAATGGACATCCTTGTTTTACCCCTGATCTTATTGGAAGTGCATCTAGCTTATCCCTACTGCATATAATGCTTGCTGATGGTTTTAGGTAGATTTTGCTTATTATTTTATGGAAAGTTCCATTTATTCCTATGCTTTCCAGTGTTTTCATTAGGAATGAGTGCTTTATTTTTTTCAAAAGATTTTTCTGCATCTGTTGAGATAATCATGTGGTTTCTGTTAGTTTTGTTGTTGATATGATCAATAGTGCTAATAGTTTTTCTAATATTGAATCAGCCCTGCATTCCTGGGATAAATCCTACCTGATCATAATATATTATTCTTGTGATAAGTTACTGTATTCTTTTTTCTATTATCTCATTTAAATTTTTTTTCTTCCATATTCATTAGAGAAATTGGTGTATAATTTTCTTTTTCTGTTTTGACTCTTCCTGGTTTAGGTATCATAACCATATTTGAATTGTACAAATAATTTGGTAGTACTCCTTTGGCAATTTTCTCAAATAGTCTATATGGTATTGGAATTAACTGTTCTTTAAATGTTTGATAGAATTCACTTGTGTATCCATCTGGTCCTGGAAATTTTTCCCAGGTAGTTCATTTACGGTTTGTTCATTTTCCTTTTCTGAGATGGGGTTATTTAAGTACTTGCCGTACTCTTACATTGATCTGGGCAATTTATATGTTTTAAAACAATCATTCATCTCATTTGGATTGTCGGACTTACGGGCATATAGTTGGGCAAAAAAATATCTAATTATTGTTTTAATTATCTCCTCATTGGAGGTTAGTTCACCCTTTTCATTCTTGATATTGGTAATTTGGTTTTCTTCATTTTTAATCAAATTGACCAAAGGTTTATCAATTTTATTGTTTTTATCATAAAGTCAAATCTTAGCTTTATTTATTTTGTTCAATAATTTTCTTAATTTCAATTTTATTAATCTCTCCTTTGGTTTTCAGTATTTCTAATTTCATATGTACTTGAGGATTTTCAATTTCTTCTTTTTCAAGCTTTTTCAGCTCCATACTCAATTCATTGACCTCCTTTTTCTCTATTTTATTCATGGAGGCATTCAAAGATATAAAACATCCCCTAAGAACTGTTTTTACAGTATTTCATAAGATTTGGTAGGTTTTCACGTTATTGTCCTTCTCTTGAATGAAGTTGTTGATTGTTTCTATAGTTTGTTGTTTAACTCACTCATTCTTTAGGATTAGATTGTTTACTTTCCTATTAATTTTGCTTTATATTTCCATGGCCTGTGATTACATATACATTTTATTGCATTATGATCTGATAAGGATGCACTGACCATCTCTGCCTTCCTGCAATTGATTGTGAGGTTTTTTATGGTCTAGTACATGGTCAATTTTTGTATACATGCCATGTACTGCTGAGAAAAAGGTATATTCCTTTCTATCCCCATTCAATTTTTTCCAGTGATCTATCATATCTACTTTATCCAGAGTTCTATTCACTTCCTTAACTTCTTTCTTGCTTATTTTGAGGTTAGATTTTTCAAGGTCAGAGAGGGGAGATTGAGGTCCCCCACTAGTATAGTCTTGCTATCTATTTCTTTCTGTAACTCCCTTAACTTCTCTAGGAATTTGGATGCTATACCACTTGGAACATATATGTTTAGTAATGACATTGCTTTATTGTGTATAGTGAGTGCCTTTTATCAAGATATAGTTGCCCTCCTCTTCTGTTTTGATTAGATCTATTTTTGATTTTGCTTTGTCTGAGGTTAGGATTGCTATTTCTCCTTTTTTTTTTTTACATCAGTTGAAGCACAAAGTATTCTACTCCAACTTTTTACCTTGCCTTGTGTGTATGTCCCTATTTCAAATGTGTTTCTCAAAAACAACATATTGTCGGATTTTTATATCTCATTTAACATTTGACCAATTCTACTTTTTAAGCAGTTGCTTTAATTTCCAAGTAACAGGAAGGCAAAGAAAGTAGTAAATTGCTGTTCTTCTTGTGTGTTCATCTCCAAACAACCAAGCAACCATATGATCGCACACCAGAACAAATCCTGGAAGATCAAAGCCAGTGAAATGATGGGGTGCAGCAGTCTTTTATTCTAGGAGGTTTGAATCGCTGTCAAAAAATATCAGTGTCATTCAAGTAAAAAGGGAGTGCAGTTCAGGATAGAAAGCATCCCAGCAATCCAGCAGTAAGCTTCACCTCAACAAACCAACTGAAGATTTGGAGCAATACAATGGTGGAGCAGGAAAATGTCAACACTAGGATTTCCCACATGCCTTAGCACAGGCAAATGAACCAGTAGACACCAGCTCAAAGAACCACTACATGATTCAGTGCAGCACTGGACATGCAAACATCCCCCAGTGGATAGATTGACCATGCTTCAGGACAACCCAGGGAGGGGAGACATCCCCCATGAATCAGACCTCCACTTACTTAAATGTAGCCCTAGCAAAGGCAAACAAACTATACCTGGTGTCAGCACACACCAGATATCACCATGGGGACCGTGTCTCAGTAATAGCTAAGCTGCCAGATTCCTACAGCCTCCATCTGTGAGCACCTTAGGCCCAGAACACAAGGCCAGGGACCTACACCCTGACCCCATAGCACAGGAAGCTTAGGACAGTGCCTTTTGTGCTCCTGCAGGAGAGCTCAACTTAAAAATAAAAAACAGAAAAGTAGCAAAAATAAAACAAAATATGAGCAGGGAGAGCTATAGAGAGCTTCTGTGATGACAGGGAGATCAAAGCAAAGATTAATAAAAGGAAAATATTTTCATTATATTTATAACAGAAACTAAAAAGAGTAATATGAATTGACCTCAAGTCCCCAAAGCCATTTTGGAAGAGGTTACTTATGTAATCCTCAAGAAACAACAAAAAAGAAGATGAAATAGTTAATAACTTTAGCAAAATTGCAGAATAACAGACAAACCCATACAAATCATCAGCCTTTCTTTGAATGACAAAGAAAACCCAAAAGCAAGAGATAGAGAAAATCCATTTAAAATAACTAAAGAAAGTATGAAATATTTGGGAGTCTACCTGCCAAGACAAATCCAAAAACTATATGAATACAATTGAAAAATACTTTTCACAGAAATAAAGTCATATCTAAACAAACGAAAAAAATTCCAGTTGCTCATTGCTAAGTCCAGCCAACATAATAAACAATAACAATTCTGGCCAAATGAATTTTCTTATTCAGTGCCATACAAATCAAATGACTATAAAAGTGTTTGATGTGTATATATATATATATATATATATATATATATGTATATATATATGTGTATATATATGTATATATACATATATGTATATATACATATATATACACATGTGTATACATATATATATATATATATGTATATATATCAAGAATATCAAGGGAATTCACAACCAAAAAATACAAAGGAAGATAGCTTAACAATACCGGATCTCAAACTATATTAAAAGTAGTAATCATTAAAGTTATCTGATTCTTGCTAAGAGATAGTGTGGTAGATCAATGGAATAAATTAGATACACAAGAAACCGTAGTCAATGACAATAGCAACCCCCACCTTTGGGATAAAAACTATTTGACAAAAACTGATGGGAACACTAGGAAACAATTGGATACAAACTAAGTATAGAGGTACATCTCACACTTTATACTAAAAAATAAGATCAAAATATATGCATGATTTAAATCACTTTTGATCAGAGAAATGCAAATCAGAACAACTTTGAGTTACCACCTCACATCTATCGGATTGACTAACATGACAAAAATGGAAAATGATAAATTTGGGAAAGCATGTGAAAAATTGGGACATTAATGTACTGTTGATGGAATTGAAAGCTGATTCAACCATTCTGGAGAGCATTTTGAAACTATCCACAAAGGACAATCAAATTGTACATGCATATCCTTTGATTCAGCAATGCCGCTGCTAGGATTATATCCTAAAGAGTGACTAAACTCTCTTCCTTTTCTTATCTTCAGATCTTGGTGTACTTACTCAATTCTATACTATTCTCTATCTGAAATTCCCTTCTAGATTACTGCTCAGATCGAGTTTCTTATTACAAAATTAAGATTTCAAAAAAGTAAGGAAAACATCTATGTATGATATAAGTAATATTTTTAGAAATAGAAAGTGGAAATGATGAATAGATTTAAGGGATTAGATCTGGCAGATAGTGTTTGAAGACATATAGACAGAGGTTCACAATATTGTCCCATTCCTAAAGAAAGAATCAAAAGAATGTTCTTGTTATATCTTCATAAATAAGATTGAAAAACAACAAATACTGAGGAAGAATTGGGCAACAAGCATTTATCAAGCACCAGCTACAAAATTTTAGAGTGTAAATATGTGGTCTATATCCTGATTTTCTTCATTTTATTTGCTTCTTCTTGTGTAACTATTATGTTGTTTTCTTTTTCTTCTTTTGTTTCATATTTTTTCCAGGTCGTCATCTCTTCTCAGTGTTTTTCCTTGATACCAGTCTGTCTCCCACCATTATTTAATAATACTTGAGGAGTATCTATTTAAGCGTTATTAGAAGTATATAGAACATACCAAGAGGTTGCCATTTTTGGAATAGTCATTGACTACTAATAAATTACTCAAAGAGACCCTGATCTGGGGGAAATATTGAAGGCAAAAAACTGAATGACTGAAGATGAGATAGGTCAATAGCGTCATAGAAGCAATGAACGTGAGCTTGGATAGCCTTTGGGAGATAGTTTAGAAGGGTCTGGAGTGCTGTTATCCATGGGGTCACAAAGAGTTGGATATGATTGATTAAATTAAAAACAGCATTGAAATATCTTACACTCTTGTCCAACTGCTAATTACATAGTGCCAAATTCCAGTTCTGGATTATGCTCAGCATTCATCTCCTTTCATCCTATTCATACACTGCTCAATAGATCAGAAGAAATTGAGGGAAATTGCACTCATTGAAGCCTCTACAAATCTTTGTTGCTTAATTTTAACTGTGCCTACACTACGGTAAGGGAATAAGGCAAACATTTGATTCCTTCATAATCAATTCCTGATCCAAACCACTACAGTGGCTGTTCCAAAACTTGATTCTTCTAAATCTTAAGTCTTTTGCACATCTTAAATCCAATGTCCAACATATATAAAACAGATCTCATCGTTTCTCCCCTAAAACTAAACTTCTTCAAATATTTCTTATAACTGTGAGATCCACCATTCCCCCAGGCACCCAGAGTCACAACCTTCATGTCATCCTCAACTCCTTACTCTCATAGATCAAATACATGCAATTCATTATGGAATTTTATAATTTTAGCTTTCATATATTCTCTTCTATACATTTCTTTCTCTAAAATCACATAGATGTCAACCTATTCCAAGCCCTTACCACTTGCTTTGATTATTACAGTATCCTTTTAACTTGTTTCCCTAACTGAATTCTTTCTCCCATTCACATTCTACTTACCTGCCATGCTAATTTTTTCTCAAGTACCTGTCTGACTCTATCATCTTGATCTTTTCTTGTGCCTGTCCCTTCCTAGTTTCTCCTAGGTCAGATATAAAGTTCTGTGGTAGTTAATGTTTTTCCTAATTTGGTTCCTATTTTCCAATCTTATTAAATTTTATTCCCTTCTGTGCAGTCTGTGATACTCCTGCATTGGCCTACTTTCTGTCCCCAGAACAACATTTTTCACTTCCTATCACTTTAACTGTTCCCCAAATCTAGAATTCTCTGACCCCTTATTTGTATCTTTTTAGTATGCTTGTTTTTACCTCCAGTTTTGTCATTTTATATTATTGTCATATTATAAATATTTACATTATATTCACTTAATGAAGTCTTTTTTCAATGAAGTAAAATAGTTAAAACTAATGAATCAGTGATCTTATCTCCAAGTTAATGCAACGTTTCACATAACTCTCACCTGTCCTCTCATATCTCTGTTTCTTTAAGTAAACACAAATCTATTTTCTCTCCATTTTCCACTTTCATTGAAAAGAAAAAAAAACAGAAAAGAAAAAAGAAACAAATTTCCGCAAAGAATATAGACATTTTTTCACACCCATTTGTGTATACATGTATGTATACATACACATGCATACATATTCCCCTCCCCTCTCCTCATGGGCAGTTAGGTGTTATAGTTGATAGAATGTTGATCCTGAAGTCAGGAAGACTCACCTTCCTGGGTTCAAATATGACCTCATCCACTTACTAGTAGTGTGATTCTGAGCAAGTCATTTAACTCAGTTTTCCTCATCTATAAAATAACCTGGAGAAGAAAATGGCAAACGTCTCCAGTATCTTTGCCAAGAAAATTCAAAATGGTGTCATGAAAGTGATATTGAACATGACTGAAAGAACTGAACAACAATATGTAGCTCAATATGCACCCAAAATGCATCACCTCTCTTTCATGGATATAATATTTTATCATCAGTATCTTAGAATTTGAATAGTCATTATATTGATTAGAGTACTTTTTTTTTTAACAGGATTGATATTATATATAGTAGGTTTTTAACCAATGTTTAATGATTTGTATAAATTATGCATTTATATGCCTTACAGAAGCAATCGGCATTTTATTTCACTAAAAATTTCTGTACATCCAAGAAAAACATATTGCCTAAGAATAGAAAGGCTGTCCTCAAAAGTCCCAGGGGGTAAAGAACTACTTATTGCTGATTCCATGATTATCAGAAAATGCTTTTCAAAACCTCTGTAACATTTGAATTCCCATAGAAAGTGTTGCTTCAGTTCTGTACCAATGGATTATTCAAGCATATGTATAAATAGAAGCTTAATAATACTGAGAATGTTAGATATTTGATATCCACAGAGTAAATTGTTATTTTAGTGAATATATCACCAACACAACGTCAAGAATAATTGACATAAAATAAAAAAAAATATATTTAAAGGCTTACTGATTAGGATTGTGAAGAGTTTGAAATGCATCATTGTTTCTTCTCAGTAGAAAAAAAATATTGTTTTCAAATTAAAAGTGGAAGTGTATGAAAACATCATTATCATTAATCACTTGATGTTCATGGATGACACAAATGCTTCCATTGTGGAAGGAATGAAATGAACCACGTTGTTCCTTCATCTAATGGAGTAATTTTCCAATGCTATCATAATATTATTTTTACCTGATAAGTGTTTCTTGTTGTACATGAAGGAATGATAAAGACATAAAGGTTTAAACTTGAATCTATAAAGCCACTTTAAGCTAATTGATAAAGGCAATGACTTCAGATAACGTGGTCTCTCTCAAGCAAGACACATTGAGCAGAAAGAGAATGCTGGAGCTGAATAAATTAAGAAACTTCCTGGCATCCTAAAATCAAAGCTGAATGACAAGAATACATGTAAAGCAATTAACAACTAAGCCCTACAAACTTTTACATTTTTTGAAATGTTAAATGGATCTTAATGGTTTTGGAAAGTATTTTCACAAAATAACTACAAAATATTAATGAAACACAAGGCCAATCACCTTTCAAAAATGAGGTTTAAAATTCACACTTCCTCACCAAAAAAGCAGTAGAATCAATAGATTTTTTTTTTAGATTACAAGAGAAATAAACAAGGGAATCATATAGAAATGCATTTGGAATAAGCATACATCATTTCACTAAGAAACAGTCAAAGTTAATAATAGATACCCACCATAGGACTTGTTGACTACAATAGAAAATACATCTGGAAGAAACTTATGAAATGTCTAAAATCCAAAATATAATTAAAATGCAAAGGGTGCCACCCACATGAAATCAGTCAACAACATGCTGACAAAGAAGCATTGAACAGAACTCCTGAGTCAACCCAAATATTTTATTAAATGGCAGTTTAGGACCAGATCATTGCACCAGAAAATACACAAAATTTAACCTTCAGGATTTTGGACTTAGTGAGCAACATGTAGCATGAAAGGTAACCATAGAATCAAATTCAATGGAGCAATGTAGGCATCTAAAATTTGGGTCTACATGGCATGACCTGGACTAGAGTTTTACATCATAAATTGACTGTCTTTCAGTCCATTTTGCCAAATAGGCAAAGAGTTCCTTTTTTAAAAATACATTTTTATCTTTATTTTTTCTTTATATTTATTTGAAAGCATTTTGTTTTTCCTCAGTTACATGTAAAATCAATTTTACTTTCATAATTTTTAAATTTCGAGTTCCAAATTCTGTCTTTCTCCTCACCTCCTTCATTGAGAAGGCAAGCAATTTGATATAGCTTACACATGTGCAGTCAGGCAAACCATATCCATAATATTTATGTTCTGAAAGAAAACATGAACAAAAATGATTTAAGAAAAAGATGTTTAAAAAAAGTATGCTTCAATCTGTAGTAATACATCTTTCCCTGAGTATGGATAGCACTTTTCATTGTAAGTCCTTCAGAGTTGTCTTGAATCATTGTGTTGCTGAGAATAGCTAAGTCATCAAACAATTTTGCTATTACTGGGTACAATATTCTTCTGGTCTTACATTTCACTTTTCATCAATTTATGTAAATCTTTGCAACTTCTTTCTGAGAGAATTTTTTTCATCATTTCTTATAGCACAATAGTATTCCATCATAATAATACACCACAACTTGTCCAGTTATTCCCCAGTTGATGGGCATCCTCTCAATTCCCAATGCTGTACCATTAGAAAATGGCTACTATAAATATTTTTGTACATATAGGTCCTTTTCTGTTTTTTGTTTTTTATCTCTTCTGTGATCCAGTCATCCTGATGAACATCTGCAAACACTGTAATGGCTGGCTCGAAGGATATGCATGGTTTTATAGTCCTTTGTGCATGGTTCCAAATTGCTCTATATGATGGTTGAATCAGTTCACAAATCCACCAACAGTGTAATAATGTCTCAAATTTCCCACATCCCATCCAAGATTTGTCAAATTACTTTTTTTGTTCTGTAAGCCAATCTGATATGTGTGAGGTACCCTGAAATTATTTTAATTTACATTTCTTTAATCAATAGGGATTTAGAGCATTTTTTCTCATATGTCTATAGACAGTTTTAGTTACTCCATTTGACTGTTCATAAATATTTTCACCATTTATCAAGCAGGGAATGGCTCTTTTTTTATAATTATTGACATGGTACTAAATATATGTGAGAAATAAGGCCTTTATCAGAGAAAATTTCTTCTAATTTTTTTCACAGTTATGATTGTTACATATTTTCCTCCATCCTATTTCCCCCTGTTTATTTCAATCTCTCTCTTTCTCTCTCCCCTTCCACATGTCTCTCCTCAAAAGGACTTTGCTTTTGACTTCCACCTCTCCCATTCTGCCCTCCCTTCTATCAGTCATACCATGTTCTTTTACTCCCTTCCACTCTATTTTCCATAGAGTAAGATAGATTTCTGTGCCCAACTGAGTGTGTATGTTATTCCCTTTTAGAGCCAATTCCGATATGAGTAAAGTTCAAGTATTCCCTGCTACCTCCACCATTTTCTCCTAGATTGTATGTGCTCTTTGTTGCCTCTTTGTTGTGACATAATTTATCCCATGCTACTTATCCCTTACTCTTTCTCCTAGTACATTATTTCTCAACCCCTAGTTTTATTCTTTTAGATATCCTCCTTTAATATTCAACTCACAGCTTTGCCCTCTGTCATACACACACACACACACAAACACTCCCACACAGTCATTTTAACTGCCCTAATAATGAGAAAGTCATGTTACAAGCATCATCTTCCCATGTAAGAATGCAAACAGTTTTATCTTATTAAACCCATTCTGATTTTCCATTCCTGTTCACCTGTTTGAGTTTTGTATTTGAAAATCAAATTTTCTATTCAACTTGGACTTTTCCTCTGGAAAAATTGAAAGTCTTTGATTTCATTGAATATTCATCTTTTTTTCTTTTGAGGCATTATACTCAGTTTTGCTGGGTAGGTGATTTCTTGGTTGCAATCCTAGCTCCTTTGTCCTCAGGAATATCATATTACAAGTCCTCCAGTCCTTTAATGTAGAAGTGGTTAAATCTTGTGTTCTCCTAACTATGGCTCCACAATACTGGAACTGATTTTTTTTCTAGCTCCCTGAAATATTTTCTCCTTGACCTGGAAGAACAGGAATTTGGCTATAATATTCTTGACAGTTTTCATTTGGAGATCTCTTTCTAAAAGCAATGAGTGGATTTTTTTCAATTTCTGTTTTGCCCTCTGGTTTTAGATTATCGGAGAAGTCTTCTTCGATAATTTGTTAAAAACTGATGTCTAAGACCATTTTTGTGATTATGACTTCCAAGTATTCCATTAATTTTAAAATTATCTCTCTTGGATATATTTTCCAAGTCAATTGTTTTTTCAACGAGATATTTCACTTTTTCTTCTTTGTTTTACACTCTTTCAGTTTTATATTATCGTTTCTTGATTTCTAATGGATTCATTATCTTCCATTTGCCCAAATCTAACCTTTAAATTATTTTCTTCAGTTACTTTTTGTACCTCCTTTTCTATTTGGTCATATATATTTTTAAGCAGTTCTTTTTTTCAGTGAATTTTTGTGCCTCTTTTTTCCCATTTTGTCAATCATGCTTTTCAAGGACTCCTTCTATTCAGGGAACTTCTGCACATATTTTTTTTTCCTTTGGTCAGTTTTGCTTTTCAACGTACTCTTTTCTTCATTGGGTTTTTGTACCTTTTTTTAAACCATTTGATCTATTCTGTTTTTTAAAGTGTACTTTTCTTCAGTAGTTTTTTTGTGCCTCCTTTACCAAACTGACTTTTTTTCATGATTTTCTTACATCACTCTCATTTCTTTTCCCAATTTTTCCTCTACCTCTTTCACTTGATTTTTAAAATCCCTTTGGCACTTTTGCATATCCTGAGACTAATTCATATTTTTCTTTAAGATTTTTGGATGTAGGAGTTTTGACTTTGCGGTGTCCTGATTGTGTGTTTTGATCTTTTGTCACCATAGCAGCTTCTATAGTCATAACTTTTTTTTTTTTTCTGTTTGCTCACTTTCCCAGCCCATTTCTTTACTTTTAACTCTTTGTTAAAGTAATGTTCTGCTTCTAGGGGGAAAGCAAGGTGTTCCAGGGATTTTGTGCAGCTGTTTTCAGAGATATTTCTGGGTACATGTAAATGTTCAGTATTTCCCAAGTTGTATGATCTAAGGAGAAGTGTGTTTGCTACCCTTCTGGATTGTGCATGGTCTATGAGAGACCACAAGCACTTTTTTTTTCTGCCCTGAAACTGTGATGAGGGTCCCTGCACCAATGTAGCTACATATTCTGGCATGCTAGTGCTCTTCATAAACGTGGAACTGTGACCCAGGACAATGAACCAGAGTTGACTATGGGAAAAGCAATGGAGTCCTACCCCTAGTGCCTGAAAAGAGACACCTATAATCCCCTCTGATCAATTGTGGGCTAAACACCTGCAACTACTGATTTTGTCACTCCCAAGGTTTTGTCCTGATTTGCTGAGGTCAGGTCTGTGCTAGTTGTTCTGCACTGTGCTGTGCTCCACTTCCACCCTGGTGTTACAGGCTTTCATGCCAACCTTCTAAGTTCTCTTAGACTAGAGAATTATCAATTTAGAATTTGTTTAGAGTCACTATATAAAATTGTTTCTGGAGTTTGGGGGCAAAAATTCTTCATGCTACAAATATAGACTTCAAAATATCCAGTGGGACTGCACTAAAATAGGACCAAAATCACACAATTAAGTGTGGTATGCAATTATGCAAATATAATGATAATTTTGAAAAAAAAAATTAAGACCTTTTCAGTTCTTAATCTTCTATACCAAGTTTCTATCTCAAATTTAAATATAAATTTTCCTACCAAATACTAATGATCTCCAAGATATATGGAATGGATAACTTTTAAAATATAAAAATATAGAAGAAATTAAAATTATTTGAATCAAGATCACATTCACGACATCTCTATTGTTTCTGTTTTTACTATTGCAACAAGGATGCTTTGGATGAGCTCACAGAGGCCCTTAAAAATCTAGTTCTTATATGTAGCTACAGAAAATCAATTATTTTATTCACCTGTGTGAAAGCCCATGAGATATCATATATAAAATAATAAGAACAGGATGGAAATTTATCAGGTTTCCACTTGAACTGAATTAGGAAACAATAATAACACTGATGACAATGTTTGCAAAGCACTTCATGTTTTGTATCATTTGACCATCCTGACAAATACCTAGTGAGGTGTAGGTGATTACTGCAAGGCTGTTGACAGTTGGTTATCTATCTATCAATTGCTAAATCACGTTTAAAAATACACCTCTAATACGCAGCTGAGACTTTAGAAATGTACCTACTTAAGCACATGTCTGTGAATGGAGGCAGTCAAGTAAAGAAAATTTGACATACAGTGACCCAGAAAACCAGGACAATTCTCATAATGCCTGGTCATTCAGAAGAGATTCCAACAAAGAGATCTCTGGAGATCAGTCATTACATGAAGAATGGGAGTGTGTTGAAAGCAGAGTTGAGCGGTATTTCCCCTTTGGGCCACCCTTGGACCATATGGCAAATGTCTGAATGCCATCTGGGGTAATTTAGCTCCCAAAGTACTCATATAATGTTGCGGTCCACATCCAAATGATAGGAATGCAATAAACCTACAGTATTAACTGGCATTTAAGTGCTATAAATAAAAGTGAGATAATTCCTTAATGGGCACTTGTATGGGGTCCCAATCTTACACCCCTTTATTATCAGTGTTAGAGCAAATTTTAATGCCAGATGCAGAAAATGAAGTGATTAAAAACATAACTGCTGATAGTGTGGTACAGTTTAGCTGCTGAAGATGCCATAATAGTGTTAATTACTATACAGAGAGTCGTTTTTCAGAAAAGAGTACTACAAATTGCTTAAGTAGTCATGGTGTTCATCAGCTGGCAAACCTGGCGGGTGGGTGACGATTCCAAAATTCCTAGTAGTTAAGCAAATCTCTAATTAGAAATTACAAATTCCTAGAGGTGTTTGCACAGCAATCCAGCATGGATTTAATTGTAATACCCAGCCCCAGGATATCTCCAAACAACACACAGTCTTCAGATATATTTTATTACACTGTTCAAAGTATATCCATAAAAGAAAACTAAATATTACCATCATTATTCCAATTTACTTGTATTCACACCATGGTTAAATACTACTACATTTAGTATGTAGAAGTATTCATCATATACCTAGTGATTTTTTAAAGTAAGGTTTTAAGTAGAGATTGGGATATGGGACTTCATCAGTATAAGGCAATCCAAGTTTAAGAAAATCCTTCTACTTATAGGATCTGGAAACTTCTCTGATAAGTTATCTGAGGAATTAAGATGTTCTATGACTTACCTAGGCTCATATAACCAGTATGTCCTAGAGAAAGAACTTGAGCCCAAGTACTTCTGGATCCGGTGCTAGGTCTCTATCCTTTATGCCACATTGCCTCATTTTATTTCTGACAATTTTGAGATGACATGGTTCAATTGTTGCTAGGTGCGGTTGTTTGTTTAGCTTATTTATTATTTTATTTAAAGTGCAAATATTTAGCCTGCATTTCAATGCCCCCATAATCTGATCCCAATTTACTTACAGTAATTGCTGACATAAACCCCACATTCTTTCCAAATTAATCTATTTGCCTACTTCTTGAACAATTGTGTCATTCTTCCCAATCATGTCATTACACATACTTCGAAATTTTTGTACTAACATCTTTACCCTAATAACCCCAATTCTCAAAATCCCAGTTATGATTAAAAGAACAAGTAAAATTATATTCCCTTAATGAATTCTCCCCTCATTATCTGAGTCAAAAATGATTTCTTTTCTTTACTTAAGCCTTATCAAAGCCTTTAGTCATGCTGCTTTCTTTTTCTCTCACCATAATTTCCTCTCTTCAAAGTCTTTACTCTATCATTTATCAAGTTTCCTTTGATGCTGTCCTCTATATCCCCACACCAAATCCCTTGAGTTATTATTGCTGATACCTTTCCAAACTCCAGCCATGATGTATTCTCCCCCCACCTCTGCCTCTGAATTAAAAATTCCTTCTTGGTAACTTGGTATTGAATACTACAGTTGCAAAAACATGATAACTGTGTCCATGAATGTATGATGTCAGATGCCAACTAAGTCTTCATGGTAATACTTTTGCTCTATTTAAAAAATCAACTTTATATGTTTATTTTAAACATTATTTTACCTTTTTTAAAGTTTGACATCCAAATTCTTTTCCTCTTCACACATCTTTCCCCCACCGAAAGGGAAAGTAAAATTATCTCAATTTGCACATTAACCATATTGCAAAAAAAAGGCAACAACAAAAATAAAGTAAGAAAGTTATACTTCAGTTTTCAGTAAGAGTTCATCAATTTTTTGCCAAGATAGCATTTTTTATAATTAGTCCTTTGAAATTGAATTGGATCACTGTATTGATGAGGGTAGGTGTTTCAAAGTTGATTGTTATTGCAACATTGGTATGCACATTGATCACCCAGTTCCTCTCACTTTATTTGACAATCACATGCCACAACTCGTTCAGTAGTCCCCCAGTTGGTGGGCATCCTCTCAATATCTAATTCTGTGCCACCAGAAAAAAAGAGCTGTTAGGAATACTTTTGCATATAAAGATATTTTTTGTTTCTTATTTCTTTTATCTTTTTGGGGTATAAATCTAGTAGAGATACTGGTGGATCAAAGTGTATGTACACTGTTGTAACCCCTTGGTTACAAAATTCCAAATTGTTCTCCAGAATTATTTCACTAGTTCATAACTTCACCAATACTTATTGGTGTACCTATTTTCCCTGAGCTCCTCAAGCATTTATTGTTTTTAATAAATGTGAGGTGGTACCAGACAACTGTTTCAATTTGCATTTCTTTAATCAATACTGATTTAAAGCATTTGGTATGACTATAAATAGCTTTGATTTCTTCTAAAGAAGTAGTCATGTCCTGTTCATGTCCTTTGACCTTTTATCAGCTGTGAAATAGCTCTTATTTTATAAATTTGACTCAGTTCCCTGTATATTTGAGAAATGAGTCCTTTATCAGAGAAATTTTCTGCACTTAAAAATGCCTATATTGGGGGTGAAGCCAAGATGGCAGAATAGGACTGACCTGCTCTGTCTCTCCCTTCATAGCCCATAAGATACCTGTAAAAAATGACTTAAAAAATTCTTGTAACAGCAGAAGCCAAAAATGACAGAGTGAAATAAATTTCCAGAACAAAGTAGCCTGGAAGGCCAACAGCAAAGGTCTATCAGACCAGACTCAGAGAAGAGCACAGTCCAGCATTTCCCATGCAGTATGGCATGGACAAGGCTGGAGTAGGTTTCAGGGCACAGAATCACGGATAGTAGCTCCAGTTCCCAGACTTCTGAACCCATAAATGTTAAAGACAGCTTCAAACATCAGTAAGAAAGGTCTTCCACCTGAATGAGAGGGGGATGTGGGTCTGGTCATGGGCCCAACCCTATGGCAATGGCAGTCTCTGCAGGAGAATTGACTTTTGGAGCCCTCAGCATAAAGACCCTGGGGGAATTGAGTGCCTGATCTGAATCTCAGCCCTGAATGGAAGTCCTAGAATGAGGAGGAGAACTGTCACTGGCATGATGCAGCTGGTGGTGACTGTGGAGAGGGAATCCTACTCACAGATCCTGGGCAGAAAAGTTTTATGGGGTTTGAAAGATAAGGAATTTTATGGCTCCAGGAAGCTCTGTGATATTTTGGGACAAACAGTCTCCTGTTGGTCTCTTCATTCACCTTAAAAGTCCAATCATTAGTACAGAAGGACTTCTTAAGATCTAATCTGAACTCAGAGCTACCCAGACAGGATTGGGAAAATTAAAAAAAAAAAAAAAAGATGTTGACTCTTTCCCATTGTCAAATGAAAGGAGGGGCGTAAGGCCTACCCTGTGCTCTTAAGGCTGGAGAGTTACTGAAACATCACACAAGTGACTATTCTGAGGCTAGAAAGCAGTGACACCTGCTTTGTTAAAGTTGTAGTCTCTATGTAAAGTGTATCAAATTGGTGAACTTTTTATATATGGAGTTCCTAAATAAGGAACTTGTTTTTGTGATTAATGATCAGTAATGATTGGCTTTTTGGACAAATTTAAGATTTAAAATGGAAATACTGAAAAAAATTTTGATTAGTGAAAAATGCCATCTGATGTGAAAGCCTCTGGGACAATCCTCAGAGAAGAATGTTACTGTTACTGGCAGAGGTGTGCCTCAGGGGACAATTCTGTTCTCAGTCAGGCATGGGATACTTCAGACTCAATTTACCCACTGTGTTCCACTGAAAAAAATATTTTCCCATCTATTTCTGCATCTGGCTATAAGGTGGAGATGATATCTAATTAGGTCCTTACCTTTCATCTTTGTGACATGTTTTTTATAAATCAAAATAGGTGCTTTAAAATGTGAGCACAATGGAAGTAGTGGAATCTTGGTGTTTTCCATCAAATAATTGGGTAAATTGGTACTCTTGTATAGTCTTAGAAAGAATAGGCCATTCTTTCTAAAGAATATGAGAACAACTAGATAAAGGAAAGTATAAATGTGATGCTGAATCATTGTTCCATAGAACAAGCATGGAATTTAAAATTAACTGCAATTGGATGGAATTGTCAAGGTTAGGAGTGCTTGAGACCCAAAACTAGTGATATTCTGGGTTCTGCTCAGGTGAATTCAACCCAAGATTCTTTGAGTCAAAGAAAATTGAAGTTGAAAATCCTAGAGCATCAGAAGCCAAAAAACGACTGAGTGAAAGAGATCCCAGCCCAAGATAGCCTAGAAGGTGAAGGGGACAGGTCTATCACACCAGGTACAAAGCAGAACACAGAACAGCACAAGCTGTGTTGCAGCAAGGACAGGACTGGAACAGGCTTCAAGGAGCCACCGACAGCAGCTGTGGGTCCCAGATTCCACAACTCACAAATGCCAAACACAACTTCAAAGGTCAGTGTGAAAGCTCTTTCACTTGAGTGAGAAGGTAACACAGTGCTCTAGCCATGGACCTAGGCTGTGGCAGCTTCCATTGTTGGAGGCCTGGCCCAAAGCCCCTGGGGGAATTGAGCACCTTATCTGAATCTCAACCCTCAGCAGGGTCCTGGGGGAAGGAGGAGCACTAGGACCCTCCTCCTGAGAAAGGATTCAGAAGTCAAGTAACTGTCTGGTAAAATGTCCAAAACAGAAGAAAAAAATAAGACCATAGAAGGTTATTTTCTTGATGGACAAGTATTTCCTTGCATCCTTTCATATGAGGAAGAAAAACATATACTGTTAGAAGAAGTCAAGGCTTCTGCATTCAGTAATTTAAAAATGAATATAAAATGGGCTCAGGCCACAAAAGAGCTTGAAAAATGAGTCAACAGCTTGCTAAAGGAGACCCAAAAATGCTGAGGAAATTAACACCTTTAAAAATAGGTTAACATAATTGGGAAAAGAGGTCTAAATTGTCAATGAGGAGAAGAAGGTTTTAAAAAGCAGAATTAGCTAAATGGAAAAAGAGGTTCAAAAGCTCACTGGAGAAAATAGTTCTTTAAAAATGAAAGTGGAGTTCAGGAAAGCTAATGACTATATGATAAACAAAGAAATTAGAAAACAAAATCAAAGGAATGAAAAAATAGAAGATAATGTGAAATATCTCATTGGAAAAACAACTGACCTGGAAAATAGAACCAGGAGAGACAATTTAAAAATTATGGGACTGCTTGAAAGCCATAATCAAGAAAAGAGCCTACACATCATCTTTCACAAAATTATCAAGGAAAACTGCCCTGATTTTCTAAAACCAGAGGGTAAAGTAAATATTGAATCAAATTACCCATCACCTCCTGAAAGAGAACCAAAAAGAGAAATCCCTAGGAATATTGTGGTCAAATTCCAGAGTTCCCAGGTAAAGGAGAAAATATTGCAAGCAGCGAGAAAGAAATAATTTGAGTATTGTGGAAATGCAATCAGGATAACACAGGATCTGGCAGCTTCAACATTAAGGGATTGAAGAGCTTAGAATAGGATATTCCAGAAGTCAAAGGAATGGGGATGAAAACCAAGAATCTCCTACCCAGAAAAACTGAGTATAGTACTTCAAGGGAATAAATGGTCACTCAAAGATATAGAGGACTTTGAAGCATTCATATTGATAAAAAGACCAGAATTGTATAGAAAATTTGACTTTTCAATACAAGAACCAAGAGAAGCATGAAAAAGTAAACAGGAAAGAGAAATCATGAAAGACTTTCTAAAGCTGAACTGTTTACATTCCTACATGGAAAGATAATATTTGTAACTCTTGAGACTTTTCTTAGTATTTGGGTAGGTAGAGGGATTATGCGCACACACACACACACACACACACACACACACACACACACACACACACACACACACATAGACAGGAGCACAGATTGAGTAGAATCAGAAGGTATGATATCTTTAAAAAATAAAATTAAGGGGTGAGAGAGGAATATATTGGAAGGAGAAAGGGAGAAATGAAATGGTGCAAATTATCACTTATAAAAGAGATAAAAATCTTTTTCAATGGAGGAGAAAAGGGAGGAGGAGATGAGAGGGGAAAAGTGAAGCTTACTCTCTTCACATATGGCTTAATGAGAGAATAACATGCTCACTCAATTTGGTATGAAAATCTCACTTACAGTACAGGAAAGTAGGGGAGAAGGGGACAAAGGGGTGAGGCAATAACAAAAGGGAGGGAAAATGGGAGAAGGGAGTAATTAGAAGTCAACTCTTGTGGGTAGGGACAAGGTCAAATGAGAGAATAAAGTAAATGTGGGATAAGGTAGGATGGAGGGAAATATAGTTAGTCTTACACAACATGACTATTATGAAAGTCCTATGCAAAATGACACATGCATAGCCTGTATCGAATTGCTTGCCTTCTCAGTGGGGATGTGTGGGGAGGGAGAGAAGGAAAGAAGTTGGAATTCAAAGTATTTGAAATGAATGTTGAGAATTGATATGTATAGAACTGAGAAATAAGAAATATAGGTAATGGGGTAAGAAATCTATCTTTCCCTATAAGAAAAGAGAGAATATAGGTATAATGGAAGTGTGGGATGTGATAGAAGGGAGGGCAATTGAGGGAAGGTTTAATCAGAATGCAAGGTGTCATGGGATCGAGGGAAGGGAAAGATGGGGAGAAAATTTTGGGGGAATGAATGTCAAATTCTGAAAATAAATAAATAAAACTGAAAAAATTTAAAACAAAATTTTGTAAGCATAATATCAGATTTATTAAATAATAGGTTAGTAGGCAAACATCTGAGGTTAAGATGTAAGTCTAAGATTAAGTTATTAGGCTTAAGACTTTAGACCAACAAAATTGAGTTAGGGTCCTTTAATTATTAGTGATAGCGTGGAGACAATTAGATTGAAGGCTTGTGAAGTTAGCATGTTTAGGTAATATTATTCTTATCTCAGGTGGTTAATGTTAAAAGACGAATGGTTTGTGATTTATCTTGGAAATGCTTTAAAAGAAGGATCATATGAGCAGATGTTGAAATTTATGACATGATATATATACTGTGTTAAAAATGATTACTTATTGTATGAATGTATGTATAGTATGAATGTATGTGTGTATATATATACATATACTGGATATATATATGTGTGTATATATATGTGTGTGTGTGTGTGTATATATGTATATATATATATATATATATATATATATGCATACATACACTGGATATATATACTGGAGCCTGTTATTAATTCCTTACTTAAATCTCATCCTCCTGATGGGGAAATGAATAGTAGATCAATGTGAAAACTGGGTTAAAATGTGAATTTCTTAAACATGACATTTGCCTAAAGTTAACAATTTTTGATTTTGTAAAAATGACAAAGAAGGCTTAGGAAGGGTAATCTCAAATTGTATCAAGGTCAGTTTTGTAGCATGATGAACATCTGGGTTTCTACAGGAAGATAAAAGGAGGAAGAGGCTCAGATGCTGTGCTCAAAACGGCTTGAAATAGAATCTAGATCAGAAAATTGCGTCAGATATTCTTCCCCAGACTACTCTATGAGATGAAACTTCTAAATGGACAATTTGTTGATTTATCTTTTTCTTTTGAGTCTCTGTATCCATACTGATAATAAGGGAACTGCCCCCTTGTAATTTGTCAATATGTTGATCAACTATGCCCCTTCCCATATTCATAAAAAGGGGAGATAGATAAGGAAACGTATTCATATGGTAAAGAAATTGAGGAGATATTGATTGGATTTAGGTATGGAAATAAAAATTTTAATAAAGAGCAAAAAAGGGAGAAGTTTGTGGGAATAACTTTTAAGGACGGAATTATGTTTCCACAGGGTCAAAACCTCCAGGTTTGAGAGATGACAGTTAATCAGAGTTGTGACCTAGCATGGTCAGATATAAAAAGTCAGAAACTTACAAGAGACAGCAGGGAATTAAGTGTCCCCAAATGTTGTTAGCCCCTAAAGTTGCTGAATAAAGTCAGATAAGAAAGATAGCAAACTGTAGGTGGCCCTGCCCAATCAGAAAACACTTAATGACTTTCAGAAAAACCCAAGAAGAAGGTAAGAACTGGTCCAACTCAAACTAGATGGGGTGCGACCTAAAATTCCAACTGCACTTGCTTAGTGAATCTCATGCATGTAAGCAGGAATGACCCACATAAAATTATGCCTCCATTTTCTGATCATGGGTCCTATGCTGAAATATGTTTGGGATGAGGGAGCACACCAAGGATCAATATGTAGTGAATATGTCAAAGAGTTTGTGACCTGAAGGAAACCAGACCAATCCGTATTCTGATGGGGACATGTGTCCTGAACTAATATTATAAGAATGCCCTCTATTCTGTATCTGGCACTTCATCCTCTTGAAGAGGGGTAGAGTCAGCTTTGACCAAAATGTTCAATTCCTCTGAACTCAACTATAATAAATTTTCCTTGATACCTTTTAGTGTCAAATGTGTTTCTAACAGGAAATACCCATGCTAGCCATCATATTATCTTTAATTTTGGATCCATTATTCTACAGCCCCCAATCAGATACTTTGGTCACTCTCTCACTCTTTTCAACTCCTTTTCATGTGTTCTCTTCTCCTCTTAGAATGTAATTGTCTTGAAGTCACAGACTGCCTTTATCTTTGTATTTTTTACTCCCAGTCTTAGCACCATAAACATTAAATAAACCTCTTTCTCTTTTTCTCCCTCCCTCCTTACCTCCTTTATCTTCCCAATACTGTGTACGTAGTAAGTTATTAGTAAATGTTAGACAGATTCAAGCATTCCAGGTCTTTCTTACCACCTTTTCTACAACATGAATGACAATAAACTTTTAATGATTTTGTTATAGTCTTTTCAACTTGAAGATAAGTCTCTTTAATGGAAAACATAAATAAATAATTAAATAACTTTGCCTTCTCATTATCACATTCTTTTCCTTTAATTATGTTCCCCAAATAATTTGTATCCAAACATGAAACTAATATTAGAATTATGTGCAAGTTATTATACCTGTAGAATAAGTCTTGAGAAGTCTCAAATGACATATTCTATGTAAAGCACTATGCAAATCACACATTTCTCTAAAATTTTAGCTACAATTATGATTATATATTTTCTTGCAATTAAAACCAACAAGCAATTTTGGAGCATTCAGTAATTTTGCAAACCTGAGCTCATTCTGAGTATTAGCCTTTCTGACTCCATTCTTACACATTTATTCAATTCATCTGTTGTTATATGAACCCCTTGCATCCAACAAGCAAGCTTCCTTGTAGTCATAGGTTCCCCTCACTAATAGCAATTACTGTAGTATTATTATTCTTTACTAGATTCTCTTGGCATCAGACATCTAAAAAACTAGTCAGTCTTTTGAATAGTATGGTTGAAGATATAGCCTGCAGGCACCTGTAGATATGAAAACCATGAATATCCAGAGAATCAAAGCCAAAGACATCTAGCAGTTTGAATTTAGATCATAAAACCTGCAAGTACCTCAACTAGAGTTTTAGTTTCAAATGCAGCTTTACTAAAAGTAAATATCCTTGTACCAGTGTTGGAAAGCTCAAATGATTTTAAAGATGCAAAGTGTTTCAAAGACCTTAAAGTACTAGTGGTGCAGCCACTTGGTGCTGCACTTGGTGCAGCCAAGTGGTGCAAGGGATAGAGTGGGACCTAGAGTTATGAAGACTTGAGTTCAAAACTGTCCTCAGGAACTTACTAGCAAGGGAAAGTCCCTTATTCCTGTTTTAGTTTTCTCATCTATAAAATGAACTGAAGAAGGAAATGGCAAAAGACTCCAGTACCTTGGCCAAGGACACCCTAAATAAGGTCAGGAAATGACTGAACAACAAGAAAAGCGGGATATAAATAAAATTTAATGTGTGATTGCGGTTATTATTATTCTTATGATACTCAGACCCCGGTCTGAGGATGACTTCATTCTCTAAGCCTTTAAATCCACTCATATTGAACTCAAAAATGTTTATAGAACAGTACAGAAATATGCGCATAACTCTTTAACAATTAGGCTCTCTAATTTTTTTAATATATGCGCACACTTTTAAGTTTAACACCTCTTTTTATTGATTTAATAATTTATGCCCCCAATTCCATGGAAAAATCTTTTTTATATTAGTTTTTAAAAATTTTGAATTTCAAAATGTCTCTCTCCCTCCCTATCCTTCCTTTGTTCCCCCTTCATATGTTCTCTTCTAGTAGAATGTAATCTTCTTGAAGTTAGCAACTCACTTTATCTTTGCTTGATTCTTGCTATGTTTGTGTATTTCTCCCTGCCTAAAATTCTTTGGTCCCAGTATAAAGAAACTTTAGTGTTGTGTGATAGAAGTAGTGCTTGTATCTTAAGGTAATCTGTATATGTTGGCATAGTGCTAGTCTTCTCATGAACTTCTTATTTCAGAGGACCCCTATGTCTTTTGAGACATCATTCACAACCTTGTTGAGAGACATTACCAATATAATATGATAACTTTCAAAGATATATAAAACCAAGGAGAGATCATCATTTAATGAAGTCATAATAGGAAGGCAAATAATAAGGAATTTAATCTTGTGGTAAAAGTGCTCTATATTCATACAAAAAATAAACATTATTAACCATGCCAGCATCAGAGCAATTACTGGGTAGATGGTGGAGTAGGTCAGAAAATTCCAAGCTCTCCACATTTCCCACACAAACAAGAAAACAGCACCTCAGGACGAAGGTAAAATAGCAAAAATAAACCAGATTTGGGGCAGTCCAGTGGTCCTCCTAGGACAACTGAAGGGAAAGTCCCAGGACTAAAGTTTGTTCCTTATGAAGGGTAATGCCTCCTCGCTACTGTTGCTGAAATAGCAAGAGGTAAGTCCTGGGGTTAGCAGGGTGGGGAGGTAACCTCAGCCCCCACAACAATTTTCCTCACCTGGAGTTTAGGGATTTGAGCGCCTAAGCCATGGAAGACTGAGACAACTTCTGTTGGTGAGAGATACCAACTCTCCAGCTCTGCTGCTGAAATGCAGCCTGGGTAGAAGGAAATAGCACATGCCCCTGTGAGAGCAGAAAAGAAATCCATCACCAACTGAAAGTGATTCTATGAAGAAAACTTACAGTACTAACATAGTGAGAGGGCCCAAGACCCCCAGCTCAAAGACAAAGCGTTATGAGCAACAAGAAAAAAAATCAAATATGGAGAGCCACAATTAGAATCACACAACATCTAGCAGTGGCTACACTAAAATACTGCAGTTCTTGAAACACTATATATGAAACAGCAAAATAATTGGGATTATGACCAAAATTTTCATACCTTGCAAAATTAAGCATAATCTTGAACAACAAAAGAACAATCTATGAATTGTCACCCTCAGGGTGTTTTTGCAGAAAGACCTGGAATCAATAGAAAAGCTGACATACAAGATCCAAGAGGGGAAAAAAAAGACAAATATCAAAGATTAATTACAAAGGACTCCATAAAGATGGACTGCTCACTTTTATATGAGGAAATGTAAATCATGATTCTAAGATTGTTATTATTACTTAGATAGTTTAAAAGACTGAGGTATAGTTGAATATGATGTGGTACTCAAAACAAACTGGGAAAAGACAAAAAGAGTAATTATACAAATGAGTTTCCAGAGAAAGAACTGACACAGAGGATTAGATGGAGGAGGGCTGGTAGTTCAGGAACCTTACTCTCATTGGGAATGGTTTCAAGGGGGAACAGTACATATATATCTATGAGAGAATGAAAGTCTTCTAATATCAGAAAGAAATAAAAGGTTTAGGGAATAGAGTGGGAGAGAGATCTTTAGCGGGAGTATAGGTGGACAAGGTAGCAAGTAGCAGTAAAGTAGAGGAGCCAGAAGGGATAGGAAAGAGGAGATACACAAGCAAAATAAAGATGAGGAGAAGAATTTATTAGGGAAAAAAGCATATATTTATGAATGTATGCATGCATGCATGTGTGTGTGTGCGTGTGTGTGTCCAAGCTTAATTGTAGCCATTTTGGGGGAGGAGAGAAGAGAGAGGAAGAAGGGGAAGAAAAGAACAGAGTAAAAAGTACACAGAAGAAAAGTTTAAAAGAAGTAAAGAAAAGATGGACAGCTTTACATTTATATTGGCTTTTTTATAATAGAAATTTATTTTTGTATAATTTTAATCCTCTCTTACATTCTGCTGTGGATATGATAATGTTTTTTTCTTTCTTATTTTCTATTTAAGTTTTACTATTTAAATGGATAATGTTTCTTTTACTTTTTTCATTGTCTATTCAAGTTCTGGTATTTAAGTTATAAATAAATTAATTTTTAAAAATCCCACTGAGTTTTTCTGTTTAAATCTACTATAGTAGAAGAGAATAAATAGTTGAAATTCTGCACACTGGAAAAGAAGCTCAGAATTCAATGTCATCTGTCCCTTATTATTCTTTCTCATCTCCCACTTCTACTGGCACAGAGAGAGGGTGCCTCAGTCAGGAAAGCTATTGAGTTTTTCCCAGTCTCTGGAATCAAGAAGACTTGGCCAGTCCATACCACGTGACCTCTGTCTCGCAACCCTGCTGCTTATGTTTTACCATCCATCCATTTGGACTCTTTTTAGGGTCTCATATATCATTCACCTATTGTTCTTTTTAATCACTGTGCATATCTTTAGTCTCCTGTTATTTCAAAACCACAATATAATCATGATCTCTACAGTCACTGTCTTCCTTCTTGGTTATGCCTGTTCATTCTGTTGTGCTACATAATTTTTTTTTTCTTCTGTACACTTTTTCTGACATAAGACCATGCGCCCAGGAATGAATCAGAAGAGTGGAGGGTGTGGTAGGGAAGCTAGAATCCAGAAAGTCTTCCAATGAGCAGCAACTTCACTTCCATTGGAAATATGAGCAAATTAAAATTACCCTGAACTTTCTAATGAAAAGCTTATGTTAAGTACAGATTTAATCCCTGCTCATGCTGCATTAAAATACAATTTTCAATGTAAGTAAAAGCATTCCCTTGAACAACTGTCAAATATATCCAGGTTCTTTTTTTTGTGGTAGAAGTGGAGGGAAGGCTGTATTCAAAGGTAGCCTTTATAAAATTACCATCATAGTTTAGGGGAAAAATTCTTCTCAAAGATTTAACTCCCTTTTTAGAAGAAGAAATTAAAGCTATCTTTAGTTACATGAAAAAATGCTCTAAATCACTATTGATTAGAGACGTGCAAATCAAATCAGCTCCAAGGTATGACATCACACCTATCAGATTGACTAACATGACAAAACAGAAAGATGAGAAATGTTGGAGTTGTGGAAGAGTTGGAACACTAATTCATTGCTAGTGTAACTGCAAGCTAATTCAACCGTTGTGGAGAGCAATTGGAACTATGCCCAAAGGGCTGCAAAAATGTGCATATCCTTTGACCCAACAATATCACTGCTAGGATTGTATTACAAAAGAATCATAAAAATGGGAAAGGGTCCCACATGCACAAAAATATTTATAGCAATTCTATTTGTGGTGGCCAAGAAATGGAAATTGAGGGGATGCCCATCAATTGGGGAATGGCTGAACAAGTTGTGGTATATGAATGTAGTGGAATACTATTTTGCTATAAGAAATGATGAACATGAAGACTTCAGAGAGGCCTGGAAGGACATATATGAGCTGATGCTGAGTGAAAGGAACAGAACCAGGAAATCATTGTACACAGTAATGATCACAATGCGTGAGGCATTTTTCTGGTAGACTCAGCTCTTCACAGCAATACAAGGGCCTAAAATGTTCCCAATGGACTCCTGAAACAAAATGACATCCACCTTCAGTGTAAGAACTATAGAATTAGAATGCAGAATGAAGTAGATTATGTTCTCTTGTGTTGTATTTTGTTTTGCTTGGGGTTTTCTCATGGTTTCTCTCATTCATTTGAATTCTTCCATGCAACATGACTAATGTAAAACTATGTTTAATAAGAATGTATGTTTAGAACCCATGTAAGACTGCATTCCATCTTGGGGATAGAGTAGGTAGGGAGGGTGAAAATATCTAAGACTTATGGAAGTGATTGCAGAAAACTGAAAACAAATAAATTTTAAAAATTTTAACTCCCTTTCTAGTTCCTCCTGTTTCCCCAAATTAATATTATGTCAAACAGTATTTTAATGTATGGGAGTATTATACATATGCCACTGAGGACATTATCATAGTTGCAGCCTTCAAAAGTGTTAGCGTCTTGACTCCAGTACCTTATTAGCTCTGATTCAAAGCTTGGATGAAATGAGGCATTCTTAGTATATTGAACAGTTAGCATAAAGTTTCCTTAACCCTAACATTAAAGGATGTATGATAACATTGGGTTGGCTAACTCCAAAGGTAAATGCTTCTGTTCCATAGAGTACACAGTTTTGATTCTCTACTCCAGTGGTTTCAAATGTTCATCAAAGTCTAAAGCATATTGACTGGTTTAGTTGGACATTTTTTTTTCCCTTCCATCTATAAGACCATGAAGCAACACCAACAAAGTCAGCAGACACCAGCAAACTACATTAAGGGAAGCACAAATTGATACTTTGTCTGAACCAATCAATTCTTGCTTTTGTAATCTTTCAGGAAAAAAAATAGCTTAATCCATTTTGCATTGAATAAAGGGCTTTCATGGAAAGAGATATTATATTTAAATTTATATCTACCTATCTCTGCATATACATGGATAGATAAATAGAAAAATAGCTACTTTTGCTCTTTCTTTCATTTATTTGGAGTATAGACTTAGAAGTGGTATATCTGGTTCATAGAGTATGTACAATTTGGTAACTTTCTGCATGTAGTTACCAACTGCTTTCTTACTTGTTAGGCTAATCCACAGCACCACCAAGAGTGTACTATAGTACGTATCTTCCCACAGAACCTCCAAAATTTGTGATTTTCCTCTTTTGTCAGTTTTGCCTGTCTTACAGATGTGAGGTGAAACTCAAAGTTCATTTAATTTGCATTCTCTAACTATTAGTGAAGTAAAGTATTTTTACATGATCATTTATCACTTTCATTTTGAGAAGCCACTTTCAGGGACAACAGAAAAAACAATGAGGAATTTTTAAAAAACCTACTTATTTCTAGGTCCTTTTATTTCCCTAGTATCTCAAAAATTTCATTTTCCTTGTTGAGAAATGTCATGAACTATGTCCCCTAATTTCCAGAGTGTAATACACTGTAAAAACAACTACTACTTTTATTCACATACATTCACATGTATGTCATAGAATCTCCAAACACAGTCACGATATTCTTTACAGCACCTAATCCATCTGGTGCTAGGTGCTGCAGTGGATGGAGCACTGGGCTTTAAAATCTGGAGGACATATTCATGAGTTCAAATCTATCCTCAGACACTTGCTACTTGTGTGACCCTGCGCGCATGTCTCAACCCTCTTTGCCTCAGTTACTCATTTGCAAAATGAACTGGAGAAGGAAATGACAAACCACTTTGGTATCCTTGCCAAGTAAATCACTCAATAGTCTCATGAAGAGTAAATGTGATGAAAAATGACCAAACAACAGCAACAAGAGTCTATCTGGTAAAGTACTAAAGAATGTCCTTCTCACCTTCTTTTACATACATCTTTTTACACATAGACACTGTCTAGAACCTGCTCACTGGAGCAGAAAGAGGGCCACATATCTTGTAGGAGGAAAATTTTGTAAGGATCCAGACCAGTGTGTTACTTCATTAACTTGGAGATGACTATGCATTGACCCAGGCATGAGAAGCTTTTTTCCTATTGTCTGTGTTGTCACTTCAACTTATTTAGGAGGCCTTTATCTACTAGGTCCAGATCTATGTTTCAGTGAAAAATAGAGGAAGTTTACTACTTTGGTCTCATGCCCTGTGAAAGCCAAAGTACATCCCATTGATTTTTAAATACTTCATGTATTGAATTTTTGAAGAAAAGATACAGTAATCTTAACCAGAAACATAATATCAGATCTTATGGCATATAAAACAAAAGAAAGATCTGTCTGCATTGAATTGAAACTACTTTGTGTGACATCAAAAAGCCTCCATAAGAAATAAAGTTTGGGGGTATGGTTAGGGATCCCATATTACAGACAGAAATTGTATTGCCAATTTTGAGGGTCATATAAGGTTATAAATTTTTCACTTGAGTTACTATAGTATTTGGAAACAATTTTCCATGGGTTCTCATTTTGCCAATACTAGAGTCTGGTAGAAAGCTATGTCTTCTTGCATAATGTGGCTATAGGTTTTTCTCAGATCATTTTTCAACAGAGTGTTAAGGTTGAAAGCTGATATATTATCTCAGAAATTCTTTGGGAGCTAGAAACTAGGGAATTGAAAAGGATCTCAAGTTTCATAATAATACAGGCCATTCTACATGGATCACTTGAAATTTTATTTTGGAAATTGAACCTTGTTGAATTTAAATCATAAATGAAAGATAAGTTCAAAATTTACCCTACATTTTCTTTTTGAATTTCAAAATACCTCATATGTGATAAACTGTTCATAATATTACTGCAAGATATTTTTAAACTCTTGAAACTCTATGGTTTCACCTTATATTCTCCCCAAGTAGACGTTAACTTATACTACATCTGTAGCTTGGTAGCACCAAGGCAGCTAGTTGCCACAGTTGTAAAATTCTATGCCTTGAGTCATGGAACACTGTTCAAATATGGCCTTGGACACTTAGTAGGTGTGTGAATCTGGGCAAGTTTTTTATCCTCTGTTTACCTCTGTTTTCTTGCATGTAAAATGGGGATAATAATAACCTTCCAAGATTCTTGTAAATATCAAATTAGATAATCATTATAAAACATTTAGCATATTTTCTGGGACATAGAAAGTGGTATAGAAACATTATTTATTATTGTCATTATTAATACACTGTGTAATTTTTTATGCATACCCCCCCTTTTTTCTATGAATTTCTCATACTTTGTCTATTTAATAAATTGGCTCTCTTCTTTTTCCTTGCAAAGTATCTAGGGTATCAATGTAGAAAAGAAACTCTACATTTGTTGTCCAGATTTATATTGCCTATTTTAAAATTCACTTGGGCACTGATAAGTGCTAAGAAAAGTAATTAGAAACATTAGACCATTACAACTAATCTGAAGAATCTCTGGAGCCTGACATGGCTGTTTATTCACACTTTTTCTGATACACTCACCACAAACCTTAAAAATATTGACCCTCCTAATAATTGGTTAAATATTCTCCATTCTCTTAATTGTGTTCTCTTTACCAACTCAAGTTGGGGAAGATTTCCTGTGGCAGAAGTGTTGTGCTCTATAGCCATTGCTCATATCAATACTATGCAATCTTTTGTAATTTCAGTGCCTCATCCAATCTTCTGGGAAAGGTCATCTTGCCAGATATTCTTGTTGAATAGAGCTGACGAGAGGCTATGTCTATTACTCTGCCTTATCCTGGGACTGTATCCTTTCTGTTGGATTTATCAAAGTCGTTCTGTCATTTAGTAAAGTGGAAGATGGATTACCCCTAGAGAAAAGACTTACTTTCAATCTACATCTCTCATACCACCTATGCAATCCTACAGAAGTTATTTGGTCTGTTAATTGATTCTTTGTTGAAATGAAGGGACTGGACTTTAAAGACCTTGGAAGCAACTTTCATGTCTAGCTAGATCTTAGATACCATTTGAAAGAGTTTCTTGTAGTTCATATTCCTTCATGGGAAGGATCACAGTATGGTAAGTGATCACAGTTATCAGAGGAATTTTGTTGGAGATACAATTTAACAAAATATATAGGGAGGCAGAGCCAAGATGGCAGAGTAGAAGGAAGAACTGTAGGAGCTCTCCCCCCATAGCCCATAAAACACCTGTAAAAAAATGACTCTAAACAAATTCTAGTGCAATGGAAACCACAAAATGACAGAGTGAAAGAGATTTCCACCCCAAGGCATCCTGCAAGGCCAATAGGAAAGATCAATTACACTGGGCTCAGAGCAGAGCACAGCCTGGCCTTGGCCATGTGGCACAGCAGGGACAGGGCTGGAGCAGGCTTCAGAGCATGGAATGTTGAGAAGCAGCTGTGATTCCCAGATACCCCACCTCACAAATGGCAGAGACAGCTTCAGAGGTCAGTGAGAAAGCTCTTTCACCTGGGTGAGAAGGGAGCAGGGTCCCTCACCTAGTGCTGGCCTCAGGCAGAGGCAGTATCCATTTTTGGAGCCCCCAGACCAAAAGTTTCTGGGGGAATTGAATGGCCAATCTGGGTCTCAGTTATGAGTGGAAACCCTGGGGTGAGGAGGAGCACTGCCATAGTGGAGCTGGTGGGAGCTCTGGAAACAGAATTCTATTCACAAATCTTGGACAGAAAAGCTTTCAGTAGCTTCCATACCAGAGCACAGGTTCGGAGAGGAGTAAACTCCTCTCTCTTCACTGTGCCACCTTGGAGGAACTGAAAACTTATAGATCCCTAGAGTATACACTACACTTGACACACAACTTAAATTCAAGTGACTGGCTGGGAAAATGCCCCAAAAGGGAAATAATAAGACCACAGAAGGTTACTTTCTTTGTGAACAGGTATTTATTTCCATCCTTTTGGATGAGGAAGAATAATGCATACCACCAGAGAGAAACATAAAAGTCAAGGTTTCTGCATTCCAATTCTCCAAAATAAATATGCAATGGTCTCAAGTCATGGAAGATCTCAAAGAAGATTTTGAAAATCAAGTAAGAGAGGTGGAGGAAAAATTGGGAAGGGAAATGAAAGCAATGCAAGAAAATCATGAAAAATTAACAGATTGCTAAAAGAGATCCAAAAAATTGCTGAAGAAAATAACACCACTAAAAATAGACTAACTCAAATGGCAAAAGAGGTCCAAAAAGCCAATGAAGGGGAAGAATGCTTCAAAAAAGCAGAATAAGCCAAATGGAAAATAAAATTCAAAAGCTCACTGAAGAAAATAGTTCTTTAAAAATAAGAATGGAGCAGGTGGAAGCTAATGACTTTATGAGAAACTAAGAAATTACAAGAATGAAAAAATTGAAGACAATGAGAAATACCTCATTAGAAAAACAACTGACCTGGAAAATAGATCCACGAGAGACAATTTAAAAATTATGGGACTACCTGAAAGTCATGATCAAAAAATGAGTCTAGGCATCATTTTTCATGAAATTATCATGGAAAACTGTCCTGATATTCTAGAACCAGAAGGTAAAAGACTCTACCGATTTGAACAGAAAGAGATTCAAAAATAAAAACTCCTACAAATATTGTAGCCAAATTTCAGAGTTCCCAGGTCAAGAAGAAAATATTGCTAGCAGCCAGAAAGAAACACTTTAAGTATTGTGGAAATACAATAATTATAACACAAGATCTGGCAGCTTCTACATTAAGACATCTAAGGGCTTGAAATATGATGTTCCAGATTGCAAAGGAACTAGGATTAAAACCAAGAATCACCTACTCAGAAAAACTGAGCATGACACTTAATGGGGAAAAAAGGTCATTCAGTGAAAGAGAGGACATTCAAGAATTCTTGATGAAAATACCAGAACTGTACAGAAAATTTGACTTTCAAACACAAGAATCAAGACAAGCATGACAAGGTAAACAGGAAAGAGAAATTATAAGGGACTTACTAAAGTTGAACTGTTTATATTCCTACATGGAAAGATAATATTTGTAACTCCTGAGACTTTTCTCCGTATTTGGGTAGTTGGAGGAATTACACACACATACACACACACACACACACACACACACACATACACACACACATACATGTACATACATACATATATATTATATATATATAAAGAAAGAGAGAGAGAGAGAGAGAGAGAGAGAGAGAGAGACAGAGACAGAGACAGAGACAGAGACAGAGAGTGAAAAAGAGACAGAGAGAGAGACAGAGGGAACAAAGTGAGTTGAATAGGGAGGATATCTAAAAATAATATTAAGGTATGAGAGTGGAATATATTGGGAGGGGAAAGGGAGAAATGGAATGGGGCAAATCATCTCTCATAAAAGAGGGAAGAAAATGACTTTTCAATGTAGGGGAAAGGGGGGTAGGTGAGGGGAAAAAAAGCGAAGCTCACTCTCGTCACATTTGGCTTAAGGGAGGAATAACATGCACACTCAATTTGGTATGAAAATCTATCTATCTATCTATCTATCTATCTATCTATCACTTCAGGAAATTAGGGGAAAAGGGGATAAGTGGGTTTGGGGGATGATAGAAGGGAGGGCAGATTGGAGGAGGGAGTAATTAGAAGTAAAGTAAACATTTTAGGGAAGGGACAAGGTCTAAAGAGAGAACAGAATCAATAGGAGGCAGGATGGGATGGAGGGAAATATAGTTAGTCTTTCACAACGTGACTATTATGGAAGTCTTTAGTAAAATGACACATATATAGCCTGTACTGAATTGTTTGCCTTCTCAGTGGGAATGGGGTGGGGAGGGAGGTAGGAAGAGAAGTCAGAACTGAAAGTTTAAGGAATGAATTTTGAGAATTGTTTTTGCATGCAACTAGGAAATAAGAAGTACAGGTAATAGGGTATAGAAATCTCTCTTGCCCTACCAGAAAGAGAGAAGATTGGGATAAGGGAAGGAAGGGGTATAATAGAATGGAGGGCAGAATGGGGAAAGGGGTAATCAGAATGCATGATGCTTTGAGTTGGGGGAGGAGGAGTTGAGGAGAAAATTTGAAGCTCAAAATGTTGTGCAAATGAATGTTGAAAAATAACAATAAATAAATTAATTTAAAAAATAAAAAATAAAATATATAGACTACTGGATAACCCTATTTAGTATTGGATAATCCTATTTAATCAGATTTAATTGCCAATTAATTTTAACAAAGCTCAGTTTACTGCTATCTCTAGCAAGATAGCATTCACTTTTCATTGATCACCTATCTTAGAGACAACTCCTGAGGTGTGGCCAAATCTTGTATCTTGTTACTTTATTGCATAAGTCTGAATGTACCACACTCATGTTGTTAAGGTTTATGGTTATTGCATTTCTGGAATAGCTTTCCAACCAATAGGAAAGATATACTCATATTTGACTGGAATTTGAGTTGTCCCAAAGACTAAATTCACTATAACAAAGGGAGATTTGCCCATTGACGAGCACAATGCCGTGTTACTCTATTGTTATGTAGGTAATGGGAATGATTTTGGCTCTTCATTTACTCTTTCATTTGACCTTATGGGCAATAAACTATATTGAAGAATGACTGAATTTACAGACGTTGTAGAAGTATCTTCATAATTTATCCATATCTAGGGTATGATTGCCACAATCTGGAGTAATGATGATGTGATGATAGATTTGAAAGTGTGAGGGACAATAGAAGCCAGTTGGTCCATTTTCTTATTTATAAATCAGGCAAATTAAGTAGAGGAAAGTTAAGTTATTGGATAGGGCCATATAGGAAATATGTTGCTACACTCCAGTGCTATATTCACTGTAACATATTACCTCTATATCTGACATATGAATTATAAGAATAAAAAACAACAATTAGGCATTTATATAGTTTTTAAGGTTTGTAAAGTATTTTACAAATATTTATTTTCATAGTAATCTTGTGAGGTTAGAGCTAGTGTTATCTCCATTTTACACATGAGAAAACAAAGGTAGAAATAGCTTAAAAGACTTGTCAAGGGTTAAACAGTATGCTAACCTCTGTGGCTAGATTTGAACCAAGGATTCATGACTCCAGATCTAGCATCATATCCATTGGACCACCCAATTTCTTCCTTAAGTAAAAGAACAACTCTGTGTAAAGTTTTTCTCTGCAAAAGATTCCAAGAACAACTTCCAAGTTAGAGTCAAGTGACATGTTATTAAAACTAATCACCATAATGAACATGATACAATCCTCCATTTAGAACTTAATAGAACCTCAGATTGCATCTAACCTTGCCTCCTCATTTTAGATGAACAAAAAAGATCCAGAGAAGATAAGTCACTTGATCAAAGTCTGATATGTAGTTTAAGAAGCAGCAGTTGATTAAAGGCCATATGAGTCCAAAGTTAGTATTCTTCCTACTGCACTACATTGCAAATGGTCATTTATTTTAAAGTTACTTGTAGATGTACCACAAAATTAATCCCTATATAAAGCTGTAATTCAAAGATATCTAGCAAGAATTCCAAGAATCCTCTTTCTATAAATGTATGTCCATTCATTCTTCCACAGACATTATTTATGGTGGTGAGATGACATAGATTTATAAGTAAACTTAGATTTTGATTATTTCAATATTTTTCCTTCTAATATATTTTTATGATACAATTCTTCTTATTTTTGGCTTCTTTTTAAATATATTAAATTTTTACGGTATCCATGTTAACAGTTAATGGTATCATTGTGCTTAATTTATATGAAAGAGAAGCATACTCCTGGGGGTGCAGGAAGCTACAGTTGTTTGTGTAGGTATGCATTTCCCCATACCAGGTAGATTAGTATATATGTCAAATTAAGTAATAAATTAATTAGTATGAGGGAAATCAATAGGGGTTCGAGAAAGGACTTAGATAGGAGTCACAGAACCTAACTGGATTTCATGGATGCCCAGTCCTTATCATAGCCCTTCTTGTGCCCGTGGGTGTTCCATTTCTAATTCAAGCACTAATCCTTATAACTGTTTCATATGTTGTGCCCACCATACCTTGTATCAGTATTACAGGGTTATCATCACTTGCTCACTTAAATCTTAGTCTTAACTTACCTGGACACTTGCATATGTCCACACACCTCCCAGGTACAAATTTTGTCTCAGTATTTTGTTCAGGACAAAGTGTCTTTCATGTGAAAGGTATTGCTTCCTTCTAATGTAGACTTTTGTTTTTTGGAAGGGGAAAGAAGATGAACACTTTGAAAAACTCTGGGAAACAGGTTTAAGAAACACGAAGAATACTGAGAGAACTGAAGGGAAAAGCAAATACCCACATAAAGCCTGAAAGGGGAATTAAGAGTGACCAACTCAACAGTGGGAAAGATATTTTCTACTGGTGATCATGACTATGGTTTACTTTTTTCCCACAAACTTTCTTAGGATATGACAGGGACTTTTTAGGACTTTTAAAGTCAGTGCCATGAAATTTAGAAAGAAAGATTTATTTTTTTAATGACTACAGGTAAATTTTATATTAATTATTTTTGCCATGTTTACAGAACTATGTGTCTCTGGTCTGAATCACTCTTCAGAGGATTTAGAGCAAAGAAACAAGACTAGAATATAAGGAGTTAAGGAACAAAGAAGTTAAATGGAGGGAAAAGATCAGAGAAGGCAACGAGAGGAGCTTCTCACAGGACTGAGACATCAGAGGCCAGAACACAGAAGGTGATGAGGTTAAGAGGCTTACAGAAGCTAGGACTGTATGTCTAAAGGCTTTGTTGTTGATATAGAAAACGGATCTGAGTGAAGGAAAACTCTGCTGTTTGTAATAGAATATTGGAGGAAAGGGCATTTGTCAGTGTGAATAAAACCCTAGCTGGGAGAAAGGCTTCCTTGTTCACTAAGCTCTGGAGAGTAGAAACAGGTCTAATACCTTCCTACATTACTCTTGACTGCCATCTCTGGTTCCAGAACATGAAATCAATCAAAGACTAGAGAAGTGAGAAGTGATTTTTTTTCAGATCCTAGGATGTAAAAGAACTGTTTCTTTTTTTTTATTCTGAAAAAGTGACATGCCATTTTTCTACCTAACCAGACAGTTCCGAGACTAAAGGCTATTGTTAGCTAAAAGACCGTTATGCTTCTTTAGTATCCCTAGAGAAGCAGCTTCATAAAGCAGGATTAAAGACAGGTTCACAAGAGGTATATTTGATGTGTGGTTTAGATATCCCTCAAAGTTACCATAGACATCTCTGCCTGAATTACAAATCCATGTGTTGCCCTCAAAACTGGGACACATAGGTTTTCATACTCATGAAACTAAGTTTCCATAAGTGTATGTACATTCATTCTTCCACAAACATTTTTATGGTGGTTAGATGATCCAGATTTATAGGTAAATTTATATTTTAATTATTTCAGGTTTTGCCTTCTAATGTATTTTTTGATGCAATTCTTCTGATTTTTGGCTTTTGTTTAAAGGTGTATGGTATCCAAGTTGAGTTAATGGTATCATTGTACTAAATTTGTATGAATGAGAGTAGATTCTTGGAGGTTCAGGAAGCTACAGTTTTGTTTTTGTTTTTTTTTAAAGTAGGTTTGTATTTCCCTATATCAAGTAGAATATCACATGTGCTAAGAAAAACAATATGTTAATTAGAGTGAAGGAAACAAGGGTTTAAGAAAGAATTTAGACAGGGGTCACAGCTGAACTCAGTGGTGGATGTCAAATAGATAAGATGTTGTTTTCCTAATGTGGTGGAAAAACTTAAGTAAATGGGCAAAAGACAATATCTTTTCTAGGGAAAGTAAACAAATATAGTATGTGAAGGGGAATAATGTGAAATAATTCTAGAAGTATTGGAACAATCTTATGAAGTACTTGAACTACCAAACAGTAGAATTACTCCAAGAAGAAATTAGGAATCACTCAAAGTTCCCTAAGAAGGAGAGTGATAAGTTTAGACCTATATTTTAGGAATTCCAATGTGACATCTGTGTAAAAGATTGGACTGAAAGAAACAATTGACACAAGGAGCTAAAATAAGAGATTATAATTAAAAATCTGGGTATAAGCAAAAATATCATAACTTGTGTGCTCTGAGTGGAATCAAGAGAACAAATGTGAGAGGTATTGTGGAAATTGACAACAACACTGGGAAATTGATTAGAAAGGAGTAAGGAGAAGTAGGGGAAATCAGGGATGATTATGAAATTGAAGGTCTAGATAACCACAAGTCTTTTTAGTAACTTCATCAAGAATAGGGAATTTAGGAGGAGGATTTGGTTTAGAGAGAATAATAATTCTATTTTGGACATGTTTTGTTTCAGATGTAACAGCAAGGACCCTGTCATACACCCATGCACAGCAGGTTCTTAGATTTACATTTCTAAAAGGAAAACAACTTTTGAGACATCACCAATCACTTTAATCAAACACATATATCATTCACTTGGTTAAGGGGCAAATGTCAGCATCCTGAATTTTAGAGAAAAAACAAACAGAGAAGCAAATAGCAACAGAAAGGGCTTTCAACAGTCTGACAGTCAGCAATACATACATTACAGATCAAATTACAGACAGATCCAACTGTCTGACCATACATATATACATACATAGTTACCAGACAGAGAAGTATCAACATTTGGATTTTCAAAGCTAGAGGGCTCCTTAGTGGCTGCCCAGAGCCTTGTCTGCATGCTCCAAAACAAAACTTCACCTCAGAGTATTTATACACTTCTCGAAACTGGAAGGCGGGACTCTCTGACCCAGTCCTTCAAGAGAAATTTACAAAAGGGGTAGGCCTTCCTACAAAACAAATCTCCTCTAATCAAATTTCCCTTAATAGGCAAGCTAATTAATGGGTGGGGAAGATATTTAATTCTCATAATCTTCATCTGGCAATGGATTACAACTCAGAAGAGATATGAGACTGCACATGTAGATTTGGAAATTGATAGCTGATCAAAGTGAGAAAAAAGGGTGCCTGGGGTTATTCTCATGTCTATTGAATAAGACATGGATATCCATGAGCAGAGGAGCAAGTAAGAAGTATGTAAGAACACAATGTTACAAAAATTTAGGGAAGAGAGCTTCTAGGAGAAGGGATTCATCACTAGTCTCAATTATTGTAGAGAGATCAAGAATGATAATAAGGACTCAAAAAATCACTCATCAATTCTTTTAGTAAATTTATTACATAAAATCTTGAGGATAGAAAATCACTGCCATAGTATTTGTGGAACCTATTATCTTTTGATTTTTTTTTTTTGGAAATCTGAATGATATTTTTTTTCTATTTGAGCAGTCAGCAAGCATCTTTAAACTCTTAACATATTACAGGCACTATCACTTACCAAGTGGCAAAAGATTCTATTTTTCACTAACTTAAGTATGTTCATAGGGCCAGACACCTCTTTACATACAATAGGAATACTATCTGGATGGGATAAATGATTTGTTCCTACCCTCTGGTTCCTATATAAAAATAGGAAATTAGAACCAAGTAAAACTGAGGGTCTGCCAATGGAAATGAGTAGTTACTGCACAAGTTAAGCCATAAAAATCAAACCAGCAGCACCAGGGAAAGAAGAGAAAGTAGGACCTAACTGTAGCACTATAAGGAAGATCCAGGAGGACCATCAAACTTAGAGGAAAATCAGAATAAAAGAACCCAGGCTGATGTAACTTATAGTGGTCACTTAATTAAGAACTGAGGAAAGTTGAAAAATTCTACTTTTTCCCCTTTATTCTTCCTCCTGGTACCTGTCAATAAATACTGAACTGAATTCTGGTGAATATTTACCCAAATAAGGCTAATAAATATACTTTGAACAAAGAAGGTTGAAATAGGATAAAGAGAGAAAAATTAAAAAATTAAAAGTCAGATGAATTTACATTCCAAATCAGTTCTTTGGGGCAAACTAACTTCAATATTCATATTTTGTAACATTTTTCTTTTCTCTTTACATTTTTGTAATTATATATGTTTACATATATACATATATATATATGGTTTACTTCACTTTGTGTCATTTCATGCAATACGTTCAATGCTTCTCTAAATTTAGAATGTTCATAATTTCTTACAAGAGAGTAATATTTCATTTCATCCATGTAACACATTTTATTTTATTATTCCTCAAATGATAGTACAAAGATTGATGCATATCTGCTTTGTGTCCAATACTTTGCTACCACAAAAGTGCTGCTATAAATATTTTGGTGCCTATGAAGCCTGTCTTTATTTGACGATCTACTCAAGAGTACTTCTATGACTGGAATCTCTGGATTAAAGAGTATGGATATTTCAGCTATTTTATTTGCATAATTCTAAATGGCTTTCCAGGATGGATGCAGTAATTCAAAACTTTAGTAACAATGATTTAGCATGCCTGTCTTTTCACAAGGTATATAATATTGGCTATTTTCATCTTTTATCATCTTTTATAATTTTCTGGATGTGAAGTGAAATTTCAGAAATGTTTTGATTTACATTTCAGAAAGAAGTGGGACTAGAAATTTTCTTTAATTACTTCATTCTCTTAAGAAAGTGGACTTATTCACTAAAGATGGAGCAATTTCACCTCAATCCACAGAACAAGGAAGGAAGAACAAGCTAATGACCTAGAAACTGACTGTTAAGAATATAGAAAGATAATCCAAAACATGCTCACTCAGCACTTTTAGCCCACTGGCCCCTATGCTCCAACTGAGTGCAGAAGGATATTCATTTAATTTTGCTTTGGCTGCCATTTAGGATTTTTCTCCTCTTTCAGAGTACTTTTCCTTCCTTCAGAGAAACTTTTCTATGTAGTCCTGTTGAAAGAAACATAGGATAATAACTATATACAGTCAAATGAGAAAGAGGAGAAGGAAGTATAGGGGAGATCAAAAGAAGTCTCTTGCTCCCCTAAGAGTCACACCTGCCCTTTTTTCAATGCCTAAAAAGACACTGAATCATTTCAGTGTACTTAAAGCAAAAAACAAAAAAAAAAAAAAAAAAACAAAAGAGAAAGGGAACCAAGACAAGAAGTCAGTGTTTGAAGCTGCACTAGAACTGAAGGAAAGGGAATGAAAGGTAGTTAAAGCAAATCCTGTCCCTCTCAATGATAACTGTAGAAGGGATAGAAATGGATGAAAAGTAAACTCCTGCAATGGGGATAAGCTAGATGTATTTCCAGTAAGATCAGGGGTGAAACAAGGATTTCCATTATCACCACTGTTATTCCACATGGCACTAGAAATGTTAGCTTTAGTAATAAAAGAAAAAGAAATTGAAGGAAATAGAATAGGCAAAGAAGCAACTAAGCTATCACTCTTTGCAGATGATAAGATGATATACTTAGAGAATCCCAGAGAATCAAGTGAAAAACTATTTGAAATAATAAACAGCTTCGGCAGAGTTACAGGTTACAAAATAAACCTACATAAATCCTTAGCATTTCTGTATGTTACTAACAAAGTCCAATAGCAAGAGATTAAAAGAGAAATCCCATTTAAAACTATGGTAGACGTTATGAAATATTTGGGAGTCTACCTACAAAAACAAACCCAGAGACTATATGAACACAATTAAAAAACACTTTTCAAAAAATAAAGTCAGATCTAAGTAAGTGGAAAAACATCAACAGCTCATGGATAGGCCAAGACGATATAATAAAAATGACAATTCTACCTAAATTAATTTACCTATTCAGTCTCATACCAAACAAAGTTTCAGATAATTATTTTGTAGAACTAGAAAAACTAGTATCAAAATTCATGTGGAAGAAAAAAGGTCCAGAATATCAAGAGAACTAATGAAAAGAAATACTACAGAAGGTGACCTAGCTCTACCAGATCTCAAATTGTATCATGAAGCAATAATTATCAAAACTACTTGGTACTGGCTAAGAAACAGAAAGGTAGACCAGTGGAATAGGTTAGGTACCCAAGACATAGTAGTTAATGAATATAGCAATCTACTGTTTGATAAACCCAATGATCCCAGTTCCTGGGATAAGAATTCACTGTTTGACAAAAATTGCTGGGAAAACTGGATGACAGTGTGATGGAAACTAGACATAGACCAATACTTGACACCATACATAAGAATAAAGTCCAAATGAGTACATTATCTAGGTCTAAAAATTGATACTATAAACACCTTAATGGGGCAAGGAATAGTATATTTATCAGATTTATGGAAGAGGGAAGAATTTTTGACTAAACAAGAGATAGAAAACATTAGGAAGAGTAAAATGGATAATTTTTATTATATTAAATTGAAAAGTTTTTCCACAAACAAACCCAATGCAACCAAGGTTAGGAGGCAAGCAGAAAGCTGGGAAAGAATTTTTGCAATCAGTGATAAAAGCCTCATTTCTAAAATATAGGAAGAATTGAGTCAAATATACAAGAATATAAGTCATTCCCCAATTGATGAATGGTCAAAGGATATGAAAAGGCAGCTTTCAGAGCAAGAAATTAAATCTATCTGTAGTCATATGAAAAAAATGTTCTAACTCACTATTGTTTTGAGAGATGCAAATTGAAACAACTCTGAGGTACCACATCATACCTATCAGATTGGCTAACATGACATAACAGGAAGAAGATAAATGCTGGAGAAGATGTGGGAGAGTTGGATAACTAATTCATTCTTGCACAGTGTGTAACTGTGCCCAAAGGGCTACAAAAATGTGCATACCCTTTGACCTAGCAATATCACTTCTAGGACTGTATCCCCAAGAGATCATAAAAATGGGAAAGGTCCCACATGTGCAAAAATACTAATAGCAACTCTCTTTGTGGTAGCCAAAAATTGGAAATCAAGGGGATGCCCATCAATAGTGGAATGGCTGAACAAATTGTGGTACATGAATGTAATGGAGAACTATTGTGCTATAAGAAATGATGAACCAGAAGACTGCAGGGAGGCCTGGAAAGATTTATATGAAGGGATGCTGAGTGAAAGGGACAGAAGCAGGAGAACTTTGTACACAGCAGCAATCACTGTGTATGTGGAATTTTGCTGGTAGACTTAGTACTTCATTGCAATGCAAGGACTTAAATATCCAATGGACTCTTGAGGCAAAATGCCTTCCAGAGAAAGAATTAAGGAATTTGATTGTAGCATGAATCAGATCATTTTCTTTTGTATTATGTTTTGTTTTGTTTTATGATTTCTCCCATCCATTTTAAATCTTCTAAATTATTCTGTGCAACATGTCTGAGGTGAAAATGTATTTAATAGGGTTGTATATATAGAACCTATATAAAATTGTGTGCCATCTCAGGGAGCGAGTGTAGAGGTAGCTGGGAAGGAAGGGGAGGGAGGTGAAGAAAAATCTGAGATACATGAAAGTGATTATAAAACACTGAAAACAAATAAAATAATTTTTAAAAAATTAAAATTAAAAAAAATATTCTTTGCTACTCCATCACTCCAAAATGTTTAACTATTTCATTTCATTCAGATTTGTTGCTGCTCAGTCATGAGTCATGCCCAAACCTTTGTGTACCCTTTTTGGGTTTCCTTGGCAAAAATACTGGAGTAGTTTGCCATTCCCTTCTCCAGTTCATTTTACAGATGAGAAAAACAAGGTTAAGTGACTTGTCCAAGGTCTTATAGCTAACAATTATCTGAATATACCATTTCTTTGTTTCTAATTTTTCTAATATTTCTAACATTTCTAATGTTCTTTTGAATAGTACATATCTAAACAGAACCATAGACTATCCATATGTCATCTCATCAAGACATGGCGTTACCTATGTTATCCATTTTTCCTTATTGAATTAGGCTCTTTAGGTAAATCAACCTGTTACTAAGGCCTCATAACTACTATATAGACATCTGAGTCTGTGTGCAAGATTACTGGTTCTTTCCTTTTTCTTTTTTCCTCCAATGGAGTCCTAGGATATACTACTACTTTATCTGCTTCCTATGTTTCCTTCTTTATCTTTTCAAGCTCAGAGTATACACTTATAACATTCTCAATCTCCCTTTTGATTTCACTTTATGTCTATTTAGATTACATTTGTAATATGTCAAAAGGTAACAAAATAAGAAGACAAAGGAAAACTTTTATACCTTCTCTAACAGTACATATTACTATTGTCCTAATTTCAGAGAATTTAACTGAGTTGATCATTGGTCTGGAAATAAAAGTGACTTATGAAGGCATTGAAAATCCCAAGACATTATCCAATGGTCTTAAACGCCATCTTTAAAATCAGTTTTTTTTTTCATTTTTATATTGCCATTTTCTTATTTCTTCTTTTCCTTCAGTGTACTACAATTATGAAAACATAATTTTTGTGTTGTTCCTCTGCTTCATGCCCAAGGTGTTATGCTCTTATCCAAAACTTATCAGCCTTGCAATGAAGGTTGTTCCCCATAAAAGTACTCACTCATCTTATCCATGAAGAGTACTTCAAACCACACCTTTTGCGTATCCTGAATTTTCTAACAATAAAGTCTAGTCAAGTTAAGAGTATGATGCTGAGGCTTTAAGTCTAATTCACCAAACAATATGAGTCTACTCCTTTATTTTTGAAATCCATAAAACATAGGTATGAATGAGAATGACAGGTGAACTAATAATGTACTTTTCTTGGAGCTGTACATTGGTTCAAACATTTTGGAAAGCAATTTGAAATTGTGCAGTCTCCTTAGAGCCAGAGATTCCACTGACAGAAATATATCCCAAGATATATTATGCTTTACTCTGCATTATTTATTTATTATGGTCATTACTTATAATGAATAGAAGAAAGAGAAACTGAATGCTTTGAAATTATAATGACCAAGCTTGTCCCAAAATAAAAGTGAGAATCCTCATTTACCCTCTTTTTTGGATTTCTTGTACTTTGTTCTTGAAGAGGACCAAAATGACATTACTATGCTAGAATCAAGTTACAGTGTCTAACTGTGGCTGATCAAACCAAAACAAGCTTGGAATGCTCTACCAGGGGCTGAACACAAATAATCCATGTGAATTCTAAATTTGTGTTACTCACATTTATTTTGAGCTACTTCAATCCTACTTTACTCATAGAGCACAGCATGTTCTCTGATGTGGATATGCCATGCTGGGAGGTCCTGTGTCAGTGTCTCCCATGTCCCACAACCAATTTCAAACTTCCAACACTGGAGCAGAAAAAGTGTGGTCCGTTTTCAGAGATTTGGGATACAGCATTACGTTTGCTCATCTCTGTCTAAATGCTCACGAACACCATGACTAGTTTGACAACAATTATGGGGAAATTCAGTAGCTACTGAATGGACTCCACAGGGTTTATCAGTCAGATAGTTCATCCTTCCCTAAGAAGGCAGCATTTAGTTCCATGAGAAATAAAGTATAAGTGAAGTAAAAGTGAAACTTATACAGATTCAAAATTCTTTGTTTAGTAAGAAGGCAAATGAAATTTAGCTGTGTGCTGACAATAACAATCCAAAGTGTTGTTGTGATGCTCTGGAGACTATGAACTATAGACCTATGGTGCATCTCAACTACTTAGTACTATTTTAGATGTACTCTTATTGAATATAATGCTAAATTTGGTTGATGTTTTTGTTTTGAAGTTTTTTGCACTTATAAATAAGAATTATATACTGGGAAATATAGGCAACATAAGAAGAAAAGATATCAATACAAACTTAAAATTAAAGAGTAATTGTATAGAGAAAAATCTTCGGAGTTCTGGTAGAAAGTGAGAAAGGTGCTAAGGGATAGTTGTCATGAAATATAGCATGTTAGTCACCTGCATTGACAGGCTGATAAGCCACCACATGCCTGGTTCCTAACTCTGACTTTTCTGATTTTCCTGATAACCTGTACAACATCTCAACTACAAAATCCAAGAGCAATGGGGCTATTACAGTTATAATGTATGTAATATATGACCAAGGCTACATACCACTTCTAAAGCATAAGAGATTGAATTTAGTCTTGGATGAGCAGAAAAAATCTTAGGAGGCATTTGTAAGACACCATCCTTAGTGAGAATTTTTCTTTACTGAACTTTTTTTCCCAGCCTTTAAGGTAGCTCAAAACCTGACTACAAACAACTCAGGCAAACCACACAACACCTAATAGTTTCTCCTAAAGGCACTGTGGTAAATTGGATAGTATAAAGGTTTAGAATTAAATGCTCAGATTTCCAATTCCAACTCAGATGCATTCAATATGTGTGAAATGGTTCAAGTCTTTCAAAGTCTCTGGTTCACTGTAAACTTAGGTTAGACTAGATGATATTCAAGTACCTTTTTACTTTAAATCTATAATATTAAAATGTTCATGGATTGTGCATGAGAGGAAGACCATTGAGAGGGGAAAAAACATCTATTATAACCATAGTTTTAAGCTCTCCAAAGCCTTTCCTGTCTCTGCCCTCCTGAATTCTCTTATGTGCTGTATTAAAAAAAATTGTGTACATATATGCATGCACACACACACATTGTATCTAGGTGTTCTAGAGTTTTGGTCATTGTATATCAGAAATAGGGAGCAAGCAACTTTCTTAAATTGGTCTGTTATTTGATCCTATAGTCTAAGGATATGCCGCAGTCCATCTAAGAAAAATGATTCTATAATTTGTCCTCTTCCCACACCAACTTCTAACAACTGACTACTTCAGATGACAAGAGAAAATAATTATTTTGTCACATAACACAAGATTCAAAACCTAGAAGAGTTTCTTATGCAATCAGAACCATTAAGGCTGATACCCAAGTTGCTATTTGTCAAGATGATTAACCCAACAACAACCAAAAAACCTTACAAAAGGTCTGACAAACAATACCCAATTTCATCAGTCTAAGTGATTTATAGTGTGACTTTTAAAATTAATTTCTTATCTCTATATGTTTCCCCATGTAGAACATTTAGCACAACATTATTTAAATACCTTATTTTAAGTCTGAATCTATCAAATGCCTTCAGATTAGCAAATGAAATATGCCTAGTGAAGAACTCAAATTGTGAAGATTATGAATGATATTCTACCATAAAAGTATAGAAGTGAGCTGATAAATAATTCATTTTTTCATTTGCTTATATAGACATATAGTCAATAAGTATTTACTGAAAACATACTGTGTGCAAGGTATTAGGTAAGAGAAAGTTTTCAAAGACTTATAAGATATGGAGTCTTTAATGTATACGAAATTAATATAAAACAGAAAGAATATGACAAGACCTATAAAAACTAATTTCAACAAGAGATGTGAGAGACCAACAGAAACAGAAAGATAGAGAAAGAAAGAGACAAAGACTAAGTGATACAGAAGAAAAAATTGAGAGTGAGAGAGAGAGAGAAGAACACTTCATGAATTATTCCATCCTTTCTGTTTCACCCCTTCAGGAAGCTCCTCCCACCACATGTGACTTAGGTTTCCACATAATTTAAGAAGGTCATATGGGCCTATGAATGAATTGGAAAGATCATCCCATTTAAATTGTCATTACCATTACTGTTAATGCTTTATTTCAAATAATATGTAGAATTTTGATAAGCAGAAATTGAATAGTTGTCTCCACTTCAAGGAGAAAAAAGATAGAATATACAAGGTTGTGAGTTTAGGAATAAATATGTCCTGTTCAGAAAATTGTGAGTGGTCAGTTTCATTGGAAAGCAGAATACATATGAGGAGTAACAGGAAAGAGAGCAAGAAGAATCCATTGGGTAAGGTCAATGAGAATCTTGGAATTTAAGAATACAGTACTTTATAATTTTTGTTCTAGGCAATGTGGAGTGACTGAATATTGCCAAAGATAGAATTAAGGTAATACCACTCCATTCCTCTCCTCTTCTGCATCCATTGTTATGACATACTGGACATCTTTCTTCATAAAATCTGACATTCACTCCTTCTCCAACCAAAGTCTTTAATTTTAATTCACACAGTAGAAACATCATTAATTAATCAACAAGTGCTTAATATGTACTAAATGACTTACTGCTTGTAGACTTTCTGTTCTCCAACACAGCTGGTATACTAGTATGTGATCAAATAATTACAGATATTGGATTGGCAGCAATTCTTAGAGTGTATTCAAACAAGAATGAATATCTGAATGCAATCAATAATGTAATAGTAAATTACATTATTTGTAATTCAATCACTATATAAATATAAGCTATATAAATGACATATAGACTCTATATAAGCCATCAGGAAAAAAATATTGAAAAAAAGTCATTTAAATAATTCAAGGTTATTCTGTACCCACTAGAAAAATTAGAAAAGAATGGAATAATGTGTTCCAAAGAGAATTGGTGTTAGAGACGCAACCTAGGGTGACCTATCCTGCAAATTTGAGCTTAACAATACAGGACAAAAGATGGACATTCCATAAAAAAAGATAAGTCTGAAATATTTTTAGAAAGAAAAGCCAGTATTTAGGTTATTATTTGCATCTCAAATGTCCCGTGTAACAGAAATTAGAAAAATAAAAATAGAAATAGAGGAGATTTCCAGGCCAATAAGGGAAAAAAAATCACAGCAAGGGAGGGTATACGTCAGTGAGATGAAGAGGGGAAGAAGAATGCCTTCCAAAAGGGGCAGTGCCTTTTCAGACATCTGTGATAACTATTATTGTTCTGAGAGTGAGTCACAAGAGAAAAAAGAGAATATATGAGGTAAGCCCTACAAGACAGCGGCCCTATGCTGGGGCCTTCCCACAAACAAACACTCACAAGCTGTGCCTGCCTGTGTCCACTCTCCTCTGCACCAAGTGCTCTTACTAACTTTCTTCCAGTTCTGCTCCAACTTTCCTATTTCACCCCAACTGCAAACTCCTCCCACAACATGTGACTTAGGCTTCCATGTAATTTAAGAAGGTCACGTGAACTTATGAATGATTGGGAAAGGTCATCCCTTTTAAATTACCATGGCATTCGGTCCTAAGATCTTTTATATTCATTACATAGATAAGTTGGGCAACTGGTATCAATAGAACTCTAACAGGTTTAACAGAAAATAAGCATATAAAACAATATTTTAGGCAAATGGTGTCAACAGAACTTCACACCTATAATAGAGATCACACAAAATAAGCACATAAAACGATATCTCAGGGTGGATCTTGAGAACAAACACCCCATCATCCCCCCTTGAACTAACGAGGCCTAAAATCTCGGGGTAAGGGGTGAAAGTATCTTCATCTATAGCTACTTCCTGCTAAAATGGACATAGAACTGCCCCTTCCCCAAGAGGTCCCATTCAAGAGGTCAGTCCTTTAGCTGGCATGCAGAACTTGGTGGATGCCAGGTCCAGAAGTGACACAGTACATTGGACAGGACTGACATTCTGCTTAAGAAATCAGGCATCCATAGGTGCAAGGTAGTAAGCCTGCAGGAAACAATTCTAGAAACAAGTTTAACAGACAAAAACCAAAAAGAAACAGGGAAACAATAACCAGAAGCAGTTTAGGCAGTGTCAGCTATGCTTTTGGAGTCCATGAACCCACTATCATACTCTCATTCACTGTTGTTTACTGTTTTCTAATTTGCAGTTTGAAGGTCATCCTTCTGACAAGAGGTATATTTTCTTTAATCTGAGCCTGGACCTGTCCCACCTCCCATTTTCCCTACAGATGTGAAAAACTTCAATGGAATGTTTCAGAAAGATCTGTGGGGGCAGTTCTTATTGCCCTGTTCAGTCTAATATCAAGTCCCTTTTCTCAGTAAATTTTGTATGGTTCATTGGTTGGAATACCATCTATTTTTCCAAACTCTACCACTGCTCTCACTAGAGCAGTAAACAATTCCCTTCTTGTCAATCTATTTTGATATTGAATTAGTTAGCTATTTACTCTTCTCTCTCGAGAAAATTTATCTTTTTCCCAGTCTCCTAAGTCATTTAACTATGAAATCTTGTCCAGCACCTTTGTAGTATTGTGCTCTATTTCCCTATTTTCCTAATAATTTCCCTTAGAGTCAGAACTTAGAGTCAGAACTAAGCAGGAGAAACCATCTTCATTATTATATTCTTTTTGGAAACTGCTAAGGATGTGTCATAGTATGATGTGTGTTTCTGATCATTATGGCAGTCTTCATTACCATCTTCCTTATTTTTTTCAGGCAGTCCTTAAGTGAATACCGGGTTCAATCTACACCAGGCCACAAAGAGTCAGTAGGCTACTGCTTAAGGCATCTTTCTACAATGAATGCTAACTGATTAGTCATATTGTTACCTCCCTGCATGTTGTAATCTCTAAAAGTTTGCTGAACAAAAGAATTCTAATACCTATAAATTTCAAGCATCTATGCCACCTATCAATACTCCTCTAGCCCCTTCATCACTGATTCTCACCATCCAATATACTAATGATTCTAAAATCCTTTGGGTAAACCAACTCAAAATATCTGTCACATCCTGCTAAGTAAAATTCCCAAGTATATCCCTAAACATTGTGCTGCCTTCTAGGTTCTCCTGTTTTTGCCTTAGTATTGGATGTGTTTCTGCTCAAGAAGTCTTTCCCTCTGACATCATTTCATTTTCAAACTCAGAATTTGAGACTTTTACCTCTCATGCATATTCCTAGAAGTTGGCACCATGACAACAAGACATACAAGGATTGTATGCACACTTATTTTGCCAGCCTTCTACTTTTCCTTCTGAGCTAAGTGAATAGCCTTTTCTTCCACCTGAGACCCTCCAACTTGCTCTTTAAAAGAGAGCCCTAATGATGAGAATTCCCATGCAAACTAGCTATCTGAATTTTTTCCTTCAGCAGTTTATCTTTGTGTTTACACATAATATGGCAACTTCTTAATAAGATATACACCCTTGCCAGTCTTTTCTCTGGTTTTATTGGTATTCCTTCCAAACATCTTTCTAAATTCAAAGGTTCTCCCTCCTGTAATCTCAGCTTCACTGTCACAGGGTCCAGTACTTTTAACCCATTCCCTTGCTAGGGAAGAATAAGGTAAATTCTCCCATTCTGGGATATGTTTCTTCCTTTAAAGCTTTTCTACCTCCAAACAGAGATTTGATACCCTGCAATTCTATTTGTAATGCCAAATATATCACCAAGGCAATATTCACAGTACTGATGGTGACTATGAATTTGCCAGTGCATTTCTGAATTGTGAAGTATAATAGACTCTCCATAGAAGACAGAAGAAAAACATTTATTCAGACACCAGAAAGGCAAATCCGTCATAGTAACCAAGAAGTCAATACACATTAGCACTACATGGGACAAAGTCATTCCCAAGCTTCCTCCTAATCCCACTCTGAAGCCTCCCCTACTCACAAGACTAGCTATACCAGCCTGTATCCTCTCTCCTCTGCCCCAAATATTCACACCAACTTCTTTCCAATTCTGTACCACCCTTCCTGTTCCACTCATTCAACAAGGTCCTCCCACCACATGTGACTTAGGTTTCCATGTGATGTAATGTAAATGAATGGGAAAGATCTCCCCATTTACATTACCAATACACCAAGTGAGATGGATCTTTCTTGCTGATCCTCCCAGTTTCCCAGGCTGAAAGATTATTCTACTTATTTGCTGTTCCAGGATTTCTTCTGAGACATAATTTTTTGGATTTTGATGGTAAATATGAGAAAGTGACCATGAGCTACTGCTTACTCCATCATTTTGGTTCTTTATCTAACCATTGTGGAAAGCAACTTGAAAGTGTACCAAAAGGGCAGTCATACTGTGCATACCTTTTGATCCACTAATACTACTATTAGCCTTGTATCTCAATTCATTAAAAGGGGAAAAGAACCTACATGTGAAAAATATTTGCAGCAGCCAATACTGGAAATTGAGGGGATACCTATCCACTGGAAAATGACTGAACAAGCTATGAATGTAATAGAATACTACTACACAAAAAAAAATTTGAGCAGGCAGATTTCAGAAATATCTTGAAAGAATTTTTAGAACTGAAGCAAAGTGAAATGAGAAGAACCAGGAAACCATTGTGCACAGTATCTGAAACTTTGTGTGATGATCAGCAATGAATGTCTTACCTCTTCTCAGCAATACAATGAAGACAATTACAAGGGACTTATGATAAAAAATTCTATCCATATCCAGAAAAAGAACTGATGAACTTTGAATGAAGATCAAAACATATTTTTATACTGTTTTGTGTGTGTGTTCTCTTTTTATCTATTTCTTTCTGTTATGCCTAATATGAAAATATGTATGATAAAGTATGTACAGGCTATATCAAATTGCCCACCCTTTAAGAAGAGGGGAGTTGAGGGAAGAAGAAAACTTTGGAACTCAAAATATTGTAAAAGTGAATGTTAAAATTGTCTTTACATATATTGGGAAAAGAAAATACTATTATAAGAATGTGTATAGTAAATAATTGGAGAAAGACTTCAGAAATTGCACTGTCTTTATGTAATAGGGATAAAAGAAGAATGGCTATGAGAAATTCAGAGAAAATGGGAAGCTTTGAATGAAGTGACATAAAGTGAAGTAAGCAGAACTTGAGTAATTATATATAATAAAAATGACATATACAATAAACACTAAAACAAGGCTTAACTAAGAAATTAGTGATAGAGAATTCAAAATTCCTCTTTCCTTTCAGTAGAATGTTGGGAGACTGCAGGTATGGAATATTGTTTATACTATCAGAAATGATCACTGTATAGATTTACTTACTGTATTGAATTTGTTACATGAAATGGGAAGAGCAATATATACATAAATTACACTGATGTAAAGCCACAGGCATTAAACTTTTTTACATAAGAACTTAAAACAAAGTAGAATTTTTAGAAAAGCCTAATTGTTCATCATATGCACCTATACAGAAGTAAGAATATGTGCAAATGAGGGGAAAAAAATCACAAATTAGAGAAAAAACTATTAATGGAGGTTTACTTCTAGGTAGGATGGATTTGAAAGAAACTGTAATTCCCCTCTCTAAGAAGGCTTTATGGAAGAGATTAACTAATACTTGCAATAAATTTCTCATCTTAAGGTAAAGTTTGGGAGAATGTTTAACAGTGAATAAAGTTATGGAGACACTGAATTTCCATGAAAGGAGTGATTGACTCAAGTTAGGTTATTAATTTAGCAGCCTGTCTGTCTGTGAAATAAACATTGATGATTTTTTAATATATTTTGGCCATATACCTAGAATGCCATGTTCAAAAAGAAAGACCAAGAAGATTATTTTGACAGTAATACTAAGTGCTGAATAGGAATATTTGCTTAAAGGACAAGTGAGTGAAAACCTCTTTCCTTGCATAAAAACAGAAGATTAACAAACCAGTCATACTGTTCTTACTTAGAAAAAGGGAATAATACTCAAATACAGGGGAAAGAATGGTGGATTTTTTTCTAGCATGAATCTCCCATTTCTAGGATATTCTTCACCTAAACATATCTTAATCAATTTTGGTATAATATAATATAACATATAATTGTGTTACAATATGTTACAATCTCAGTTGTTACTAGAGGCTTATTGACACAAACTAACTTACTAAGAATGACACAACTAGTCAGCTTCACAGACTGTATTTGAAGCAAAGACTTCCAGATTTCACAGACATCACACTATTTATTACTTCTCACCTACTTGCACATGATACCAACATCCAGAAGGGATCATATGAATAAAATGGAAAATTAGAAATTTTCTCTTATTCTTATGACCTCTCCAAAATAAGAATTGTACTCAAGATATAAAACAATTTCAACTTTATCCATGTTCTAGAGCACCATGAACCTAAATAAGGTAAAAATGATAAATAATAGAGGTCAATCCTTAATCCCCAATGAATTCACTCAGTATACCTATCGTGATCTACCACTATGTGCCAACCTGGTTGCTTGCAAGATAACTAAACTCTACATTGCTCCCCTCAACCTTTCATATCCTCCTAATGATGGGGAGATCCAAAAGGTAGAAATTTTCTCAGACTACAATAACAATGAGGTAACATTCTACTGACCAGAGAATAGAAAAATCAGAACCATTTGACTGTATATTGTTTCACTAAGAGATTGTGGCAATCCACTGAAAATAGTATGTACTGAACATCCATTCTAGTCCATTTAAGCCACCCTTGCCACAGAAATAACTTAGTGAATAGGATCTGAGACTCTAAAATATTGAATTTCCAAGGATAAGAAGATGCCAGTCTTCTAGAGGATTCATTCCTGAAGGAAACTGTCATTAAGGGGAGAGAACAAATTATTAAAGCTCTCAAAATGGACTAAATTTAGTTTAAAACTTTTGAGTATAAACAAATATACCCAAAAGGAAGAAATTAATAGCAGAAGCAAAAATGACCCCCAGTTCCACCAAAAGCAATACATCTATGAAGGAAAAAGAAAAACAATCTATATCTGATCAGTCAGAGAATTGGATGGATTTCCAAGCATGCATGAAATCACAGCAGGAAGATTTTGAATAATTTACAAAAAAAATAAGAACTGTGAGAGAAGAATTTATGACCTGTAAAGCATAAATAATTGGCAGAGTAGAAAAACTTGAATCAGTGATTCAAGTCTTAACAGAGAAACAAATGAGAGGATAGTTGATTGGGAAGTCAAATATATGCAAGCGAAGGACAATTCGAAAGAAATAAGCATAAAGCAACATATTAGAAGAAAATGCCTTATCCACAAACGTTGATCTTGAAGACGAGATTTATAGAATCAACAAATTTATATTACTTATACTGGTTATTTATACTGGATTATACAGGATTATCCTGGATGAGCCAATTTAAAAACTTTAACACTATAAGGCAAAAAGTAAAACAAGAAAGACCCAGAAGTTCTATAAACAGAAAATAAAAGTCACTCAAAAGAATCTACAATTTTTTGTCCAGAAACCAATTCAAACATATCAAATAAAACTAAAAACTATGCTTCTAATTCTCAGACAGTGTTTAAAATGTTCACTACCATTGACGAATAAAAAATTCATAAGTAACCAGGAGAAAGTCCTTCAGATATGAAGGAAGGAAATCAGAAAAATAGAAGACTATTTTGAACCCTCAAGAAATCAAAGGAAGGAATGAATAATGTCTCCTGAAGAGCAAAGTATCTAAATGTAGTCCAAGGTGACCTATCTCACAGAGCTGAATCTAATGGGAAATGAAAACAAAAGCTATTCAGTAATAATAATAGCCATTTGAAATGTTCCTAGAAATGAAACTATACCTAAAGAAATTAGTGATGTTTCAAACATACCAGAAAAAAGAAATGCAGGAAGGATAAAAAATATAGCATTCAAGCGCAGCAACTACAATATAAGGGAAAAATCATTAAGAGATTTCTATATACACAAGGGTACATGGGTAAACGTAGATGTCAAAAGAAGTGATAGTGGAGAAAATGGCCTAAAAGTTGACAGGATGCATCTAAAAACACCTCTCCTTCACCTGAATCAATTGTTTTGTCTTTCTGGGACTCAATTACTGAATGGGAAGATGCATAAAAACCAAGAGTAGAGGAGGAGGAAGTTAGTGAGGAATATATTGTTTACCCTAATGAAGTCAAAGACTAACAATAAAGCACAAATAATTCCTGTAGACTCTCAGGAAGATGAAAATAATCAGGATAATGAATGAGGAGCTTAGGGAGGGATTGAATAGGAGGTTAAAGAAAGGAGAAAATCTTATTTCTCTATTTGGAGGGGATAGTACTAATGGATGCCCATATGAGCAGGTGTGCAGATAGAGGATACTGTTCTTGCTGCACAAGGAGAGTCCACTTTGTCTGGTTCCTAAGAATCCATCATAACTGACACATAGTGATACAATGTAATAATTTCTGAAATGGAAAGAAACATTATTTTTGAGCATATAAGTTCCCTTCACCTCATTTTTGGCAGTGGTAAGAGGCTGTACCTGCCAACATTGAAGTGTTACATGATTTAATAGTATCTCTGGAAGCTGCTGTAATTTGAATTACCAAGGTTTCATTTTCCCCCCTAAAGTTGTCTATTTAAATAGAATCGTGTTCCCAATTTATCTCTTTCTTATGGTTAGCTTTTGCAGGAGATATTTCATTATTGTACAGATTTGCAATCACATGCAAATTTTCTCCACTTTAATTCTATAGGCCACCTTTTTTTTTTTTAGAACAGCCCAGTTTGCTTGGTTATAAGTCTTCATAGGTAAGCTGAGCCTTGAATGCAAGTTGGAGCAGAAAAATGGTTTTGACTATTATAGTAAGTTATATAAATGGAAGTTATACAAATGATACACATGCTTAAATAGTGTTACTTTTTAAAGCTTAGTTTACCTTTAAAAAGTCCATTAATTCAGACAATCACATAGATTTTTGATCCTCATGGTGAATATATAGATTTATATTTTTAAGATGATATTTGGGGAAAAAGAAGAAGGATTCTAAATATGACATAAGGGAAGAAAGACCTTAAGCATTTTCTCTTGCAGTATTTGAAATTTGATATCATTATGACAGCAGAACTGGAAATTGGTAATGAATTAAAAAATAGCTGGGGAGGGATTCTGTCTAGCACAAGGAACAAAGTAAGAGAGTGAAATTTACATTGAATAGTAAAATGTGTTAGATCTTTAAATAGTTTCACTGAGTACCTAGATATTAAAAAATTTTAAACTCTAATTTCATATACATATATGACTACACATATACATACCATATTCATTTATGTATATATATGGAATTCATGTGATAGTCCAAAAGTCTTAGTGTAGTTTTAAACTATTAAAGCTTACATGCACATGGATATACACAAAGCATACATATATATGTATATGTGTTGTACGTATACATGCAGATGTATGCATATATGTGTATTTGAATTATTAAAAATATATCTAAAGAGCTCAAAAAATTGGTGTCCTCTTGATAGGCCAGAGTTTGTGATACTGGCACATAATAGGTAATGATAATATTGATATGAGCATTTTGAGGCTGTTTAAGCATTTAATAGTTCATTTAATCATCACGACACACTATTAGATTAGTTTATTTTTCTTTGTTATTTAGACCTATTATTTCATGGGAATATAGGCAGCTTCAACTAAGGAACTTTCTCTATAGATGTAAATCACACCTGCTGTGCAAGTTATTATCTTTGAGGGTTTCCTAAGGGCACTGAGAAGTTAAGTTGTTTGCCCCATAATCACTACTTCTTGAAGGTAGGACTTGAACCCTGTTTTTCCTGATTCTTAGGTCAGCCCTGTATGTGCTACAACATAGATAGCTTCATTTCCATCTTTCAGATAAGGAAATTAAGGTGAAGTGACTGGCCTAGAGTCATACAATTAATTTGTATCAGAATAAACCAGGTAGGGAAAAAAAGAGGTAGAATTTTATCCCAAATTGACCACTATGAAAGTCCATTGCTTTCTACTACATAACCTTGACTAAGTGCATGGATGCCTCAAACAAGGTTGCTGTGCTTGGAGATTTGAGAAAAGCAATAGTTAAGGTCATTCACTTCTGGGGCATCATTTACCATTTAGCTTATCTAAACTAATCATGTAGACATGCAAACTAGTTTCACATCGCAAAACTAATCTGAATTCTAATTTGAGGCTCTCACCAGTCAAGTCATCAGAGTACTATGAGTTAGTGCAAAAGCCATGGTACAGTCATTAAACCAGGCCTCTGCAGAATGATCATCAATAAGCACCAATAACCTAAGAGTCAGGTTTGGAGATGACCCATCCATCCTTCCGTACCTGAAATTTTTATTGGAGAGAGAAACACTGCTAGGAAATCCAGCAGATTGCTTTGGGCAGATGTAAGAACATGTTGAAAGTAGGAATATCTACAGCAATGTAGTCCAACTCCTACACAAGGCAGTCCTTACTCTAATGTCTTGGATAGCTAGTCTCTTCCTGCAGATTTCCAAGTGGGGAGGATGTGATCTACAATCTCTCACAAGAAGTCTTTCCACTTTTGTGCAGCTCTGTTCATTAGAAAGACTTTACTGGGAGCAACACATTTGGTTTAGGCTAATTTAAACATCCACCCACCTTTCCAAACTCTGCCCTGTGGAGACAAATGGAAAAAATCTAATTCCTCCTCAAGAAAGCCCTTCAAATACTTGAACACTTCTATTGTCTCCTTTCCATCTCTACTGGAGTCTTCTTCATCTTTTTCAGGCTAATTCTTACCATTACCTTCAACTCATCCTCATAAGTCCTGAACACAAGACTCTTTACCAACCTGGTGGCCTGCCTCTGGATAATCTTCTGTTCATCAATGTCCTTTTTCAGCCACTTTGCCCCAAATCAAGCACAATACTCCAAATTAGACCTAACAAAAGTAAAGTACAGTGGCATTTTTACCTCCCCCAGAAAGCTATTCTCTTCCAAATATGACCCAAAATTGAATTTGCTATTTACCACACAAGAATAGTGACTCATCTTGAAAATGCATTCCAATAAAATCAAAGATCCTTTATACATATAGTAGTTTATCCATACTTTCTTTATATTGTATTTATGGAGACAATTTTATAAAATCAAACCTGTGCAAGAGTTTTACTTTCATCTGTACTGGATTTTATTTTGTTAGATTAAAATCAATGCTCTGACTTGTCAAAAAAAACTTGTAAAAATCTGCCATCCATCATGTGATCTTTGCTCTTAAATTAGCTGGCCTGATAATTATCAACAAAAGAAATCTTGACCCAAGATCAATGTCTCCTGAAATGGGATTCCATATATCCTGAATGCCATGGCCAAAACAAAAGCAAATGTGTGAGCTCTTAGTTTTGTATTTTTTTCCCTGTTTACTTTAGTGTATTTTAAATAGTATATTACTTTTGCAATTACATGTAAAGGTAATTTTTAACATTCATTTTTAAATATTTTTGAGTTTCTAACTATCTTTGCTCTCATCACCCTCTCTGTAAGATAGCTAGTAGTTTAATATATGTTATGCATGTACAATTATGTAAGGTATGTTTTCATATTAGTAATGCTGTAAAAGAAGAATCAGTCAAAAGAAAAGAACTAAAACAATAAAATAAAATAAAATAAAAATGGTATCCTTTTATCTGCATTCAGACACCATCAGTGGTTTTTTTTTCCTCTGGATGTGGATAGTATTATCCATCATGAGTCTCTTGGAATTATCTTGCATCGATGTGGATAGTATTATCCATCATGAGTCTCTTGGAATTATCTTGCATCACTGTATTACTGAGAAGAGTCAAGTCATTCATAGTTGATTATTACACAATGTTGTTAATAGAAGGTATCACGTTCTTCTGGTTCTGGAAACTTCGCTTTGCATAAGTTCATGTAAGCCTTTCTAGTTTTTTCCTTAAAATTAACTTGTTTTTTATAGCACAGAAGTATTCTTTGACATTCTTATTCCACTTGTTCAGCCATCACCCTATGGAGGCATCCCCTTAATTTCTATTCTTTGCTATGTCCAAAAGATTTGCTATCAATATTTTTGTATATATAGGTCTTCATACACCCCCTTTGAGATCTTGTTGGGATAAAAAATTACTAGAGGTATTATTGGATGAAAGAATATGAACAGCTTGGTTGCCTTTGAATGACTGGTTCAGTTCACAACTCTACCAATAGTGTCCCAATTTTCTCACACTCTCTCAGACATTTATTATTTTCCATTTCTTTCATATTAGCCAATCTAATAGGTGTTAGGTAGTACCTCAGAGTTGTTCTAACTTGTGTTTTTTTTAATCAAAACTCATTAAAGTACTTTGCTATATGCCTATAGATAGGTTTGATTTCTTTATCTGAAAACTACTTGTTGATATCTGTTGACCATTTATCAATCAGGGAATGGCTTGTATTCTTAAATATTTAACCCAGTTCTCTATATAGTTGAGAAATGATGCCATTATCAGAAAAAAAATTTACTGTAAAGATACTTTCTGGTTTTCTGCTTTCCTTCTAATATTGCTTGCATTGATTTTCTTTGTGCAAAACCTTTTTAATTTAATATAATCAAAATTATTCATTTTATACTTTATAATGCTATCTTCTATTTGCCCATAACCTCTTCCCTTCTCCATAAATTTTACAGATAAACTATTCCTTGTGTAATTTGTGTATGGTATCACCATTTATATCTAAATTGCACACTCTTTTTGACCTAATCTTGGTATAAGTTATGTGAAGTTGTTCTATACCTAGTTTATGCCATGATGTTTCCTAGTTTTCCCAATAATTTCTTTCAAACAAAAAAGTGAGTTCTTATCCAAAAAGCCGGGGTCCTTGGATTTATCAAACACTAGGTTACTGTGGCCATTTACTACCATGTCTTGTGTACTTAATCTGATCCACTGATCCATTACTCTATTTCTTAGCCAGTACCAGACAGTTTTAATGGTTAAAGCTGGTAGATTCTTACAATCAAAGGAGGAACAAGGAAATAAGGAGAGAAATAGTTCCTGAGATAATGTCCACTAATAATATTTAGTGGGAGAGCTAGGTGGTACAGTGAATAAAGTGTTGGCCCTACTATTCATCTTTTTGAGTTCAAATCTGGCCTCACACTAGAGGAACAAATCACTTAATTCTATTTCAGTTTCCTCATCTGTAAAAAAAAACTGGTGAAAGAATTGGCAAGTCATTCCAGTATCTTTGCCAAGAAAACCTCAGATAAAGTCACTAAAAATCAAACAATTGAAAAAATTTTCCAACAGCAATGAAAATAAATTTTAGCAGTTGTTATGTTAGTTAAAATGAAGAATTGGGAGTTCTGGAAACAAATTTGATGCAGTGTGTGTTTGTACGTATAGTAGGTACTATGTGTCTGCCACTAAGATCAAAATAATATTAATTCCTTCTAATGGCATAGTGGTGACCCTGTATACAAAAAGATCATGCCAGTAGAATACAAGGACGTATAGATCCCCCTCTAAAGTTTTCTGTGTTGACTTAATGGAAATACTTTATGTCTATGGTCAAAATGACAGCCAAATTCACAAAAGAAAAAGTGATTATGGTTCTGCAACAAAATCTTTGGAAAAGTCATGCTAGGGTTGTGATCCACTCTAAAACTGTGGAATGACTGCTATCAATGAAATAATAGGTACTTAAAGTAAAAACATGAAACTAAACACATAGGAAACTAAATATTCAAGTTCTGGTAGCCAATATAACAGAGTGACTGGTAATTACTATCTCCTTCCCTTGTTGAACTTGATGGGAGCAGAGAATATCTTCCCAGGAAAAGCCCTGGAACAGTAGGAGCAGCAGAAGGGATAAACAGATTCTCAGCCTGTATGTCTAGAAAGATCCATAATGAGGGTTCCTCTTGCTGTGGCTGAAGGTAAACATTGCAAGATCAGAGCTCTGCCAGAGAGCCCCACAGCAGCACACCAGGAGAAGATCCTGAACCCCAGCGTGGTGAAGTCAGCAGTTGCCAACACCAGGACTAAAGGAATGCCTCAGCACCCCAGTGGAATTGGGAAGACACTAGTGCAGACAGCTGAGTTTGCTATGCTCTAGCTCAGAGCAGAGGATCCTTCTGTGTCCAGACCATCCCTCCTCCACCACTAATGCGCTCATTCCAGGGTAACTGCAGGAAAAACCCAAAAAAGACCTCAACTGACCTTTGCTTTCAATTATCAGCCAGTTCAGTGCCAGGTAGGCTGCACCATTTTAATTTCTAGCTGAAAGAACCAGAAGCCACAACACACAAAGCCTCAAGTTTAGGCAGAAGGATTATGGGACAGAGTTCCCTGGGCCACAGATGCAAATATCTATGTTAAAAGCCAGGAAAAGGGCTATTATCATGAATAGGAAGTAAAGCAGAAAAGAAAAGACCAAAGAATCTTTCTATGGGGACAAGGAACAAAACAGAAAAACCAAGATCGGCATTGACATGGTACTCCAATCTGAAACTTCAGAAGGGAATATGAACTGGTCTGAAGCACACAGAGCCTTTCTGGAAGAGATCTGGAAGGATTTTAAAACTCAAATTAGAGAAATAGAAGAAAAAGTGGCCAATGATTTTAAAAATATGAAAAAAAAGAATTCACTGAAGAGAACAGCTTTTAAAAAGGAAAATTGGACAGATGGAAAATGAAGTACAAAGCCTAACTGGTAAAAATGGCTCCTTAAAAAGAACAATTGGAAAGTTGGAAAGGGAGATGCAAAAGTTAACTCAAGAAAATAATTTGATAAAAAAAAATTTGAGGGGGTGGAGCCAAGATGGCAGAGTAGAAAGACTCACGTATGCTAGCTACGAACCCACAGCCCATATATTTCCTGCAAGAAGAACTCCCCACAAATTCTGGAGCACGGCAAGGCATGCAAAAACACAGTAGAAAAGATTTCCGTTCCAGAGAGCCCTGGAGAGCTGTCCTCAGGGTCCATCACGGCCCGGAAAGCAGAGCCCACCCCTGCCCTGCCCTGGCCAGGTGCCCCAGAGGAGCAGATGCGGGCAGGCTTCAAGGACGGAATCTCCAGTGCCGCGAAGGTCCCTCCACCCACAGACACTCCAGGTCAGTGAGAGAGACTTCTGGACTGGCTGAGAGGGGAGCAGGGTGTCTCCGTAGCTCGGGCCCCCTCAGGAGGAAGTGGTGGAGGGAACGGCAGAGGGAGCAGCAGATGCAGCAGCTGCCAGGACTCCCCAAGCAGGTAGGATCTTCATTACTGAAGGTCTCTGCATAAACCACCTGAGGGAACTGAGACTGGGAGGTGGCCCTGCCCCCACCCAAGCACGAGAACTTAAGCTCACATTGAATAGAAGCCGTGCCTGCCGTGGAAAGCCTATTTGAATCTCAGACCCCAAGCACTAGCTGGGCAGATCTAGGTGGGAGTGTAGAAGGAATCTCAGAAGTCAAGTAGCTGGCTGGGAAAATGCCCAGAAAAAGGAAGCAAAATAAGACGGGGCGGAGCCAAGACGGCGGAGTAGAAGGAGACACATTTACGAGCTCCGAAACCAAAGCCCATAGAATTAATGTAAAAAGAGGCCCCCATAACTTCTGGACCACTGAAAAGTGTACAGAAATGGAGTGGAAGAGATTTCTATGCCAGAGATCCCTGGAGAACCATCCCCAGGGTCCGCTGTGCCCCAGAAAGCGGACCCTGGCCATGGCCCCAGAGAAGCTGACCCGAGCAGGCTTCAGGGACGGAAGCTCTTGCAGCCGGAAAAGTCCCTCTGCCCACAGAAGCTACAGGTCAGTGAGAGAGGCTGGGCTGGAGGAGGGGAGCTGAGTGTCTCCGTGACTCGGGCCCCCTTGGGAGGAAGCGGTGGCGGCAGGGATGGGGGCAGGAAGTGGCGGAGGCAGAGGCGAGGGCAGCAGCGGAGCCAGCAGTGGCGGCTGCTCGGACTCCCCCAGCAGCAGGCAGGATCTTCATTACTGAAAGTCTCTGCATAAGCGACCTGAGGGAGCTGAGCCTGCAAGACGGCCCTGCCCCACTCCACTCAATTACTCAAGGCCTCTGCATAAAGCCCTTGAGGGAGCTGAGCCTTGGAGGCGGCCCCCCCCCACACCTGCTCCGTGCCTGAAAGTCTCTGCATAAAGCCCCTGAGGAGGCCGAGCCTGGGAGGTGGCCCTGCCCCCACCCCAGCACCAGAACTAAAGCTTGCTGAGGAAAGCCCATTTGAACCTCAGACCCCAAGCACTAGCTGGGCGGATCTAGGTGGACGTGGACAGGAATCTCAGAAATCAAGTAACTGGCTGGGAAAATGCCCAGAAAAGGGAAGAAAAATAAGACTATAGAGAGTTTTTTCTAACAAATGCAAATGATCCCGACTTCCGGATCTGATGAGGAAATATTCTCGTCATCAGGGAAAGACATGGAGGGCGGGCCTCATTACCTCAGACACCCCAGGGGATGCCGGGTGGGCTCAGGCCTTGGAAGAGCTCAAAAAGGATTTTGAAAAGCAAGTTAGACAGGTGGAGGAAAAACTGGGAAGAGAAATGAGAGAGATACAAGAAAAGTATTAAAAACAGGTCAATACCTTGGTAAAGGAGGCCAAAAAAAATGCTGAGGAAATTAACACCTTGAAAAATAGGCTCACCCAATTGGCAAAAGAGGTTCAAAAAGCCAATGAGGAGAATGCTTTCAAAAGCAGAATGAGCCAAATGGAAAAAGAGGCTCAAAAGCTCACTGAAGATAATAGTTCTCTCAAAATTAGAATGGAACAGATGGAGTCTAATGACTTTATGAGAAACTAAGAAATCATAAAACAAAACAAAAACAATGAAAAAATGGAAGAGAATGTGAAATATCTCATGGGAAAAACAACTGACCTGGAAAATAGATTCAGGAGAGACAATTTAAAAATTATGGGACTACCTGAAAGTCATGATCAAAAAAAGAGCCTAAAAATCATCTTTCATGAAATTATCAAGGTAAACTGCGTTGATATTCTAGAACCAGAGGGCAAAATAAGTATTGAAGGAATCCATCAATCTCCGCCTGAAAGAGATCCAAAAAGAGAAACACCTAGGAACATTGTGGCCAAATTCCAGAACTCCCAGCTCAAGGAAAAAATCTTGCAAGCACCTAGAAAGAAACAATTCCAGTACTGTGGAAATACAATCAGGATAACTCAAGATCTAGCAGCCTCTACCTTAAGGGATCGAAGAGCGTGGAATAGGATATTCCAGAAGTCAAAGGAACTAGGAATCAAACCAAGAATCACCTACAAAGCTAAACTGAGTATAATACTTCAGGGGAAAATATGGTCTTTCAATGAAACAGAGGACTTTCAAGCATTCTTGATGAAAAGACCAGAGCTGAAAAGAAAATTTCACTTTCAAACACAAGAATGAGAAGAAGCATGAAAAAGTAAACAGCAAAGAGAAGTCTTAAGGGACTTACCAGAAGTGAATTGTTTACATTCCTACATGGAAAGACAATATTTGTAACTCTTAAAACTTTTCAGTATCTGGTTAGGTGGTGGGACCACACACACACATGTACACGCATGCATGCGCACACACATACACACATGCACACACATACAGAGACAGAGAGCACAGATTGAATTGAATAGGATGGGACCATATCTTAAAAGAAATTAAGGTAAATGGTGAGAGAGAAATGTAGTGGGAGGAAAGAGAGTGAAATGGAAGGGGGTAACTATATGTCATTTAAGAAGCAAGTAGGAGACTTTTTTAGTGGAGGGAAAAAGAGGAGAGCTGAGAAAAAAAAAAAAACCAAGAAGTTTACCCTCATCACATTTGACTAAAGGAAGGAATAAAATGCACACTCATTTTGCTATGAAAACCTATCTTACAGTATAAGAAAGTGGGGGAGAAGGAGATAATGCAAGGGGGGGATGATGGAAGGGAGGGCAAAGGGAGGAGGGAGCAATTTGAAGTCAACACTTAGGGAGGGACAGGATCATAAGACAGAAGAGAAACAATGAGGGGCAGGTTAGGAGGGATGGTAATTCAGTTAGTCTTACACAACACGACTATCAGGGAAGTCATTTGCAAAATTACACAGATATGGCCTGTATTGAATTGCCTGCCTTCCCAAAGAGAATGGGTAGGGAGGGAGGGATGGGGAGAATTTGGAACTCAAAGTTTTAGGAACAACTGTTTAGTATTGTTGTTGCTTCTAGGAAAGGAGAGATACAGTTAATGAAGAATCGAAAGTAATCTGGCCCTACAGGAGAAAAGAGAAGATGGAGACAAGAGAAGGGAGGGATAACAGAAGAGAGGGCAGATTGGAGATAGGGAAAATTAGATTGCTTGGGGTATTGGGGTGGGGGGAGGGGATAAAAGGGGAGAAAATTTGGAACCCAAAATTTTGTGAAAATGAATGTAAAAAGTTAAATAAATAAATAAATTTATATAAAAAAAAAATAATACCATAGAGAGCTACTTTGATGGGGTGCAGATGTTCCCGCCTTTCAATTCTGATGATGAAAAACTGTTCTTACCATCAGGGAAAGAGGTAGAGGTCATGGCCTCTATATCCCAGACATCCCAGGTGGATGTCCAGTGGGCTCAGGCCATGGAAGAGCTCAAAAAGGATTTTGAAAATCAAGTTAGACAGGTGGAGGAAAAACTGGGAAGAGAAATGAGAGAGATGCAAGAAAAGCATGAAAAACGGGTCAATACCTTGCTAAAGGAGACGCAAAAAAATGCTGAAGAAAATAACTCCTTGAAAAATAGCCTCAGTCAATTGGCAAAAGAGGTTCAAAAAGCCAATGAGGAGAAGAATGCTTTCAAAAGCAGAATTAGCCAAATGGAAAAAGAGGTTCAAAAGCTCACTGAAGATAATAGTTCTCTCAAAATTGGAATGGAACAAATGGAGTCTAATGACTTTCTGAGAAACCAAGAAATCACAAAACAAAACTAAAAGAATGAAGAAATGGAAGAGAAGGTGAAATATCTCATGGGAAAAGCAAGTGACCTGGAAAATAGATCCAGGAGTGACAATTTAAAAATTATGGGACTACCTGAAAGCCATGATCAAAAAAATAGCCTAGACATCATCTTCCATAATATTATCAAGGAAAACTGCCCTGAGATTCTAGAACCAGAGGGCAAAATAACTATTGAAAGAATCCATTGATCACTGCCTGAAAGAGATCCAAAAAGAGAAACTCCTAGAACATTGTGGCCAAATTCCAGAATTCCCAGGTCAAGGAGAAAATATTGCAAGCAGCTAGAATGAAACAATTCCAGTATTGTAGAAATACAATCAGGATAACACAAGATCTAGCAGCTTCTACATTAAGGGATCGAAGGGCGTGGAATAGGATATTCCAGAAGGCAAAGGAACTAGGACTCAAACCGAGAATCACCTACCCAGCAAAACTGAGTATAGTACTTCAGGGGAAAATATGGTCTTTCAATGAAACAGAGGACTTTCAAGCATTCTTGATGAAAAGACCAGAGCTGAAAAGAAAATTTGACTTTCAAACACAAGAATGAGAAGAAGCATGAAAAAGTAAACAGCAAAGAGAAGTCATAAGGGACTTACCAAAAGTGAACTGTTTACATTCCTACATGGAAAGACAATATTTGTAACTCTTAAATTTTTTCAGTATCTGGGTAGTTGGTGGAATTATACATACACACATACACACACACGTATACACATGCATGCACACACACATACACACATGCATGCACATACAGAGACAGAGAGCACAGAGTGAATTGAATAGGATGGGACCATATCTTAAAAGAAATTAAGGTAAATGATGAGAGAGAAATGTAGTGGGAAGAAAGAGGGTGAAATGGAATGGAGTAAATTATATCTCATTCAAGAGGCAAGCAGCAGACTTTTTAGTGGAGGGAAAAAGAGGAGAGCTAAGAAAAAAAAAACAAGAAGTTTACCCTCATCACATTCAACTAAAGGAAGGAATAAAATGCACACTCATTTTGGTATGAAAACCTACCTTACAATACAGGAAAGTGGGGGAGAAGGAGATAAGCAAGGAGGGGGTTGATGGTAGGGAGGGCAATGGGAGGAGGGAGCAATTTGAAGTCAATACTCGGGAAGGGACAGGATTAAAAGATAGAATAGAAAGAATGGGGGGCAGGATAGGATGGAGGGAAATACAGTTAGTCTTACACAACACGACTATTATCGAAGTCATTTGCAAAACTACACAGATATGGCCTATATTGAATCGCCTGCCTTCCCAAAGGGAATGGGTGGGGAGGGAGAGATGGGGAGAATTTGGAACTCAAAAAAAATGAATGTAAAAAGTTAAATAAAAAAAAACAAAAAAAATAATTTGAATCAGGCAAGTAGAAGCTAATGAATCTGTGAGACAACAAGAATTACTCAAACAGAGCCTAAAGAATGAAAAGATAGAAGAACATATAAAATATCTATTTAGAAAAAACTGACCTGGAAAATAGATCCAGGAGAGAAAATCTAAGGATTATTGGTCTATCAGAAATCCATGATGAAATAAAGAGCCTGGACAATATCATCCATGAAATCATCAAGGAAAATCGCCCAGAAGTCCTAGACCGAGAGAGCAAAATAGTCATTGAAAGAATACATCCCTCCCCTCCTAAGAGTGATCCCAAACTAAACACACCAAAGAATGTTGTTGCCAATTTCCAGAACTATCAAGTGAAAGAGAAAATACTGCAAGCAGCCAGAAAGAAACAATTCAAATATCGAAGAGTTGCAGTCAGGATCACACAGATCCTTGCAGCTTCTACATTCAAAGATCAATGGAACTGGAATACAATATTCTGTAAGGCAAAGGAGCTGGGACTACAACCAAGCATTAATAATCCAGCAAAGTTGAGCATAACATTTTAGACAAGGAGATGGACATTCAATGAAACAAGGGATTTCCAGACTTTCTTGATGAAAAGGCCAGAAATCAATAGAAATTCAGATCTTCAAACGCAGGTCTCAAGAGAGGCACATAAAGGTAAACAGATGAAAAGAAAAACTTGTTACACAATATGGGCAGACTGTTTACATCCCTATAAGGGAAGGTGATACTTGTTAATCTTTAGAATGGTATATTTATTATGAAATGTAAAAGGGATATAAAGAAATAGAATAAGTGGGTAGAAATTAAATGATGTGATGCTATCAAATGTTATTTAAGGGTGTGAGGGGATTGTAACGGGAGATGTGAAAAGGAAGAGGCAGAAAAAAATAAATTCCATCACAGGAAGAGGCACAAAATATATTACAGAAGAGGGAAAGAGGAGAGGCAGATGAAAATTGTTTGAGAGGTACTCTCATCTGGTTAGATTCAGGGAGGATACAACAAACTCAGTTAAGGATAGAAATACACCTCACTCTACAGGCAGTAGGAGGGGAAGGGGGAATGTAAAGGCAGTGGAGGCTAGGGAGTGAAGAAAGAGTAAGAGAAAAGGGGCTTAAAAGGGCAGAGGGTTTAAAGAAGGGAGGGAAGATTGGAGGAAGTGGTGGTCAAAAATTGAAACTTTATTGGGGAAGGGAGAACTACAAGCATAAAAAATGGAAAAGCAGATGTAGGGAAAGACACAAATAGTAATCATAACAGTGAACATGAATGGGATGGACTCTTCTGTAAAACAGAAGATAGCACAATAGATTAAAAAGTATAATCCAACAATAAGTTATTTACAATAAAAACATTTGAAAGGGGGAGATACATATAGGGTAAAGATAAAGGGTTGAAGCAGAATATATTGTGCTTCAGTAAATGTAAAAAAATCAGGGGTAGCAATCCTAATCTCAGACAAAGGAAAACCAGAAATGGATCTAATCAAAAGAGATAGGGAAGGAAACTATATCCTGCTAAAAGATATAGACAGAAAAGCAATCCAAATTCTTAGAAGTTAAGGGAGTTACAGGAAGAAATAAACAGTAAAACTATACTAATGGGGGACCTCAAGCTCTCCCTCTCTGACCTTAATTAATCTAACCTCAAAATAAATAACAAAGAAGTTAAGGAGGTGAATAGAATTCTGGATAAGGTAGATATGACATATCTCTGGAGAAAATTGAATGGGGATAGCAAGAAATATAGTTTTTTCTCAGCAGTGCCTGACACATATACAAAAACTGACCATGTACTAGGCCATAAAAACCTCACAGTCCAGTGCATAAAGGCAAAGATAGTCAATACATCCTTCTCAGATCAAGATGCAATAAAATTTATATATAATCAAAGGCCATGGAAGCAAAAACAAATTGAAAATGAAAAAAATTGAATTCTAAAGAATGAGTGCATTAAACAATAAATTATAGAAACAATCAATAACTTCATTCAAGAGAATGACAATAATGAAACAACCTACCAAACTTTATGGGATACTTCAAAAGCAATTCTTAGTGGAATTTTTATATCTTTGAGTGCCTACATGAACAAAAGAGAGAAGGAGGATATGAATGAACTGGGCATGCAGCTGAAAAAGTTCAAAAAAGAACAGATTGAAAATCTCCAAGTAAATACCAAATTAGAAATACTGAAAACCAAAGGAGAAATTAACAAAATTGAAATTAAGAAAACTATTGAACTAATAAATAAAACTAGGAGTTGGTTTTATGAAAAAAAACAATAAAATCAATAAACTTTGGTCAGTTTGATTAAAAAAAGAAAGAAGAAAACCAAATTACCAATATCAAAAATGAAAAGGGTGAACTCACCTCCAATGAAGAAGAAATTAAAAGAGTAATAAGAAATTATTTTGCCCAACTGTATGTTCATAAATTGGACAATCTAAATGAGATGGATGACTATATATGTATGAATATATATATATATAAATATACATATGCATATGTGTATATATGTGTGTGTATGTGTGTGTGTGTGTGTGTGTGTGTGTATAAAGCTAACAAAGCCCAACAGCAAGAGATAGAAAGAGAAATCCCATTTAAAGCTACAATAGATATTGTAAAATATTTGGGAGTCTATCTGCCAAAACAAACCCAGGTGCTTTAGGAACCCAATTACAAAATACTTCTCACAGAAATAAGGTCAGATCTAAGTAAGTGGAAAACATCAGTTGCTCAGTGGGCCGAGCCAATATAAAAAAATGGCAATTCTACCTAAATTAATTTACTTATTCAGTGCTATACCAATCAATCAATCAGATAATTATTTTGTACTTGTAGAAAAAATAATATCAAAAGTCATCTGGAAGAACAAACGTCCAGAATATCAAGAGAACTAATGAAAAGAAATGGTAGGGAAGATGGCCTAGCTCTACCAGATCTCAAATTGTATTATAAAGCAGCAATTATCAAAACCACTTGGTACTGGATAAGAAACAGAAGGGTAGACCAGCGGAATAAGTTATGTATTCAAGACAAAATAGGCAGTGAATATAGCAGTCTACTGTTTTATCAACCCATGGACCCCAGCTTCTGGGATAGGAAATCACTGTTTGACAAAAATTTCTAGGAAAACTGGATGACTGTTTCTGGATAATAAGCATAGACCAATGCCTGACACCATACACAACAATAAAGTCCAAAAGGGTACATGAACTAGGAATAAAAATTGATACTATAAACACATTAGTGGAACAAGGAATAGTGTATTTATCAAATTTTTGGAGAAGGGAAGAATTTTTTGTCTCAGCAAAAGACAGAAAACATTATGAAGTGCAAAATGGATAATTTTGGTTACATTAAATTCAAAAATTTTTGCACAAACAAACCCAATGTAACCAAGTTTAGGAGGGAAGGAGAAAACTGGGACAGATTTTTTGTAACTTGTATCTGTGATAAAGGCCTCATTTCTAAAATATGTAGAGGACTCAGTCAAATGTACAAGAATACAATTCATTCCCCAGTTGATAAATGGTCAGAGAATATGATCAGGCAGTTTTCAGAGGAACAAATCAAAACTATCCATAGTCATATGAAAAAATGCTCTAAATCACTATTGATTACAGAGATGCAAATCAAAGCAACTCTAAGGTGCCACATCACACCTATTAGATTGGCAAACATGACAGAACAGGAGAGTGATAAATGTTGGAAAGGATGTGGGAGAGTTGGAACACTAATTCCTTTTTGGTGGAGCTGTAAGCTGATCCAGCCATTCTGGAGAGTAATTTGGAACCATGCACAAAGGGCTACAAAAATGTACATACCCTTTCCCCCACTTTTAGATATATAGATATAGATAATACCACTTCTAGAACTGTATCCCCAAAAAATCATAAAAAATGGGAAAAGGTCCCACATGTACAAAAATATTTATAGCAGCACTTTTTGTGGCAGTCAAAAACTGGAAATCAAGGGGATTTCCATCAATTGGGGAATGGCTGAATAAATTGTGCTATATGAATGTACTGGGATACTATGTGCTATAAGAAATGATGAACAGAAAGACTTCAGAGAGACTTTGAAAGACCTTTATGAACTAATCCCGAGTGAAAGGAGCAGAAACAGGAGAACTTTGTGCACAGCAACAACCACAGTGTGTGAAGATTTTTTCTGATAGACTTAGAACTTCATTGTAATGCAAGGACTTAAAAAAATTCCTAGTGGTTTCTTATGACAAAATGCCTTTCACATCCAGAGAAAGAACTGTGGAATGTAGCAAATCATTTGCTTTTGTGTTATGTTTTGGTTTGTTTTATGATTTTTCCCATTCATTTTAATTCTTCTATGCAACATGACTAAGGTAAAAATGTATTTAACAGGAATGTATGCTTAGAACCTATGTAAAGTTGTATGCCATCTCAGGAAGGGAGGGAGGAAGAAGAGGGGAGGGAGGGAAAGGGAGAGGGAAAAATCTCAGTCATATGGAAGTGTTTGTAGAATACTGAAAACAAATAAAATAATAAAAATAAATAAATAAATATCAACTCTGCTTGTCATCTGTGTGATACTGGGCAACTCATATAACTTCCCTGGGACTCAATTCCTCATATAATAACATTAGGAGGTTTTTCTAGAAAGGCTTTATGTTTCATTCCAAATCTTAATCAATGATCCTATGATCACTTTTTTTTGCACATTGCTTGGGTACACTGGAACCTTATTTCAATAGCACCCTAAGGGCTTATGGTGCAAATATACTTTTACATATGAGAAAATTAAAACAATATAGTGTTTAGTATTTAAGAAATTAATCACTCCTCTCCTTGGCATGGGGTGGAAATTGAGAAAGATGGGCTTTATATGGTATTTTTATTGAGTCCAATATTTTGCCAATATATTAACACATTTTTCAGAACTTACTAGGTTTAAAACATCTGAAAGGGCTTATAAAAAGTGCTAACACATAGAAAGACAATGAATTAATTGTAAGTAGCAAACCTTTCCTGAATCAATGAAATTTTATGTTATATTGTAATACTCTTAAGTTTAGGATTTGAAGTCTATAATTCCATGGCAAATTGAAATGAACATGTATGATATCTGTTTAAAATGATTATATATATTTTCATTTTTTTTAAGTGAGTGAATTTCATCGCTCTGAACTGAGGAAAAATGATGTTTCTCAAAAGGAAATATGAATATGTTGTTTAGAATTAGAGTTCATCTTCTTAGAAGTGATTGTGAAAACTTCCACAGGGATATGGAGGGTGGGATTGAAAGAGGAAGTAAGCTTATTTATCATTATTTATCTTAGGTTCAAAAAATGTTAACTCAGAGACATCTCAATGAAGCATGCACCTAAAATTAGGTCTCCCTTGCAGATTTGAATATTGAATAAATAAAGATATATTTTCTTTTATTTAGTATTTAATTGTTCTACATAACTCCCAAAAAGATGTGTAAATTTTAAATTATGCAAAAAAAAATACAGATAACAAGTATTTAATCCCTTTGTTGGATTGTTATTTTTGTAGAACATACAAAAGAGGTTTTATCTTAGATTCCTTTTTCACAAAGGATTAACAGGAGAAAAAGTTTATGAGCACAAGAGGATTTAGAAAGATTTAGCCAGCATTAAGGATGACACTTAGTAGTATAATCAATAAAAAATATTTCTGTGATTAAGGAGAAGATGGGGAAAAAGAGAATTTAAATATATTTGCCAGTCTAGTCAGGATCTTGAGAATACCAATGCATGTGAACATACATATATAAAATTCTTAGAAAAAATTTTATGGGCCAAGAATCAGGCTTTTTCTTCCATCTAATGTGAGTCAACAGATGTGTTTGTGTATCCAGGAAGAAAAAATGAAAAAATATAAGCACATTTACATAAAAAGACTATAATATTTATTCTGTGTCTAATTCTAGCCTCTCATTCTTCTTTCTCACTAATCCTAGAGCAATAAAATGATGCAAATTTCAGGCAAAAAATGCCTATCAATATCACTTAAGATTCACTTCAGTAAAAATTGAGGTGCCTACTAATATTAACTAATATTTTCTTTTCTTTCAAAGTATCACTACCTGAACTAGATCAGTTCCCCTCACTCAATTTCAGTGCCCTTTCTCATGATTCAAAATAGAACAGTTTCTCCCCTTTCCTGAGTTCTACTCAGAGTCCTAAATATAAGAAATGTTTAATGATTGCTTGGAACGAGGTCATTCTAGCCAGATGATTTCGTCATCCTATGCACTGTAGCAGTTTTACAAAGAAAAGGAGTGGAGATAGTTAACTTCTTTCAGTTGAGTATGGTTTTAGGATTAGGCTCTGCTCTCTGACAAAAGTCGACACAGTGCCAAAATAATTAGTTGACTTGGCCAATTCAGGGAAGCAAACAATCTATTTGTAAATTTATTTTGGACAGTGGAGGTAGAATGGAAATTTGATTAACTATGCAATTGTTTGACTCAACCATCCTATTGTTTGACTGAACTAAAATCAATTCAGTCAAAATAACCAATTAACATTCCAGTGGACATAACTTGAATGTCCACTTTCCTTCTAACACAAAATAAAGTCTTCTTCTATTGTGTCGTTTTTTTTTGTTTTGTTTTGTTTTTGCTAGAGGTCATGAATAAATAGGTAGGAAGAACATCATTTTAGGGGTTAGGAAACCTGAATTGTAACAATGGTGCTGCCATTTTCTAGCTGGATGAAAGCTTGTCTTTGGACTTCAGTGAGCTTCCACTTTGTTTGGAATTAATTATAAGAGGAAGGAAAGTAAGCAAGATAATATCTAATGCTCTTTCCAACTCTTAAAAATCTGCAGTTAAATAGTCTATAACTTTCTGCCTTTCTGATAAAAGTCTCACAGTATCTATCTGACAAATGTCTTTCTAGCTTATATGTGTGGGTGTTGTCATGAGAAATTTTGTGGAGCAAACTAGATTCCTAAGATTTTGGGGGGGTATTATTTTTCAGGTTCCTAAGGTTATGCTTAAACCTTGTTCAAAAATCTGCAGGTTATTCTTCAATAGTTCAAGTAGTTCGAAACTACTTTAAGCCTCAGCAGTGTTTAGAACATGGCAATAGCTTGAAAATAGAGGTGTATTTATCCCCTCCAGTAGTGCAAATGACACTATAACAATATGTAAATATGTGTATGCATATATTCATATATATACATATATGTATATCAAACATAACAGGAGTTCTATAAAAATGCATTTATTTATGTGGTCACATCTTTTATATTATATGTAATATGAAGGGTATAAATATATGTTTATGTAAATGTATGTTATCTACAAATACATACATATATACAGAAACATATCTAATATTACAGACTGGAAGTTTACAGGAAATTTAGGGGTAACATCATTCAACCACTTCATTTTATGGATGAGGGAAATGAGGCACAGAGTGGGTTAAGTGACTTTTCCAGGATGACACAGTTAATAAGTGTCTTGAATGGGATTTGAATCCAGGTCTTTCTTATAATGAATCATGTCCTATCCAATCCACACTATGTGGTCCACAGTTCCCTGTTATACTTTGAATAGCCCATGGTTCTGTTATCTCATTAATTTAGATAATTTCTTCCAGTAGATCTGAGAGTCATCTTAATAGAAATGATAATTGGACCCATGGAAGTTGATAAGATCACCAAATGCAACTGTCAAAGAAAGAAAATAAAAGGCCAAAGCAGAACTTAGGTCTCTTCCACAATTAGTGTAGAAGTGGAAAATAGTAATATAGTGGACAAAACTGGGAGGAATATTGAGCAAAGGAGACAGAAGTGTCAGATATCAGAAAACTAAAAGAGGACAGTGTCAATAAAACCTAGGGAAAACATAATGTTTTCAAGAAGAGGGTGATCAACAGTGGCAAAGATTGTGGAGAGATCAAGAATGAATAGGGTTGAGAAAGGGACATTTAGCAATTAAGAAAATAGCAATTAAGAAAATTAAGAAAAAGAAGGTAACTTTGCAAAGAATTATTTCAGTTAGATGATGAAGTTACAAGACAAGCTGATGAGAGTTGGGAAGAAATTGAGAGAAGTGGAAGCATTGGTAATAGTTGGCTCTTGTAAGAATTTTTAGATTTGAAAGAGGAAAGAGAAAGGGCAAAACACATTTATTAAACACCTTCTGTCTACAGCAAAGTACTAAGTGTATTGCAATTTTCATTTTATCCTCATAACAACCCCATGATATAGGTGATATTATTATACATATTTTATACTTGAGGACACTTGGGGAAGGCAGAGGTTAAATTACTACCTCAAGGACACACAAATTTTAAGTGTCTGAGTCAGGCTTGAACTCAGAACTTCCTGATTCTCGGACCAGTAGTCTAGCCATAGCACCATCCAGTTGCCTACATAATATGACAGCTAGTGATAATAGTTAGATTTTTTTAAAAATATGTTTTATAAGGATGGAGACAAAAGCATATTTTTAGGCAGCAGGAGAGGAGTCAATATACATGTTAGTCAGTGAAATTTTTTACCATAACATTACTCATTCTTGAGATGGGGATTGAGTGTCTCAATCTATCTCTTTTAAAACAAATATCACACTTGCAACTGATTATTCATCATCATTTCAGAGAACTCACCTTGCTTAGTGGATTTTAAATATTTAAGAAAATTTTAAATACGTGATAAAGTGCATTGTATTATAACACCGTTTCAATCATTTCCTCTAAATCTGCATCTGAACTTTTTGTCTGTTCATTATTATTGCCCTTTCCTCTTGAATTGTATTTTGAAACTCATTCTTTCAAATTTCTCTTTTTCTGTTGAAGAGATCAGCATCCTTTCAGATATTCAGGCTCACAATTTGGCTCATCCTGAACTCCTCTACAAAGACTTCCATTGTTCTTGTCTACATTAAGTCCATATAGACTTTATATTAACTTGCATTTGTACAGGAACCCACTGAAAAGAATTATATACATATATATATATATATATATGGATATATTTTTAAACAAAATTATCAATATGAGTATGAGTGTATACAGATACACATACACACATATGAGATAGAGATACAAGGTGAATATGATTTCTTTTATTTGAACTCATATTGTAATTCACTGTGATAAGCTTCATGCAAAGGAAGAAAGAACCCTATACTTAGAGTCAGGAGACACATCTTTATATTTTTAAATAGCATTTTATTTTTTCCCCAGTTACATATGAAGAAAATTTTTAGCATTCATTTTTACAAGATTTCAAGTTCCAAATGGCAGTACCCAGATCTAGGATTCTACCAGTTCCCCTGGCTATACTAAGGCATCTGAGGGGTCCTGGTGTTGGCATTTGCAAATTCCACCACACTAGGGCTCAGAATCTCCAACTAGCTTGCTGAGGTGAGACTTGCAGCTGATTTGCTGGGACATTTCCTATCCTAGCCCACTTGGACTAGAAATTTGTTTCACCCCATCTTCTTGCTCATTCCGCTGTTTCAGGATTTGTTTGGATGCACTATTTTATGGTTGTTTGAAGGTTAATAGGGAAGAGTTATAGAAATTTGTTAATTATATTATTGTCTTGGTTCCTGGATATTATGATAAGACCCATTTTTAAAATCTTGACTGTTCCACTTATTAACATTATGACCTTGGATAGGTAATTTCACATCACAGTCAACAAAGGGATGCAGTTAATAGAGTGTTAGGCCTAGAAGAAAAAAGATGTGAGATCAAATTTGGTCTTAGACATTTACCAACTGGGTGAAAATGGGCAAGTCATTTAACCACTATGTTCCTCAATTTCATCAGTAAAATGGGGTTGATATTAGTAGCTACCTCTTAAACTTGTTGTGGGGATAAAACTCTGTAGTATTTGTAAAGTTCTTTGCAAACTTTAAAGCTCTATGTAAATGCTAGCTATTATTGTTTCAGACTGTTTCTTCTAGGAAAATAGAAATAAGACATGCCATACCAATCTCAGAAGGTTATAAAGAGGAATAAATAGTTTTACAAGAATTCCATATATTTAGTATTTACTAATATGCATTTTACAGTTTTACTTGATCATTCTTCATTTTAAAAAGTCATGATCAAAAAAAGAGTCTAGACATCATCTTCCATGAAATTATCAAGGAAAACTGCCCTGACATTCTAGAACCAGAGGGCAAAATAAGTATTGAAAGAATCCATTGATCACTGCCTGAAAGAGATGCAAAAAGAGAAACTCCTCGGAACATTGTGGCCAAATTCCAGAACTCCCAGGTCAAGGAGAAAATCTTGCAAACAGCTAGAAAGAAACAATTCCAGTATTGTGGAAATACAATCAGGATAACTCAAGATCTAGCAGCCTCTACCTTAAGGGATCGAAGGGCCTGGAATAGGATATTCCAGAAGTCAAAGGAACTAGGACTCAAACCAAGAATCACCTACCCAGCAAAACTGAGTATAATACTTCAGGGGAAAATATGGTCTTTCAATGAAACAGAGGACTTTCAAGCATTCTTGATGAAAAGACCAGAGCTGAAAAGAAAATTTCACTTTCAAACACAAGAATGAGAAGAAGCATGAAAAAGTAAACAGCAAAGAGAAGTCTTAAGGGACTTACCAGAAGTGAACTGTTTACATTCCTACATGGGAAGACAATATTTGTAACTCTTAAAACTTTTCAGTATCTGGGTAGTTGGTGGGACCACACACACACATGTACACGCATGCACGCACGCACACATACACACATGCACACACATACAGAGACAGAGAGCACAGAGTGAATTGAATAGGATGGGACCATATCTTAAAAGACATTAAGGTAAATGGTGGGAGAGAAATGTAGTGGGAGGAAAGAGGGGGAAATGGAATGGGGTAATTATTTGTCATTTAAGAGGCAAGTAGGAGACTTTTTAGTGGAGGGAAAAAGAGGAGAGTTTAGAAAAAACAAAAACAAAACAAGAAGTTTACCCTCATCACATTTGACTAAAGGAAGGAAAAAAATGCACGCTCATTTCGATATGAAAACCTATCTTACAGTATAGGAAAGTGGGGGAGGAGATAAGCAAGGGGGGGATGATGGAAGGGAGGGCAAAGGGAGGAGGGAGCAATTTGAAGTCAACACTTGGGGAGGGACAGGATCAAAAGACAGAAGAGAAACAATGAGGGGCAGGATAGGATGGAGGGTAATTTAGTTAGTCTTACACAACACGACTATCAGGGAAGTCATTTGCAAAACTACACAGATATGGCCTATACTGAATTGCCTGCATTCCCAAAGGGAATGGGTGGGGAGGGTGGGATGGGGAGAATTTGGAACTCAAAGTTTTAGGAACAACTGTTTAGTATTGTTGTTGCTACTAGGAAAGAAGACATACAGTTAATGAGGAATAGAAAGTCATCTGGCCCTACAGGACAAAAGAGAAGATGGAGACAAGAGAAGGGAGGGATGACAGAAGAGAGGGTAGATTGGAGAGAGGGAAAATTAGATTGCTTGGTGTATTGGGGTGGTTGGAGGGGATAAAAGGGGAGAAAATTTGGAACCCAAAATTTTGTGGAAATGAATGTAAAAAGTTAAATAAATAAATAAATATTAAAAAATAAAAGCATTTATCTATGGACTGTTCTGTATGAGATACTGTACTTGGAAGTGGAGATACATTTTCTTCATCAAAAAATTAATATGTAATATGTTTATTTGTTGAAATCATATTTATTTCATATGACTTGCCATTAAGTTTACAGGATTTTATTAATATCCCTTAATTCATCAGAAAACAATGATTTTGGGGATATTGGCTGTGCCTTTAACAAAGTTTATTTTTCCATGTCTTAATCTTGATTAAACTGAAAGATTTTTTGTTTAAATCAAATGAGTTCATAGTTCATAGAAACTTGTTCCTCATCAACTCTTAGATAAACATTCTCCCCTTCATCATATGTGTGATGTTGTAGGTTGTGTCACAGTATCCCATCTCCATTTTGGGTTCTTTACTTTTAGAAAAAAATTCAGCTTCACATATTATCAATATGTTTCTTAGACATCATTACATCAATGAAGACAACTTTCAGATACACTAAAAGTAAAAATAGTCTGCTTAAAATAGTAGACCATATAGATTCACCTGCCCTTCTTTGGTCAATTGTCCTGGAATTGTCAAGTTATTTTCACTACTAAAAAGCATCTATTTGTAAAATCATCTGTCCCCATGTTTGAATTGCTTTGCTCATAACAAGCATCATTTTCCCCCAAAATAGGAAGAGCACAACTTTTTTCTTTTAAACTGGTCTTCTCACTGTTCTTTCAATTTCAGAAAGATTATGTTGCAATGTAAATAAGTCAATAATATCCCAACAGTCAGGCTCTTATGAAGGTTATTGCTCATTTTCTGACTATCAAGTAAAGATCTCCTCCTCCTCCTGCTACCCCCTTCCTGCTCCCCCCCCCCTCCTCCTCCTCCTTCTCCTCCTCCTTCTTCTTCTTCTTCTCCCTCTTCCTCTTCTTCTTCTTCTTCTTCTTCTTCTCTTTCTCCTTCTTTTCTTCTACTTGCAATAGCTTGTCACTTCTTGGCATTGATTTTTTGGCATATGATTTTCCTTTGAATTTTGGTGCAAATGATTCTGCTTTGTTGTGTGAAGAAAATAACACAATAGATTAAATTAAGTAAATTTAAACTGACATAATAGAAACATTAGTTTTTTCCTGGGGGGTAAGGAAGTGTCCCTATATGGTATAGTGAGAATTAAAGATAATAGCTAAATAATCTACATCCTATATTGGTAACCACATATCAAGATATACAGGAGAAGGCACAAATATTCATGGAGAGTTCTGATTGGTATAATATTGATGCCTTAAGAGCTATGCCTCTGAAAGAATATCCAGGTTAGTGAGACATCATAAAATATCGCGATATGTGCCTTCATATTTGGACAACTTGCCCTCAGAAAACCTCTCAGGATAAAATGATTAGGTTATTTCTGATTTGAAACTTAAATTATTTGCTGAATGGTAGTGAATCATCATACTCTTTAGAGATATGTGACAAAAAATGAATAAAAAGTAGCACTCTCCCTCATTTTACAGATAAGAAAAATTGTACCCAATGTGTGCACCAATCTTTTATCCTATGACTTCATTCACCATCCTATAACTTTCCACACTAAAACAATAGCTCTTTGGCTATCATTCCTCTGTATGTGCTGTCTAGTTTTATTAGAGTGTAAGCTATTGGAAGGGAAGGTCTTAGAAGAGTATTTACATCACTTAGCACAGTGCTTGGCACAAAACAGTGCCTAATTAATATTTTTTTCATTCACTTCATTCATTCATCATATCATTCACTCATCATGAGACTTATATCAACCTGAATTTTGAGGTCTGTTATAGAAGAAATGCCAAGTTTTCCCTAGAAAATATAAGCCAGGGTATAGATGATAATTTTTAGTTTTGAGAGACAGAATAACTAGTTACTACATTTATTATTTGGACAGCAAAGCATGTGGTGCTGGATTAGTGTTTTTCTCATACTAAAGAAAAATTACTTCACATATCCCAATGGAATTTTCAAAGAACAAACAGGTTTGCAACAACCAAACTGTTATAATAAAATAATATCATCTGATGTGTAAATATGCAAAATGCAAGATCATTTTACATCTTGGATAGCATTGTTTCATTACTTTAATTTACCACGAAACAAAAAGTCTATTTAATAGCAATTTTTCATTAATCTATTGCGTTAAGCCTCAAACCATGCTACTTTCCCAAATATTTTTATCACTTTGGCTCAGCTATCTGGCTCCCTGTACTCTTTTCTTACATCTTCCCTATAAGCCTTCTCATTCAAATAACTTACCTAATCTCTAGATAATTTGCACAACTTTTACTTTTTTCCTTGTCTGCAGTCAAGGTAAAACAAAAAAGAAAAAACTAAAATAATTAAGTACACTTGTTAGAGATAAAAGCAATCAGAAAACACCTATTGGAGAATTAGCAACTCTATTCTTGCTACATAGTTAGACTTTTTGTGATATTTGTTGGTAGAGTCAAATTTAAAATCAGCATTTTGATTTATTTAAAAAATGTGCAACTCCCAGGTAAAATGTTTTCTTTCTGATTCATTCCTCTGTGACTACATAAACTCATTAGAAACTCCCCAGAGTAACTGGTTGATTGGAAATGTGTGAGATACAGATATTAAATGAGGTTATTGATAATTTTCCACACCGGAAATTCAGCCCAAAGCTATCAGTTCCTTTTAGAGACCTTAAGTCTTGAAGTGCTATGGGGAATTAGGGTTCTTTATGTGTATAGTATTGCCTAGGCACAATACTGGCCTTTGGCATAGAAAAAATTCTCTCATAATCACTTAGGACAGGTACTCACTGCATAGGCACAGTCAGTAAGTTACATAGTTTCTTTTTACCATGCAAATATAAATGTCATTTGGCACTGGGTGCTTTACTATTGTGCATATTTAGGAGAATGAATTGGTAGTATTCCTCCCTGCCTAAGTTTCTACTAGAAAAGTCATATATAAGGTAATGACAAGTTAGAAAAGAACAGTAAACGTATCTTATGTAATTTTGTCTGAAGCATAGTTATTCTCTTATAATTCCTGAAACACTGTATAACAAACAAATCTCTGGGAAAAATGACCTGGTTGCAGGTGGAGTAGCAGTCTTTAAGATATTTGACTTGAGATATAAATTTATGTCAAAACTATTAGTATACAATTTTGTAAAGTTTATCTATGAAATGATTATGACTCTGGATCAAATATTGTGTAAGTAAAGATTCTATAGCTGATTTCTAAAAAAAGCTTATTGAAGATATACTGGAAAATACACTTTAGGATTTACTTGTGTTTCTTTGTTAAAGGCCTCATTTCTCAAATATATAGAGAACTGAGTCAAATTTATAAGAAGAAAAGCCGTTCCCCAGTTGATTAATTGACAAAGGGTGTGAACAGGGAGTTTTCAGTTGAAATCAAAGAAATGTGTATATATATATATATATATATATTTGCTCTAAGTTATTATTGTCTAGAGAAACGCAAACTAAGACAACTCTAACTTACTCCCTCATAATCTATCAGATTGGCTAATGTGAGAGAATAGGAAAATGACAAATATTCAAGGGTATGTGGAAAAATTGGAACACTAATGTACTGTTGGTGGAGTTATGAATGATCACCCATTCTGAAGAGTAATTTGGAACTCTGATCAAAGGGTTATCTAATTGTTTATACCCTTGTCTCAGCAATACTCATACTAGGTTTATCTCCCAAAGAGGTATTAAAAAAGAGGAAAATGACTTATATGTACAAAAATATTTATAGCAACTTTTTTGATGTGGCAAATAATCGAAAATTTAGGGAATACTTATCAATTGGGCAATGGCTGAACAATTTGTGGCATTTGATTGTGATGCAATACTAATATGTTGCAAGAAATGATAAGCAGAATGATGAAAACATACATGAACTGATACAAAGTGAAACAATCAGAGCAAGGAGGCAATTGTACACAGTAACAGCAATATTGGAAGATGATCAGCTGGAAATGACCGGTTATTCTCAGCAACACAATGATCCAAGACAGTTCCTAAGGACTTATCGTGAACAATGCTATCCACCCCCAGAGAAAGAATCGATAGAGGCTGAATGCAGTTCAAAATACACTTTTTTAAAACTTTATTTTTCTTGTGATTTTTATCTGTTTTCTTTTGCAACATGGCCAATATGGAAATATGTTTTGCATGACTGTTCAAATGTATTTGATATTAAATTGCCTGCCTTCTTAAGGAAGGTGGGGAAGGAAGAGAGAAGGAGAGAATTTGGAACTTGATTTTTTTTTAAAAAAAGGGCAAAACTGTTTTTAAGTATAAATAAAATATAAAAATAGATTCACTTGCATGGGATTTGAGAATAGCTTAGTGGCAGGCATAAAATTAAACACTAATTCATGAATTCAGTATCTTCAGAAATTGCAGCATCTTCTTCAAAATATCCATCCCTAGGTTAGGTGCCATAAAAGGATAGAAGAAGCATAAGACAATGTATTTAGTTTCAAAAACTTCAGTTTGGGAGATAAGACCAACTTCTGAAAATTAAGTAACATATTAGATGGTGTAGATTATAAATGTTATAGGATTCTGCTGGAAGTAGAGATCATTTTGGGACTGGAGTAAGTAAGGGAAACGACATAAATGGAATTGGGAATGGAGTGGATATATAGAATTTGAATAATTTGAGAGAATGAGAGCAATTATTTTAGTTAAATAGAATATGTAAATATAAATGAGCAAACAGTATGGTATAATCAAAAGACAGTAAGAAAATAGGCAGGTAAAAGGAAATATTGAGAGATGAGTAGGGCAAAGCAAGGTTACCCAAGGATCTTTAAAGACAGTTACTGGATTTTTAAATTAACTATTATTTATAATGAGGCATTTTAGGTTCTTCAATGAGGTGTATGACCATAGTATATGACCATCTGGTACCAGGGTGTCAGGTGAAATTGAAAGAGCAGCAATGTTGAAATTGGAGTCAAAATATTGCTAAGAGACTTACAAAATAAAGCAAAGAAAAGGTGATTAGGAGTTAAACTACATTATGTATTATATTATGTATTATATACATGTATCTATCTATACATCTATCAATAAAATACATATGTGTGTGTTTGTGTATGGCTGTGTGTGTTTAAAGGCTTTGGTTAAAGGAATATATAGATATAAGCATGTGTTTATATAGTGTATAATACATAATGAATATAATACTTTTGCATATTACAAAAACTATATATATATCAATAATTCTATATCTAATTCATGCATATACATACAAACACATATACACAGGGAGAAAGATAGAAGTCCATAGGGATATAATGGTACTGTCAGAGAAAATTTCTAGGTCTTGAGAAGGAAACTGAGGCTGAGAGAGTGAATTTATGTCACACAAGTAACAAGTGGCTGCAAACCCAGTAGCCAATGCTCATTCCACTCCAATATCCTAACTGCATTTTGGCCTTTATCTGCATTCCTTCTTTATAATAAACATAGGCTCTGACCCAAGAAGGGCTCTATGATTTGATCAGTGAACTTTTACTAGGTATTATATATCCCTAGTAGGCCAGTTCAAAATAATGCCACTATGTGTATCTCCTCTAGCCCCTATACCAATATTTTACAATATTTATCTGTTGTCTTCTCCAATTAGCTTCTTTCATATGTTTCTATTTTCCTTGAGGGTATGTATATCTCTGCTTCTTAGCATATACTAATAATTATTCTCTCTATAGATTTATTTTCTTAGTGATGGAAAAGCACCTTGCAGTTTCTATCTGAGTTGAGTCTGATAACAGTTATGGAAAGTAGTGAAGGTTTTATTAAATGCATGTTGCAGATATGGAACCCTAAAACATTATAGATTTTACTATCCCTCATCTTAGAGATGAAGAAACAAAGATTGAGAAAAGTTAAAGTATTCACTTATGGCCAAACAACTTTTGAGTATCTAAAAAAGATTTTAATCAAGTTCTTTCTGACTTCAATCTCATCATTCTATTCAATATGCTATGCAGATGGTGGTGGGATCAGAGAATGGGGGCAAATTGAAGAGACATTCTGAAGAAAGAAGTAATGGAATTCATTAACAGATTAGACTGTAACTTTGGGCAAGGTTTTGATTCTCTCTAGGCCTCAAATTCCTCATTTGAGAAATGAGTTGGTTGGACTATGTGACCTTTAAGTTTCAATCTAGTTTCAAATCTCTAGTACCATGATTCTTTGGTAGAAAAACAAAACAAAACAAAAATGGTAACTCTTTATACCTGGAGGTGCAAGAATTGTGCTCATTAAAGAAGGGTAGAAGTTTAGGAAGGGAACTTCATAGGAATTTTTATGCAAATGATGATGAATTCAGATTTAAACATGTTGAATATGAAATGACAGTAATATGTCTAAATAGGGATGCTTTCTAGAGATGAGACACAAAATCCTGATGATGAATGAGATATGGCATGGCTAAAAATGTAGATATGAGCACAGAGTTTATAACCAATGCTGAAAAATACTTCAATGTGGTTAAGGGAAAAGAAACCAGCAGTAAGCTTTTTGGACTCCCAAATAGGTGGATAATAATAGGACAAATAGATAGATAAAAATAGAGTGAAATGAAATTAGTAGATCTGGCATAAGGTAAGCATGTTTAGCAGGGCAAATCGAGCTGCAACAACCAATGATTTTTGGAAATGGTTTGTAAAATGTTATAAATACTCTCTCAAGAGTTGACTTTTCACCATTTTTTCCTAGGATAATGAAAAATCAACACTAATAGTCACCATAAATGAAAAAACTTTCTACTTTGAGATCTTTCCAATATGAGCCTGATTTATTTATATCAAATTGAGAAAAGAGATGCAATATTCCTTCCAAATTTGAATTCCCTAAATGAAGTGTGTTTTAATGATTGGTCTAAATACTATGCTGCCTTCTAATCTTGACTGCTTTTCTTCAACACATTTCTTAGGAAAAACTCCAAGGTGGGGAGAAGTGAATGATGGGGTGTCACCAATGGTAAGAATTGCTGGGTAGAAAGCATCTGAGCAAAGTTTCTTCCCAGCAACAGCAAGGAAAAACAAATAAGATTAGGGACTTAAGCGCAAGCAAAGGGGAAGCCCATATTTGTTCATGCATAATTACTGGGACTGGCTCACCAGAGTTTTAATCTCTGGCAAACAGCTTGCTGCATCTCTGCTTAATACTCTATGTGTGGAAACTAATTTTACTGTTGATTAAGTAGGAACACATTTGAACTGCTACTCTCCATCATTTAAAGGGGCCGAATTCAGAAACTGATTTTCACTTTCTCTTGAAAACGTAGGTATATTCATATACTGTAATAAACATGTATATAGGTGCATATAGAATAGGAGGAATGGACTTAGAGTCAGAAAGTCTTGAATTTAAATATGACCTCAGAAACCAGCTGTGTGACCTTGACCAAGTCAATTCACCTCTTTCAGCCTTAGTTTCCTCATCTGTGAAATTGAGATACTAATAGGATAGTCATCACAGGGCTATCAAAAACTTTAAAGGACTAGGTATATTCTTGGTGATTATATGTATGTACATGCACACATAAAAACATCAATTCATTTTTTCCAGTTTAGCAGTTATTTATTGTGTTCATAATGTGCAAAAATTGTACTAGAAACTGGGTAAGAACAAAATTCATAAGTCCCTGTTTTCTAGGACTTTTTTACCCCAGGACTAAAACACATGCCACAATAAGTAAAACAAAGAGTTTAAAAAACTATAAAATGCAATTTTGATAGAAAAGAGAACTAATAATTTTGGTGATCAGGAAAGAATTTGTGTATGATGTTACATCTGAATTGTCCTTTGAAGGAATCTAGAGGGCATTCCACATGTGCAAAGCACAAAGTCAGGAAGTAGGATATATAAGAAACAGTAGGCTAGGTTGACTGGAATCACAAGAACAGGAAGGGGAGTAATACGAATGAGCCTGGACAGATGAATGGGAACAAGATTGTGTAGGTCTTTAAATGACACACAGCGAATTGGGTATTTTATCTTGGCATAGGGAGCCACCAAAGATTGTTGAGGGAATAAGTTTCATGGGTGGATGGATTGACAGGATGGAGAATATATTCGAGAAAGCAGAGAGTCTAGAACCTACAAGGACAAATAGAAGGTAATGACAGTAACTCAGTTAAGAGATGATAAAGGACTAAACTTGAGTATAGATGTTTAAGTAAAATTCCAAACTTTTTAATGGATTCATTAGAAATGATAAGAAAAAAGATAAAACTCAGATCCATGTATAGTATGCTATTTTTAGAAATTGAGAGTATATTGAAACTCATTCCTACTCTAGAAGCTTATTATAATTGTTTGTAAATTGTAAATACATCCTGATAATACTGAAGATTATATGATTTGTGAAAGTGATTTTTTTAAAACTTGAATTATTAAAATTGGCAGATTATCAAACCCAGGTTATGTATCAATTTATATTTATCATTCTTTGTTGATCAGGACATAGAATATGCATGCATAATATTTTTAAATTAATATTCAGAATTATAAATGTAATTAAAAAATTAAGCAACATATCACAGGCACTGCTAGTTATTACAAAAATACGAAGTGTGTTGAAATAAATCTAGACTAAGGAATAGTCCAGGATAATTCTACAGTATTAAAAGAAATCATGTTAAATACCTGTTTATCCTTTATGTACCCTACTGATACACAAAACAATACCTTTCCTGACTATGAAGGTCAGATTCTGTTAAATAAGACAATTATAAGCAGAAAAAGTCTGATCAAAAAAAAAAAACGCTACTAAACAGATGAATATAGTACGTTTCATAGAACCTAAGTAGACCCTGTACCCCCAATGGCTACTCTGGGGAATACTAAAGATTTTGACCGGCAATCAGTCTGATTCCTAAGAAACATACAGGTATATGTATATGAATATGCACATATGAATTGTATGTGTGTGATATATGTGTATATACTTAGGTATACGTAATGAATAGATACATATGCACTATATACTATATACATATACATTTTAAATGCTTTTTACATATTTATTTGACTATGTTAACACCTTTTATCTTGAAATAAACAAAGCAGTTTACTGAGCAGAATTCTGTTTCCATGAGAAATTCATGTTTAAACACATAATAGGATATTTCACTGCCCTTATTTCACATAAAATGAGTAAGATAATTCCTAAATCTGAGTGTTGGAATGGGACTAAGGGAATGTAGTCCAAATTAACTTGTGCAAAGATAAGACCAAACCTTACAATATGTAAAGCTACATAGAGTTGGCAGTCATTACTCCCAAATACAGACAGTTGAACTTTTATATAGTTCTAATTCCTAGGAAATGTGTCTCTGCATTGATTTAAAATCTGTTCTTTTGCAATTCACAATTGCTCCTTCTATCATTTTCTAGGATAAAATAGAACAAATAAGATACTTACACAGTAAGTACCTACTAAACATCCCTTTTAAATCTCCTTCCATGAGTGCACTTCAGATAATCAAAACTATTTCTTAAGTAGAGCTCTCAAAACTAACCCCAGTATCCTCAAAGTAATTTAAACACTCACTAGAAAATTACGGAGAAACTATTACCTTTTTTAGTAACTATATCATTTATAGACTAAGATTGCATTCATTAATTAATTATTTGTTTAAAGTTTACTATTTTGAATTGTTCATTCCTATTCAACTGAGAGTCTACTAAATGATAGATGTTTTCACATTAATTATCTGCTAGGTATAGGTGCTTATGTTGTAGATGTGACGTTAACATGCTGAATCCAAATATGCTTTTTAAAATTTTACCCATTAAATTGCATCTGAGATTTAATCAAATATTTTTTTACCTGTCAGTGTTTATTCAAGTCCTGGCCATTAAGGAATGTGGTGGATAAGATTCATACCCAGACCTTTCCTAAGTCTGAGTTCAGCACTCTTCCACCCCCTCCCCCATACCTTATGTTGGAGATAATTTTGAGTCATTAACAGTCACAGAGGACAGTGCTAGAATTTCTTTCTGATCAGATGTTCAGTCCTTTTATTTTTCTTGGACATTAGGCTACTCTTTGCAGCTCATTCTGCCTCCACAGCTCTCTATAATTTCAGCCAGTTGTGGCCCTGCAGTTGCTGCTGCAGCTGGGCTGCACTCCTGGCCAGCCCTCATTCCAGTGTCTATAGACCTCTTCATGTATTTTCCTAAGCTGTCCTGGGCTTGAGAACTGACTCATTGTGACTTTTTCTTGGCTTTCCAAATTAGAATTTGTTTTGCCACGTTTTCTAGGTTTTGGGGAAAGAGGAGTGTTTGGAGGTCTAAGAAAAAAGTGTTGTATACCACTCCATTACCTTGATTCCTCCCAGAGGATAATACTAGGAAGAATTAGTGGAAGCTGAAAAAGGGTAAATTTAGAATGAGCATTGGATGGAATTATATCCTACATAGGAGCCTGCCTTGTCATTTCTTCCTCATTTTGAGGAATGAAATTATCATTAAAGTAAGTCAAGAATACAATAATAATACATATATACATATGCTCACACGCATGTGTGTTTGATATCTGGACAACAAAATTTTCCATCATTTTTATATCATAGACTTTAATCAGACTTGTTATCTGTGGACCAGTGGATTTTATCTATTTCATTTTCATGCCCCTTTGTTCTATAGTATACAAATATAGGTATTCCTTCTATGTCTCTCTCCGTGCTTCTTGCCAGGCAAGCTAGCTGGCAGAATAGATTTCTAGGCCTCAAGTCAGGAAGACCTGAGTTCAAATTCCACTTCATACACTTACTCATTTTATGACTCTGGGTAAGTCCCTTAACCTTTTTTCACCTCAGTTTCCCATTCTGTAAAATGAAGTTAATAGCAGCACCTATTTCTAAAGGTTGATATGAGAATCAAAAGATATAACTGGAAAGGCCTTGTCACAGGACCTGCCACATATGCTAAGTACTTTACAGTTATTATCTCGTTTAATAAAATAATGACTAACATTAATATACCACTTACAAGTACCTGTCATATAAGTGCTCTAAAAATGTTAATTATTTTCTTACCTATCATTTTTCCTCATTGAATTACTCACAATCAAGCTTCCTCTTTCTTATTACAAAATTCTATAGTGATAGTAAACCTTTTCAATGTATGAAGTACGACTCAGTCCTCCCATTTTCTCCATTCAAATAAAGAATACAATTTCATGTTAAACAATAGTACCATCTTAAAAGACTCAATGATACATATGTGATAGAATTCCCTTTCTTTTTTAAGATCTCAGATTTACATAGTCTATCTCTTATATTTGGTACACCTCTGTAGAAATATCTGAGATGATGTGTATTATGGTTGATCCTTGTCCTGAATTTTTCTCCTCTGAATTATTTGGTATGTCTCTCCACTGTTATTTTTATGCTTCCCATGAATATGCTCTTGCTAACTCACTACAGTATCTAGTTTGGTAGATATTATAAGCTGTTTTCTCTCTTGATTGTCTTTCAGTTAAAAATATTGTTATTAGATTTTTGAGGCTGAAGTCAAATGTGTAGCCTTATCTCCACCATATATGTGTACCTATACATATATACACGTTTGTGCATATATATCTGTATATAATGTATATTTATTTATATGCATAGAAACATCTATATGTATGTGGATACACATTTTCTAAGTGTTCCTTGGCAAGTCACTTAATCTCAATTTGCCTCTGTTTCCCTATTAATAATGTGGAGACAATAACCTTGCTTCACTCCCATGGTTGAGTTGAAGATCAAGTAAAGCAATACTTGTAATAGAGATAATACAAAACACATATTACAAAAACAAAAAGTATCTATAAATCTATATTTATCTGTAGATCTATATCTTATCTACATTAGTTTTCATTAGATGTTTTTCTTTCCTTGTTAACAGCTCATTCCTCATGTACTTTGTCATGATCTATGCATTTAAAATGCATATTCTAAAATGCCCTTCTTAATCAGCTATTTGGTGTATTTAACTCTAGAAGTCACCAACTTTAATTGGTAACTGGGGGAAAAGGAAATCTTTAAGTTCTTAAACTCTTATGTTCCTCAAAAATGTCTTTGTAACAATTAACCATAATTTCAAAGTTCCTCCCATATGTTTTCACAGCAGTGAAGATAAAGGGATATATCCTGAGGTTAGCCAAATTTCAAAATGGTCTCAATCATATTCTGGGTACAACTTAGGGAAGATCTGAGGTTTTCCATTTGTGTGTGTGTGTGTGTGTGTGTGTGTAAATGGAAGGTTGGCAAAGAAGAACCTTAAGGCCCCTAGCAAGAAGACACCAATAATCCTTGTGTGTTTCTTTTCCTCTGTGCCTTACTAGATGATCTCTCCATTTTTAACAACTCTCTATCTAGATCAGTGGTTGATAACTGATCACATATGTGAGATAGTTTCTATTTAAAAGAAATTTTCTGCTTTATCCTATAATTTCTTCCTTTTCCATCTTGTCTTAAAATCTTGGTTCATTTCTATCCTTCTTGTAACCAACTACCACCATCACTGCAAATTTGTATGTGTCTTCCACTTAGCATTTGTTGAGTAGAGTTGGAAATAATGGTGATGAATAAATAGTTGTCAAATCCAGAAAGATGCTCTAGAATTCATTTATATGCCATTATCAGAGACTGTTTATGTGGAGGGATAACCAGGTCTGATTACGAGTTTACCTTCAGTTTTTAATCCTGACTTTTTGGTCCTTTGTCCCATGCTCTAATTTTAGGTATCCTGAAATCTGTCACAAGTCCCTTATTTCTGCATTTTAGTTGCAACACGGAAGTAAGCCACGCACATTTGGATAAAAGAAGAGGAATGAGATTTGGAAATAAGATGAAAACATAGCAACCACTAAGAATTAGCTAAGAATTCTATATTAAAGATGAATTTTAGTAACTGAAATAGTAATTAACTACTATACAGCAAAGTATCACAGACCACATAGTGCAGATTCTAAAATATAATGTATGCTAGTGGAATATGGCATTTGATTTTGATTTTTTATAACATGAGAGTATTTCCAGGATATTGATTATGACATACAATAAATGAAAAGCATTTTAGAAAATGCATAAATCAAGTTAAAAGTTAATTGGATAAAAAAATTAGGATAAAGATCTGTTGAGTATGATCATTGGAAAAAGTATTGTATTTTTACTTGCTAAATAAATAAGAAAGGGCTAAAGTTTCATTTTTTTTAAACTTTAGATTATTGTACAGAATTCTATAAATATATACAATCAGACCCATTTTAACTGCTATCATCACAAGAATCATATAGCTCAGGATTGGGAGTGGAGTTTATATATATATATATATATATATATATATGTCAACATGCTTGTATGTAAAGGAAGTTTGGATTCATTTTGTAGTTCTTTATATATACAAGCATATGGTATGATATTAACTATTCCTATGGTATATGAATAGCAGAACCAGATTCTCCTTTGTTTTTTATTCCTAATTTGCAGTTGGTTCTAGTTAAGAGGAACATTTAATTAGTTAAAGATCCCCAAGTTCATCAGAGAAAGGCTGCTTGATATAATGGAAGGATTGATAATTTGGCAGTCAAAAATGTGGACTTTGAATCTCAGATCTCCCACCAAGTACCTGTGTGATGTTTAACAAGACAAGTCCAATGATTCATACTTCTTTAAGCAGTATCACATAATTCATTTTTAATAAAATGTGATATATTTTAAAGGCACACAAGCTCTCTGAGCAATAGACACTTTCTCTAACAAATGAAGGGGCTAGGCTACATAACCTATAATGTCTCCTTCCAATTCAAAAACTATGTTCAATGTCAGTACTGCCTACATCAATCTGCCTTACAGATTAAAATATTTCCATAACATCTCCATGAATTGCCATAATGAAAATACTTTATCACTTTATGGGAAACTTTCTAGTAATAAGTGCTTCTGAACTTAATTAGGATGCATTTCAAATGACATGCATGGTACATCACTGAATGCTCTGCAGCATCCACAAGAGCTTGAATTTGGCTGGTATAGCCTGCAAGAATTCAAATTCACCTTCATGGTACATTGAAATACTAAGTTAGGACATTAATGGAATGGAGCAGAATAACCTCAAATTCTAATTAAATTCAAATATTCTCTAGACAAAGTATTTTTATTCTTATTTTTATATTCCATGGGCCCATTTTGAAGTTTGTTGAACCTCAGTGAGCCCTTAGAATAATTTTTAAAGACAAAAAGTAAAATGCACAAGATTACAAAGGCAACCAATTATATTATAATAAAGATGTTATTTTACCATTCAAGTTTATGGATCACCTGAAATCTATCCACAGAACACTGGAACCATGAGAGGGATGCCTCTGAGGTTAGCCAAATTTCAAAATGGTCTCAATCATATTCTGGGTACAACTTAGGGAAGATCTGAGGTTTTCCATTTGTGTGTGTGTGTGTGTGTGTGTGTGTGTGTGTGTGTAAATGGAAGGTTGGCAAAGAAGAACCTTAAGGCCCCTAGCAAGAAGACACCAATAATCCTTGTATGTTTCTGTTCCTCTGTGCCTTACTAGATGATCTCTCCATTTTTAACAACTATTAAATATTCCTAGTTAGGAAACCCTACTCTAGACATAGCCAGAATTTAAAGACACTCTCCTTGAAAAGTACCATTTCTTTTATTTGCTATGTATCTGCAAGATGTATATCATATTAATGTAAACATAGTGTAGATTTGACTTCTTGGATGATCATTCATTCATTCATTTAATATTTATTAAGAGTTTCTTTCATTCTCACCATCATGGGAAATCTCTGTGAGAAATACAAGATAACTTTCAGTTCTTTATTTTGTTATTGTTCATATATTTTGAAGCAGAGTATATGGTGCTAGATTTCTAGTAAGGAAGAATTGAGTTTAAATTCTATCTCAGACACTTACTAGCTGGATAAATCACTTAGCTTCTTCTTGTCTCAGTTTCCTCATCTGTAAAATGGGTATAATAACAGTATCAAACTCACAAGGCTTATTTTTAGATGATCAAATGAGATAACATATGCAAAGTGCTTTGTAAACAAAGGGTTGAACATACTATTATTATAAATGTCACTATAATCTAAGTGAATTAGTTTTTTTTTTTCTCTAACTCAAAGTATTTAAATGCAAGTGAATGTACAGTACTCTTTGGATAATTACTTTATCTCATTAATAAACATGAGTCAAATTCTACATTACTAAATTCAATGCTCTAAAGTTCAAAATCAAGAATACTTCATTAGCAATTATCCAAGTGGTCTTCCTTCTTGTCCTTTTAATTCAGTACCTATAGTCAAACTACATTCCACTTACACCTGTCCTCCTAAAGGAATATGTAAGAGAGGGTGAAGTGAAAAGCATGTCATTCCACAGAGTCTAGCACACCCAACTCCCACATAATTGTACATTGCCTGGATTTAACCTCAATCCATGGTCAGTCATGTAATCCACTATCTCAAGAGTATATTCCTCTGTGCAATGTAAATTCTTCATCAAAAGTGTTCTGTATGCCCAAATACTATCTGCGTGGCACAGATAGTTTCAAAAATATTCCTTGAAAATCATTTATGAAATACATCATTGTATGCAAAGCTGTCAGACTTGGACATGTTAAGAAGATGCTGACAATGGTAAGTATATTTAAAATAAACTGTTATATGTGCTTAGAAAATGTAACTTTGCTCCACCCTACATTTAGATTATCAAAATGTTATTGTATTTGCCTAAAGAAAATATTCTCATAATAAAATCAATATTCTTTGTTGGGACCCTATCAATCTTTTTCTCCCTCAAAGAAAATATAATTAAAAATAACCCTGAGATTATAATTCAGTCCACCCTAGACAAAAGACAAACTGTATCAAAAGTATTATCTATCATCTGATGTCAAGCCTATGAGCATTTATTAAGTATTGACAATGTTCCAGGAATAAGGGGGAAGACTCCCAGACTTTCAACTCCCCACAATTCAACTCTCAACAATGGCTCCCTGTTTACTTAAAGTTATGATGATGTGACTGCCTCTACCTTCTACCCTCTCTTTTTTCATGTTAAAGATCATAACTAGGTGGACAGGGGAAGACAAAATTCTCTGTTAGACCTATGTGGCACCAAGTGATTCCCGGCTGGTAATATAGGAATTTTAGCATCATTGAGTCCTATGAAACTATTTGACATTGCTGTTACTGTGGTTAGTTGAAGAGCTTTGGGCATTTTAGGCACCCACTCCAAACTGACATAACATCACTCTGGAAGATGAAAGGAATGTCAAAACACCTGATGGGCATGAATCAATGCCTCAGTTCTGAAGCACCTCAGCACAAGTGAATGGAGGAGGGGACAAGGAGGGACAAATTAAGAAACAGGAGATGATAAGAGGTCAACTGTAAGAGAGAGGAGGGGATTGGGTAGGAAGAACACATGCCACAATGAAGGTTGATAGGCTCCTTGGTGAGGGCTGAGTTCACCAAGTTCTTTATGTTTAGCCTTTTAAAAGAGACTTCTCAGAAAACAGGTTTTTGGAGGAATCAGACAGCCAAATATTTCTTTGTTTTACATTCACTGGATCAAATGTTTTTGACACAGATATTATTTACATGGTCCTCCTTTCTCTGTTTCATTGTGGTTTCCTATCTGCTTTATTTTATCTAATTCTGAATTTTTTTATTTGGTTTGTGTTTTCTTCTATATAACATTTGCCCCTCCCTTACTTTGCTAATGTTAACAGAAGATCTCTAAAACTTCTGAAGTGATGTTAATGTATAAGCTGCAATAAAGATGATGAATTTGGGGCATGTCTGGTAGTATTCACCACTCTCAATTTAGATCTTTTATATCCTTGCTCATTAGAGTCAACAGTTTCAGCCCATGGAAGCTGGGGGTTATGGTGATGGTGGTGGCTGACAACTACTTGGAAGGAGGATTGAAAGTCACACTATTGCCCTGGGTTCAGGAACTTGTTACGTTGCAGTTCCAAGTCATAGCCCTGGGGCCGAAAGGAACAATAGCACTTTTAGCCTTGGAATAAGGGATCCTGGTCCTGGATACAGAGAAGAGAGGAGTACCTCTGGTCACACACAAATAAGTGAGGACCCTGGTTTCAATTCCAAGACTGAGGGGAGCATTAGTAAATTATGACTGCAGGAGACCAGGGCACGCTAGAGCTGGTATCTATGTCTATGGAGAAACAAGATCTCTTCCTGTGTAAACAGCAGATCAGAGGCAGAAGAGTAGTGACCACACCTTGGAAGCACTAAAAATCTACAGACCCCCAGATTTAGTTCTGAAAACAGCAACACAAAAGGCCAGATGGTTTGGACAATGCCTCTTTCACTCTGGGAGCAGAATCAAACTTTAACATAAGCATAAAAGTCAAGAAATAGTCTGAGGGAATGAGCAAGCAAAAAAGAATAAACCAACAATCCTAAATTTCTATGGTGGCAAGAAAGATCAAGAAACAAATGCAAAAGAAGAAAAACTATGTCAAAGAAGTCACATGCAAAGCCTCAGAGAAAAATATAAATTGAATACAAGCTCAATAAGAATTCTGGGGAAATTCAAAAAGGATTTTGAAAATCAAATGTGAGGTAAAGGGAAAATAGGAAAAAAGACATGTAAATGATGCAAAAAGGTAAAAAGTCAGCAGTTTAAAAAAGCACAAAAATTCTGGAGAAAATAGCTTCTAAAAAAACAAAATTCAATAAACGATAAAAAATAGGTAGAAAAATTTACTGAAGAAAATACCTCCTTAAGAAGCAGCATTGGTTAAATGGACAAAGAAGTACGAATGATCATGAATGAAAAAAATAATTAAAAATCTTAGAATTAGAAAACTAGAAGCTAATGATTCCATGAAACAGGAAGAAATAATATAACAAAATCAAAAGAAGAAAATAGAAGTAACTGAAAAATACTTTATTGGGAAAACAAAGGACCTGGAAAATAGTGTGAGGATGTATAATTTAAGGATTATTGGACTACCAATAAATTTGATAAAAAACATCATATGTCAAAAAATTACCAAGGAAAGCTGTCCTGATATCCTAGAATCAGAGGGAAAAATAGAAATTGAAACAATGCCCTGGTCACCTCCTGGAAGAGATCTCAAAATGTAAATTGAGGAATATAACAGCCAAGTTTAAGAGATCCCATGTCAAAGAGAAAGTATTGCAAGTTACCAGAAATAAACAATTAAAAAGTCATGGAGCCACAGTGAGAATCACATAATATTTAGCAGCTCCCACATTAAAAAGCTGAAGGCCTTGGGACACGATAATATAGAAGGAAAAAGAACTGTGATTACAACCAAGAATAACTCACACAGAAAAATTCATTATAATCTTTCAAGAGAAAAAGTGTATATTTAATGAAATAGAGGATTTCAAGTATTTCTGAGGAAATGCCAGATCTGAATAGAAAGTTTCACTTTCAAATATAAGACTCAAGAGAGGCATAAAAGAGAAATCATAAGGAAATCAATAATGTTAAAATGTTTATATTCCAACATTGAAATCAGAACTCTTAAGAACTTTATCATTATTAAAGCAGTTAGAAGGAATCTAAATAAAAAGACAGCATGAGTGAAGGCTGACTATGATAAGATGATTTCAAGATAAAATAAAATGAATAGTGTGAAAGAGTGTGAGTTGAAGAGAGCAAGGTAGAAGAAAATTGAGAAGATTAGCTCACATAAATGAGGTGTGAAAGAAGAGCTTTGACAATGGAGAGTAAGATGGTGGGGGTTGGGGGAGTGTTGGACAAACTGTCCATTTTATTTGGATCAAACAGCAAAAACATACACACACAGTTGGGTATAGAAATCTGTTATGCTATAGAAAAATATCAGGGAAAAGAAATAGTAAAATGGTAGGAGTTGCTAATAAAAAAGAAGGAAGACTGATGGAGGCAGTGGTCAGAAGTAAAACACTTAGAAGGAAGAGAATAGATAGGTATTACATTGCAAAAGTGGTTGATGACACAGACAAAAAGGTTAGTGGTCTTTATTTTAAAACTATGAGGTTATGGCTTAATTTTAAAATAGAAATTATCAAAGGCTAATAGTAAAATATGTTTTCCCTCTCAAAAGCTGTGCGGTAGGAGAGTCAAGATACTTAATTAACTAAATTTCTATTTAATTGAAGAAACATAACAACTTATACCTTTTCTTCTGTAGAAGCATCTCTCAGCTGCTGAGTAAACTGTTATCTTCAGTGATGCTAAAACAGCTAGAGGTTCAAACAAATGAGAACCTCAGCATTTTGGCAGTATCAGGTCCCTTGACCTCACTTGTTCCCAGATGTGGAGACCAAACTAACATCTCAAGGGACATTGACACAGCAGTTAAGTACCCTGGGGTTAGCGCTGCCACTGCAGGAGGGACTGGCTCTGGAGCTGGTATTGAGACTGTGTTTGGAAGTCTCGACATTGATTATTCCAGTAACCCCTCCTTGAATCAGCAGTTCTTTTCCAAGGCCATCCTGGGTTCTGTCTTGTCTGAGTCCATGGGGTTCTTTTGCCTAGTTGTTGCCTTCTTTATCCTTTTCACCATGTGATGGAGTTATTTCTATCCCTCAACATTCCTGAATATCCCTCCTCATCCTCCTGGTCCTTCCATGTTTCTCCCAGACTGGGAATACTTCCCATCTTACTGGGTGACCATGTGGAAAGCCATGGGTTCAGGGTTTGAGAAAGACAAATAAATACTGTATTAATTTAAAAAAAAAAGTCTTGCAATAAAATATGAAGCCTACCTAGATGAGGTCTAACTTCCCTGTACCATTGCTAAACCTCTAGTTACAAAGAAATGGTAAAGAATATTTGAAAAAAAAAAAGAGAAAATTATTATCATGAATTAGTAAGCATAGCCAAAAAAAATTTCTAGTATCTTAATATTGTTGCATTTTACATTTTAACAAAAGGGTAAACAGCAGATGTCTAAGAGAGATAACATTTATAACAGGGTGGATGATATCACACAATTAATGACATGCTGATTATAGAGCGAAGACACAGGGAACAGCATGATTGGTTGACAGTCTGGTAATGGGGGCTAGCAATGCCCCTTATTTTCTCATGAGACTAAGACTAAGAAGTGCTCAAGGAAAATAGCAGCCCATTCTCTTGGACAACAAATCAGACATCTTTTGAGGATAGTTTGGTGAGGTAAAATTTCTTGGTAAGAAAGCTGGATTTTTAAACTTGACCCATTACAGGCAAGCTGAACTCTGAGCTAAGCTCAGAGACAAAGAACCCAGACTTAAGCAGTTACAACACAGAACCAATCAGTTATAAAAAGGAACAACAAGAAAATGAAATAGGATTAATTTTAATCTCCTCAATTCCCTGTTTTGATCAATGAGAGATTTGTGTGTTTCATGGATCATTTATCTGTAATCTAATTTTAAGGACTTTAAAATAACAATTATCAATAGTAGTTAGAATTAACAAAAGTTTCTCTAGAAGAAGTTCAAAACAAGTTTTAACAAAGAAACTAATACAAAGTTTAAAAACAGTAACAAGACAGATCAATCATAGTATGAGCCATAGTAAAATTATGTAAATCCATGGACTACATTTAGAAAGGCAGATTTACATGTTTCAAGGCAAAACAAAAATTGGGCAAACATAATGTATAGCAAAAACCAAAGTAAAGCAAAAATGATCATGAACATTAATTAACATCAAGTCTATGACTATCCCTTTAATATATTCACATTGTCCATTTTGTTATCATATTTCATCTTGAATCTCAGGTGTCCCTCATAGTCAACAGAACTAGCAAACGTCTCATTCTCAGGTAGTAGAAAGAAGTGCTTTCTTCTTTGGTAGATTTTTTTTTCCCTTTGGTACCATATTATTGAGGAAATTTTGAATATTTCAATTAAAATCTTTAACAAAAAAGACTTCAACATTATTTAGTACAATCTCTTAAACATTACTTCATTAACAATTAATATAAGTGACCTCAAAATTCATGGTTCTGATACTATTATTAATAGAGCTATAAGAAAATCATTAAATTTGGAACCCATAGTTCACATGAAACTGAATAAAATTTTAGTTTTCAATTTTGGTGATTGTTGTTGATTCATTCTATTAAATGGCTGGACTCTTCATCATCCCACTTTGGGGCTTTTCTTGGCAGAGATACTGGAGTTGCCATTTTTTTTTTTTTTACTTTTCCTTCTCGAGTTCATTTTACAGAGGAGAAATTGAGACAAACAAGTTAAGAGACTTGTCCATGTTCACACTACTAGTAAGTGTCTGAGCACAGATTTGAGCTTAAGTCCTCCTAACTGCCTGGCACTCTTTCCACTGCCCCACCTACGTACCCTCAGTTTTCAAGTATCCCTTGGGTTTTGTATTTTGCTTTAAATTCTCTACCTGGCATAAATATTCTAAGAAACATTTAAAGAAAAAACTGTAAGAAAGGACCGGAGAATCTGACTTGAATATGGGTCTGACTGGTTAAAAATTTAATATATACCATAGTAGGCAGATAAGCTAGGCCAAGTGTGCTTTTCTAAATTAGCATGAACTCCATTATCATTTAACTTTACATGGTGTAGGTAAACAAACTGTTACATCGATATGTTTAAGAAATGCAGACAAACTGAAAAATCAAAAACTAAATAATGATAAAGTACCACAAAAGATAGAATTCTTCAACCTCTTTTAAATTGTACACTTTCATTTCGTTTCTTTATCAAAAAATTTATTTAAAATTTTACTAGGAGGCAAAACCATGAGGGCAGAGAAAAAGCAATGACTTGCTTAAACTCTCCTTCAAGCCCCTCCAAATATCTGCAAAAAATGACTTTAAACAAATTTTGGAGCAGTAGAACCTACAAGTGACAAAGTGAAACAAATTTCCATCCCAAGACAAGCTGGGAGGTTGACAGGAAAGGTCTGTTGCACCAGCCAGAGAGAGGAGCATATTCAAGGACAAAACGTGCCAGCACAGACCAGACCCCAGCAAATCTGGAGCAGGCCTCAAAAGACTGAATCACTGGCAGCTGAGGCAGTTTCCAGAATTCTCAAACTGCAAATGCCAATGATAACATAGAAGGTCAGTAGGAAAGGTCTGTTAGACCTGGGTGAGAGAGGAGTGCTACCCAGCCTCAGCCCCAGGGAGGCAACAGCAGCAGCAGCAGTTGCTTCCAGAGCTCTCAGCCCACAGATTGTGGGGGGATTGATTGGCCAATGAGAGGGGGATTACAGGGATCTCTTTGCTGGTGCTGAGGCAGGACTTTCTTGCTTTGCCTACAGTTGGATCTGGGATGCAGTTCTGGGTGGTTGTCCTTGGATAAGAAGGACCACTTGTGTGGAAGAGCTTGTGGTGGTGGCAGAGAGGGAATCACAGTTCAATGGTAGAAAGAAGTGCTTGTGGTCACTCCTAGACCAAAGCATAGGGCAGGAGAGGAGTGGACACCTCTCCTTTAATCATACTACTTAGAAGAACTGAAAATTTATAGGCCCCTAGAAATATCTTCAAAAGAACTTGCACAAAACCTCTGACACTAAGAACAGTACACCCTCCACAGTGGAAGCAGAGTTCTACATTAACAGAGAGTTAAAAAGTCAAATAATTGGCTGAGAAAATAAGCAAGTAGCAGAAAAACTCAAACTATAGAATCTTAATTTTGTTGCAAAGAAGATCAAAACATACAACCAGAAGAAGACAGCAAAGTCAAAGTTCCTATATGCAAAAAGTCCAAGAAAAAAATGAATTGGTCTCAGGGCACAGATGAGTTCAGAAAGGATTTTGTAAAATTAACCAATACAAACAGAGGAAAACTTGGAAAGAGAAATGAGAGTGGTATAGGAAAATCATGAAAAAATGAGTCAACAGCGTGCTAAAGGGAACCTCCAAAATACTGAAGAAAATAACACCTCAAAAATAGATTAATGTAGGGACAGAACCAAGATGGCAGAGTTCAAGCAAGAATTTTCTTGAACTATCACTCAAACACCCTCCAAGCACCTGTAAAATTGACTCTAAAAAATTCTAGAACAGCAGAACCCAGAAAATAATAGAGTGAAACAAATTTTCAGCCTACGCAACCTGGAAGGTTGACAGGAAAGGCCTTTTGCACCAGTGTGATAGAAGAGTGCTGACCAGTGAGAGCTGTGCCAGAACAGATAGGGCTGGAACAAGCCTCAAGGGACTAAATCACTGGCAGCTGTGGTGTTTTTTGGAGTTCTCAACCCACAAACTCAAAAGACAATTTAAAAGGTCAGTAGGTAAGGCCATTCAGACTTGAGTGACAGAGGAGTGTGGTCTGACTATGGTAGGCAGTAGCTGCAATAGTAGCAGTGGTGGCAGTTGCAGTGGTTGCTTCTGGAGCTCTCAGCCCACAGAACATGGGTGTATCAAAAAACTGATGAGATGGTGATTGACGGGGTCTTTTTGCTGGCGTTGAAGAAGAATTCTCTTGCTTTGTCCATGCTTGGATCTGGGTCCCAGTCATGGGTGGTGATCCTTGGCTGAGAAGGAGTGCTGATGTGGTAGAGTTTGTGGCAGTGGTGGAGAGGAAATACTCTTTACAATTCCAAGGCATAAAAGAGTGTTTGTGGTCACTCACAGAATAGAGCACAGGCAGGAGAAGAGTAAACACTTCTCTTTAGATCATACCACCTTGAAAGTGCTGAAGATTTACAGGCTACTAAAAGTATATCCCCCATGATGGAAACAGAGTGTTTGCTACCCTAACCAAGAGCCAAAAAGCCAAGGAATTGGCTCAGAAAATGAGAAAGCATTGGGGGAAAATCAGACTACATAATCTTACTTTGATGACAAGGAAGATGAAAACATACAACCAGAAGAAGGGAATACAAAGCTCCTATATCCAAAACCTCCATGAAAAATATTAATTGGTCACAAGCCTTGGAAGAGGTGAAAAGGATTTTGGAAATCAAATAATAGAAATAGAAGAAAAATTAGGAAGAGAAATGAGAGTGATGCAAAAAAATGATGAAAAATGAGTCAACAACTTGCTAAAGGAGACCCAAAAAAAGGGTGAAGAAAATAACAGCTTAAAAAATAAACTTACCCAAAAGGCAAAAGAGTTCCAAAAACTCAATGAGATGAATGCCTTAATAATCAGTATTGGCCAAATGGAAAAATAGGTCCAAAAACTCACTGAAGAAAATAGTTCCTTCAGAACTAGAATGGAGCAAATGGAAGCTAATGACTTTATAAGAAATCAAGAAATTATAAAACAAAACCAAAAGAATGAAAAAAAAATAGAAGACAATGTGAAATATCTCATTGGAAAAACACCCAACCTGGAAAATAGATCCAAGAGAGATCATTTAAAATTTATTGGACTACGTGAAAACCATGATCAAAAAGTACCTAGATATCATCTTTCAAGAAATTACCAAAGCTGCTCTCATATTATAAAATCACAGGAGATAATCAAAATTGAAAGAATCCACTGATCATCTCCTAAATAAGATCTCCAAAAGAAAATCCTTGGGAATATTGTAGCCATATTCTAGAGTTCCCAGGTCAGGAAAGAAAGGTTGCAAGCAGCCAGAAAGAAACAATTCAAATATTGTGGAAACACATTCAGGAAAACAAGATTTAGGAGCTTCCTCATTAAGGGATCATAGGACTTGGAATATGATATTCTGAAAGTCAAAGAAGTTGTGATTAAAACCAAGAATCAACTTCCCACCAAAACTGGGTATAAACTTTTAGCGGGGAAAAAGTTCAACGAAATAAAGGACTTTCAGACATTCTTGGGGAAAGACCAGCTGAATAGAAAATTTAACTATACCTATATATACAGAAACAGAGCAAACTGGTGGGGAAAATGCCAAAACAAAAAAGGGAGAAAAATTAACATTACAGAAGGTTACATTCTTGGTGAACAGGTATTTTCTCCCATTCTTTCAGATGAGGAAGAATGAAGGATAACATCAGAGGAAATCAAGGCTCCTGTGTCCAAAACCTCCAAAGTAAATATGGATGGGTCTCAGGCCATGGAAGAGCTCAAAAATGATTTTGAAAAAATGGTAAGAGAGGTGGAGGTAAAACTGGGAAGAGAAATGAGAGAGATGCAAGAAAATCATGAAAAATGAGTCAACAGCTTGCTAAAGAAGACCCAAAAATATTTAAGAAAATAAGACCTTTAAAAATAGACTAACTCAAATGGCAAAAGACGCCCAAAAAGTCAACAAGGAGAATGTTTTAGAAAGCAGAATTAGCCAAATGGAAAAGGAAGTTCAACAGTTCACTGAAGAAAATAGTTCTTTAAAAATTAGAATGAAGCAGATGGAAGCTAATGACTTTATGAGAAACCGAGAAATTACAAAACAAAACCAAAAGAATGAAAAAATAGAAGATAATGAGAAATATCTCATTGGAAAAACAACAGAGTTGGAAATAAATCCAGGGGAGACAAATTAAAAATTGTGGGACTACCTGAAAGCCATGATCAAAAAAAGAGCCTATACCTCATCTTTCATGAAATTATCAAAGAAAACTGCCCTGATAATCTAGAACTAGAGGGCAAAATAAATATTGAAAGAATCCACAGATTAACTCATGAAAGAGATCCGAAAAGAGAAATTACTAGGAATATTGTAGAAAAATTCCAGAGTTCCTAGGTCAATGAGAAAATATTGCAAGCAGTTAGAAAGAAACAATTCAAATATTGTGGAAATACAATCAGGATAACACAGGATCTGGCAGCTTCTACATTAAAGTATCAAAGGAATTGGATTATGATATTCCAGAAATCAAAGGAACTAGAATTAAAACCAAGAATCACCTACCCAGAAAAATTGAGTATAATACTTCAGGGGAAAAATCATCATTCAATGAAGTAGAGCACTTTCAAGCACTCTTGATGAAAAGACCAGAGCTAAAAAGAAAATTTGACTTTCAAACACAACAATCAAGAGAAGCATGAGAAGGTAAACAGAAAAGAGAAATCATAAAGGTCATTCTAAAGTTGAATGGTTTACATCCTACATGGAAAGATAATATTTGTGCTTCTTGAGACTTTTATCAGTATTTGAGTAGTTGAAGGGATTATACACACACACACGCACACACATGCACACATATGTATAGACAGAGAGCACAGGGTGAGTTGAATAAGAAGGGATGATGCATAAAAAGGTAAAATTGGGGATGAGAGAGGAATTTATTGGGAGGAGAAAGGGAGAAATGGAATGGGACAAATTATCATGCATCAAGGAGGCAAGAAAAAGCTTTTTCAGTGGAGGAGACAAGGGAGGAAGTGAGAGGGGAAAAGGGAAACTTATTCTCTTCACATTTGACTTATGGAGGGAATGACATGCTCACTCAGTTTGATATGAAAGTATATCTTGCACTACAGAAGGGTAGGGGAGAAGGGGACAAGTGGGGTGAGGGGGATGATAGAAGGTAGGGAAAATGGGAGAATGGAGTAATCAGAAGTAAACACTTTGGGAGGGACAAGATCAAAAGAGAGAATAGAATAAATTGGGGGCAGAATAGGATAGACAGAAATATACTTAGTCTTTCACAAGATGAATATTATGTAAATCTTTTACAAAACTACACATATAAAACCTATATTGAATTTCTTACATTCTCAGTGGGGATGGATGGGGAGGGAGGAAAGAAGAGAAGTTGGAATTCAAAGTATTAGGAATGAATGTTGATAATTGTTTTTACAGAGAATGAGGAAATAAGAAATACAGGTAATGGGGTACAGAAACCTATCTTGTCCTCCAAGACAAGAGAGAAGAAGGGGATAAAAGAAGGGAAGGGTGCTATAGAAGGGAGGACATATTGTGGGAAAGGATAATCAGGATGCAAGGCATTCTAGGGTGGGGCAAGGAGAAAGACAGGGAGAAAATTTATTACTCAAGATTTTGTGGAAATGAACATTGAAAACTAAAAATAAATAAACATTAAAAAAGTGAAGTGAGTAGAACAAGGAGAATATTGTACAATATAACAGCAATATTTTGAGGGTAATCAACTGTGAAACAACTACTTTGATCAAAACAATGATCTAATAAAGTTCCAAAGAACCAATACTGAAAAAAAATGCTTTTCATCTCCAGAAAAAGAACTCATGAACACAATGCAAACTGAAGCATACTTTTAAAAATTCACTTTTTTAATTTTTGTTATTTTTAAATATAATTTTATTTTCCTCTAATTATGTGTAAAGAAAAATATTTATCATTCATTTTTACAAGATTTTGAGTTCCAAATTTTTCTCCTTCCCTTCCCTTTTATGAAAATGGTAGGCAGTTTGATATAAATTACATATGTGTTATCATGTAAAACAAGTTTCCATATAAGTCAGAGTTGTGAAAGAAGAAACAGATCAAAAAGGAAAAAAAATGAGAATGAATAAAGCTTTAAAATTCTTCAGTCTGTATTCAGAGTCTGTCAGTTCTAAGGATAGCATTTTCCCTTGAGAGTCCTTTGTATTTGTCTTGGATCATTGTGTTACTGAGAAGAACTGAGTTATTCACAGTTGTACATCACAAAATGTTTTTTATACTACATGCAATGTTTTCTTTGTTCTGCTCATTTCACTTTGCATAGGTTTGTACAAGTCTTTCCAAGTTCTTTGAAATCTGTCTGTTCATCATTTCTTATTGCACAATATATTTCCATTGCATTCATATACCACAGCTTATTCATCCATTCCTCAATTGATGGACATATTCTTAATTTTCAATATTTTGTCACCACAAAAAGGGCTGTTTTTAATATTTTCATATATGTGAATCTTTTCCCCACTTTTACGTTCTCTTTATGATACAGATTTAGTAATGGTATTTCAGAATCCAGAGATATGCAGATTTTGGTTGCCCTTTGGGCATAGTTCTAAATTGTTTTCCAGAATGGTTGGATCAATTCATAACTCCACCAAGTGCATTAGTGCCTCGATTTCTTCACATCCTCTTCAACATTTAGCATTTTCCATTTTTTGCCATATTAGCCAATATGACAGGGAGCAGATTTTTTCATTTTGCATTTATCTAAGCAAAAATGATTTAAAACATGAAGAACACTTTTTTACACTTGATTTTTCTTGCTTTTTTTGTCCATGCTTTCTTTTGCAGTGTGGCTAATATGGAAATGTGTTGTGCATGACTTCATGTGTATCCTTAATTTCAAATTCCTTGCCTTCTCAAAGGGGTGAAGCTGGACAGGAGGAAAGGAGGGAATTTGAGACCTCAAATTAAAAAAATGAATGTTAAATAATTTACATGTAATTTGGAAAGATTTAATGGAATAAAAAGAATATTTTGAAAGATCAACTTACAACAAGCACTGCCAATCCTATGTCTTGTCTAATTGGGTTCCCTATTTAAACCTCGATAACGATAGTTATTGGAGCATAAACAAATATCACCTTCCCATCACCAAACTTGAGTGATTTATTATTGTTCACACCTTTATAACTTGTTTAACTCACAGGTGTGGAATCTGATGTCTGAAGTCACACATAGTCCTTTAGGTCTTCAAGGCCCTTTGACTGAATCCAAACTTGACAAAACAAATCCCCTTAATGAAAGTATTTGTCCTGTAAAATTTGAACTCAAAGAGCCATATCCAAGGACCTAGAAGGCCACACATAGTCTCAAAGTTTCAGGGTTCCCACTCCCTGTAATCAGAATATTTTTCCTCTTCTTTACCTTTGTATTTAAATTTCAAAGGTCCTCTTCAGCTATGGTCTTTAATGATTGGGAGTCTTCTTTTTTTAAGCACATTTTTCATTTGTAACATTATCCTCAGTTTCACTTCATATATTATTCATTTTGGTAACCATACATTCTTGGTATTCCAAATTCTTTTCTCCTTTATCATGATAGGTGTTATGTCATGTATGATCCTTACTGTAGCTTTTGGTACCTGAATATTTTAATTCTGATTACTTGCAGTATATTTGCTTTGAACTTGTGTATTGCCAAGGCAATATTCACAGCACCAATGCTGACTATGAATATGATGGCATAGTTCTGAATCATAAAGTATGATTTCCTGTAGAAGGCAGAAGAAAAACATTAATTCACACACCAGAAAGTCAAGTCCATCATAGTAACCAAGAAGTCAATACTCATTATCACTGCAGGGGACAAAGTAGAGCCATCTCCCCCACTGCTTGGCTCTTCCCACAATCAAACACTCTCAAGACTAGCTGTGCCTGCCTGCTTCATCTCTTGTCTGACCCTAAACACTCTCACCAACTTCCTCCCAATTCTGCTCCATTCTTCTTGTTTCATCCATTCATTAGCCCCTTCTGACCACATGTGATTTAAGTAAGTCGCATGATCTTATTAATTAATGGGAAAGATCTTCCCTTTTAAATTACCATTACAAGTGGAAGCTGTGGATTTTGGCTAGGCTTTCCCAGGGAATTTTAATTCTGGGGCTTCTTTAAAGAAATGGCTACTAACTTTTGCATTTCCACTTTTTGGCATCTTTTAAAATCTCTTGAAATATGTTGTTTAGTCTCTCTTTGTTTTTTAGTCGTGATATTTGGATAATACAATAATTCTTACCTTTTCTCCAGGTCAGTTGCTTTTGCTGTGATATACTTATGTGCCCTATTTTTTCATTCTTTTAACTTTGTTTTAATAAATCTTACTATCTCATGGAGTAATTTTTAAAAATTTATTTATTTATGTTTAATTTTCCACATTCACTTCCACAAGATTGAGTTTCAATTTTTTTCCCCATCTCTCCCCAGTGCTCATCCCAACAGAGCCTGCATTCTGATTATCCTGTCTCCCAGTCTACCTTACCTTCTAGTGCACTCCTCTCTTCTGATATCCCCTTCCCCTCCATTTTCCTGTAGGGGAAGATAGATTTCTATAGCCCATGCCTATATGTCTTATTTACCAGTTGCATGTGAAAACAATTCTTAGCATCCATTTTTAATACTTTGAGTTCCAACTTCTCTCCCTCCCTCCATACCCACTACAATGGAAAAGGCAAACAAGTCAATACAGGTTATACATGTATAATTAAGCAAAACACCTCCATAGCACCTATGTTGTGAAAGACTTACTGTATTTTCCTCCATTTTATACTGGTCCTCATTCTATTCTCTCTTTTTGAATCCTGTCCCTCCTCAAAAGTGGACCTAATTACCGCCTCCTCCAATATGCCTTCCCTACTATCGTTCCCCTCACCCTCTACTTATCCCCTTCCCCCTTACTTTCCTGTAGTGTACGATGGATTTTCATACTAAATTGAATATGCATGTTATTCCCTTCTTAAGCAAAATCTGATGAAAGTTTCACTCTTTCCCTCTAACTTCTCCCCTCTTCCTCACCAATGAAAAAACTTTTTTTCTTCTATGTGAGAGATAATTTATCCCAATCTATTTCTCCCTTTCTTCTTCCCCCAATATATCCCTCTCTCATCCCTTAATTTTTTTAGATATCATCCCTTCATATTCAACTCACCCTGAGCCCTCTTTCTATACAAATGTAATCCATCCAACTGCTCTAATAAAATTCTCATTACAAATATTATCACTCCATGTAAGAATATAAAGAGTTCAACTTTAGCAAGCCCCCTGTGGTTTCTCTTCCCTGTTAATTATTTCATGTTTCTCTTGATTCTTATATCTGAAAGTCCAATTTCTATTCAGGTCTGATTTTTTCACAAGAATGCTTAAAAGTTCTCTACTTCATTGAATATTCATTTTTCCACCTTTAGAATTATACTCAATTTCATTGTGTAGTTGATTCTTGGTTCTAATCTTAGTTCTTCAATCTCTGGAATATCATAATCCAAGCCCTATTATCCTTTAACACAGAAGGTGCAAGATCATTGTGTTATTCTGACTGTGTTTCCACAATACTGAAATTGTTTCTTTCTGGATGCTTGTAATATTTTTTCCTGGACCTGGGAACTATGGCATTTGGCCACAATATTCCTAGGAGTTTTCCTATTGGGAATTCTTTCAGAAGTTTATTGGTGTATTCTTTCAATATCTATTTTACCCTCTGGATCTGGAATATCAGGGCAGATTTCCTTAATAATTTCTTGAAAGATGATGCCAAGGCTCTTTTTTTATCATGGATTTGAGGCAGTCCAATAATTTTTAAATTGTCTTTCTTGGTTCTATTTTCCAGATCAATTGTTTTTCCAATAAGATATTTCATATTGTCTTTTATCATTCTTTTGGTTTAGTTTCAAAATTTCTTGATTTTTTCAATCATTAGGTTTCACCCACTCCATTCTAATCTTTAAGGAATTATTTTCTTCAGTGAGCTTTTAGACCTCTTTTTTCATTTTCTCAGTTCTGCTTTTTAAAGTATTCTTTTCCTAATGAGCTTTTTGGACCTCTTTTGCCATTTGGGTGATTTTATTTCTAATTTGTTATTTTCTCCAGCATTTTTGGGTCCCCTTTATCAAGTAGTTGACTCATTTTTCATGATTTTCTTGCATCACTCTCATTTATTTTCTCACTGTTACCTCTACTTCTCTTACTTGATTTTCAAAATACTTTTTGACTTCTTCCATGGTCTGACATCAATTCATATTTTTCTTGGAGTCTTTGGATGTAGGATTTTTGACTTTGCTGTCTCCTTCTGGTTGTATATTTTGACCTTCCTCGTCACCAAAGTAAGATTCTATAGTCTAATTTTTTTTCCTGGTTTTGATCATTTCCCAAGCTCTTTACTACACTTTTAAGCTCATTATCAATGTAGTTTTCTGCTTTCAGTGGGGTAAGGAGTGTACAGTTAGCCCCTCAATTCCCCCACAAGCCTAGAGATCCAGAAACAGCCACTGCTGGTGCCCTTGCTGCTGCTGAGGTTTATACAAGCTCCTCTGCCTCCTCCACTGCCCTGGAGTTGTACCCTGTACCCTTCAACAGGTTTTTTCCACTTACCTTCCATTTTCCCCCCATGCTTTGGGATCATTAAGTCTGGAGACTGCCTTAGGTGCCAATGATTCTGTCCCCCCAAGACCTTCCCATGTCAGTCTATACTGTCAGAGCTTAAACTGGACTGTGCTCTGCCCCCAGTGCAGCACAATAGATGCTTCCTGTCAATCTTATAGGCTTTCTTGACCTGGAGATTTGCTTCACTTTGTCATTCAGTGGGTTCCTCAGCTCCAGAATTTGTTTAGAGTCATTTTTCATAGGTATTTTACTGGTTTGGGGAGGAGAATTCTAGCAAGCCTGTACTTTTACTCTGCCATCTTGGCTCCACCCATCTAGAATGGTTAATGGATTAATTGACTTTTATTTACCCCATTTTAATTTTCATAGACTTTTTTTTTGGAGGGGGCAAGGTTTGGTACTTCTTGTGCAAGTTATTAATTCCCTTTTCAATTGTGTTTTTAAAAATTTCCTCAATTGACTTGAACTTCTGGGAGCCAAGATGGCAGAGTGATTGGTAAATGCCCTCTCTCTCCCCTTATTGATCTTGAAAGACCCATAAAATATTTCACCAGAAAAAATTCTGGAACAGTGGGATCAGCAGAAGGGGCAAACAGTCTCTTAGCATGTGAGACTAGGAAAATCTTTGAATAGGGTTACTCTTAATGTGGCTGAAGGGAACCAGTGCAGGGCTGGAGTTGTCCCACACAGACTCACTTCAACAAACTGGGAAGACATCCTGACCCCGGGAGGGGTGCACCTCACAACTGCCAACACCAGGACCCCAGGAGTGCCTCAGCACCACAGGGGAATTGAGAAGACACTAGCACAGATGAGATGACCAACCACTGAACGTGTCTATGCTCTAGCTCAGCAAAGGAGACATTCTGTAGCCAGATCATTGCTCCCCCACACTTCAAACAGCTAGCTCCAGGACAACTCTGGGGAGACACATAAAGACTTCACCTGGCCTCTGCTTTCACACACCAGCCAGCTGAGCACCAGGTAAAGTGCAGCATTTTAGCTTCTAGCTGAAAGTACCAGAAGCCACAACACACAAAGCCTCAAGTTAATGGCACAAGACCTATGAGACAGAGCCTCTTGTGCCCTAGAAGCAGGGATCTACTTTAAAAACCAGGAAAAGGACGATCATCATCATCATGAGTAAGAAGCAACGCAGAAAAGAAAAGATCATAGAAGCTTTCTATGGGGACAAGGACATATGAAACTTCAGAAGGGTATATGAAGTGTTCGCAAGCACAAAGAGCACTCTTGGAAGATCTGAAGAAGGATTTTAAAAGCCAAATTAGAGAAATGGAAGAAAACTGTCCAATGATTTTAAAAATATGAAAAAAGAATTCACTGAAGAGAAAAGCTCCTTAAAAAAGGAAAATTGGACAAAGGGAAAAAGAAGTACAAAAACTAACTGGAGAAAATAACTCCTTAAAAAAGAACAATTGGACAGATGGAAAAGGAGATGCAAAAGGTAACTGAAGAAAGCAATTTGATAAAAATTAGAATTGGGGAAATAGAAGCTAATGACTCTATGAGACATAATCAGTCAAACAGAATCAAAAGAATGAAAAGATAGATAAAAATGCAAACTATCTAATTGGAAAAACAATTGACATGGAAAATAGATCCAGGTGAGAAAATCTAACAAATTTTGGTCTACCAGAATGCCATGATGCAAAAAAGAGCCAGGATCCTATCTTCCAAGAAATCATCAAGAAAAACTGCCCAGAAGTCCTAGATCTAGAGGGTGAAATAGTCATCAACATAATTCACCATTTACCTCCTGAAAGGAATCCCAAACCCAAAACACCAAAAATTACATAGCTATCAAATGAAAGAGAAAATACTACAGGCAGCCCCAAAGAAACCATTCACATATTGAGGAACTACATTCAGAATCCCACAGGACCTTGCAGTTTCTACATTAAAAGATCAAAGGAATTGGAATATGATATTCCATAAGGTAAAGGAGTTGGGACTACAACCAAGGATCAATTACCCAGCAAAGCTGAGCATAATATTTCAGGCAAAGAAATGTCCATTCAATGAAATAAGAGATTTCCACACCTTCCTGGTGAAAAAGCCAGAGCTCAATAGAAAATTCGATCTTCAAACACAAGTCTCAAGAGAAGTATGAGAAGGTAAACAGGGGAAATAAAAACCTTGTTATTCAATATGTGTATACTGTTTACGTTCCTAAAAGGGAAGATGATGTTTGCTAATCTTGAGAATTGTATATGTATCATGATATACACAAGGGATATACATAGACAGAGGGAGTGGGTGTAATATAAATGAGGTGATGATAAAACATGACTTAAGGATGTGAAGGGATGGTAACAGAAGATGTGAAAAGGAGGAGAAAGAAAATGGTAAATTACATGACAGGAAGAGGCACAAAATTATATTACAGTAAAGGGAAAGAGGGGAAGGAAATGAGCATTGTTTGATATTTACTCTTATCTTATTTGGTTCAAGGAGGCAACAACAAGCTCAGTCAAGTAAAGAAATCTAACTAACTATATAGGCAGTAGGAGAGGAAGAGGGAAAGAAAAGTGAGGGAAGGCTAAAAGAGAGGGAAGAAATAGTAAGGATAAAGGAGAGTAAAAGAGATAGGGGCTGAAAGGAGGAAGAGAAGCCTGAGGGAGACAATGGTCAATAACTAATACTCTATTTTGGAGGGAAAGGGAGAAAGGAGAACTAAAAGCACAAAAGGGGAGAAAGAGGATGCAGGGAAAGATATGGATAGTGATAATAACTGTGAAAGTGAATGGGATGAACTTGCCAATAAAACAGAGATGGATAGTAGAAAGAATTAAAACCATAATCTAACAATATGTTGTTTGCAAGAAACACATTTGAAATGGGGGGAATACACAAAAGGTAAAGTTAAAAGGTTGGAGCAGTATATATTGTGCTTCATCTGATGTGAAAAGCAGTCCTAATCTCAGACAAAGCAAAAGCATAAATTGATCTAATCAAAAGAGATAAGGAAGGAAACTATATTCTGCTAAAAGGCACCATAGACAATGAAGCAATATCATTACAAAACATATACTCCAAGTGCTACAGCATCCAGATCCTTAGAGTAGAAGTTAAGAGAGTTATTGGAAGAAATAGATAGCAAAACTATACTAGTGGGGGACCTCAACCTCCCCCTCTCTGAACTTGATAAATCTAACCTCAAAATAAACAAGAAAGAAGTTAAGGAAGTGAGTAAAATGCTGGATGAGGTAGATACGGTAAACATCTGGAGAAAATTGAATGGGAATAGAAAGAAATACAGCTTTTTCTCAGTGGTACATGGCACATATACAAAAACTGAACATGAACTAGGGTATAAAAATCTCACAATCCAGTTCATAAAGGCAGAGCGTGAGTACATCCTTCTCAGATCATAGTGCAATAAAAATTATTAGTAATAAAAGGCCATGGAAAGATAGACCAGCGGAGTCAAGATGGCGGAGTAGAAGGACGCACATTTACGAGCTCCGAGCCCACAACACATGGAATTGAGGTAAAAGGAGATCCCCATAAATTCTGAATCTCTGCAGGGGGTGCATAAACATAGGGGAAGAGATTTCCGTTCCACTGAACCCTGGAGAGCCATCCCCGGGGTCCATCGCACTCCGGAAAGCGGACCCCACCCCCACCCCTGGCCGCGACCCAGAGAAGCTGACCCGAGCAGGCTTCAGAGAGGAAAGCTCTGGGGGAAGCTCCGGCAGCCGGGAAAGTCCCTCCGCCCACAGAAGCTACAGGTCAGTGAGAAAGAAGGCTGCGGTAGGGGAGGGGAAGCGGGGCGTCTCTGTGACTCGGGCCCCCTCAGGAGGAAGCGGCGGCGGCAGAGACGGGGGCAGGAAGCAGCGGAGGCAGAGGCGTGGGCGGGCGGCTGAGGCGGCAGCGGCCGGGGACTCAGGAATCCCCCAGCAGCAGGTAGGATCTTCAATACTGAAGGTCTTTCCAACCTGAGGGAGCCGAGCCGGGGAGACGGCCCTGCCCCCACCCTACTCTACTGCTGAACGCCTCTGAATAAAACCCCCAAGGGAGCTGAGCATAGCAGGCGGGGCCCCCCACCCCACCCCCAGCCGCTTCGTTCCTGAAAGTCTCTGCAGAAAGCCCCTGAGGGCCCAAGCTTAGGAGGTGGCCCTGCCCCCACCCCTGCGCCAGAACTAAAGCTTGCCGGGGGGAAGCGCATTTGAATCTCAGAGGCCAAGCACTAGCTGGGCGGATCCAGGCGGGGGTGGAAAGGAATCTCAGAAGTCAAGTAACTGGCTGGGAAAATGCCTAGAAAGGGGAAGAAAAATAAGACTTTAGAGAGTTTTTTCCAACAAATGCAAATGATCCCGACCTTCGGATCTGATGGGGAGGACGAAAACGTATTTTTCCCATCAGGAAAAGATGTGGAGGGCGGGGCCTCAGCACCCCAGACACCCCAGGGGCGTGTTGGGTGGGCTCAGGCCTTGGAAGAGCTTAAAAAGGATTTTGAAAAGCAAGTTAGACAGGTGGAGGAAAGACTGGGAAGAGAAATGACAAAGATGCAAGAAGAGTATGAAAAAAAGGTCAATATCTTGGTAAAGGAGACCCAAAAAAATGCTGAGGAAATTAACACCTTGAAAAATAGGCTCACTCAATTGTCAAAAGAGGTTCAAAAAGCCAATGAGGAGAAGAATGCATGCAAAAGCAGAATGAGCCAAATGGAAAAAGAGGCTCAAAAGCTCACTGAATTTAATAGTTCTCTCAAAATGGAACAGATGGAGTCTAATGACTTTCTGAGAAACCAAGAAATCACCAAACAAAACCAAAAGAATGAAAAAATGGAAGAGAATGTGAAATATCTCATGGGAAAAACAACTGACCTGGAAAATAGATCCAGGAGAGACAATTTAAAAATTATGGGACTACCTGACAGCCATGATCAAAAAAAGAGCCTAGACATCGTCTTGCATGAAATTATCAAGGAAAACTGCCCTGACATTCTAGGACCAGAGGGCAAAATAAGTATTGAAAGAATCCATCGATCACCACCTGAAAGAGATCCAAAAAGAGAAACTCCTAGGAACATTGTGGCCAAATTCCAGAACTCCCAGCTCAAGGAAAAAATCTTGCAAGCAGCTAGAAAGAAACAATTCCAGTACTGTGGAAATACAATCAGGATAACCCAAGATCTAGCAGCTTCTACATTAAGGGATCGAAGGGCGTGGAATAGGATATTCCAGAAGGCAAAGGAACTAGGACTGAAACCAAGAATCACCTACCCAGCTAAACTGAGTATAATACTTCAAGGGAAAATATGGTCTTTCAATGAAACAGAGGACTTTCAATCATTCTTAATGAAAAGACCAGAGCTGAAAAGAAAATTTCACTTTCAAACACAAGAATGAGAAGAAGCATGAAAAAGTAAACAGCAAAGAGAAGTATTAAGGGACTTACCAGAAATGAACTGTTTATATTCATACAGGGAAAGACAATATTTCTAACTCTTAAAACTTTTCAGTATCTGGGTAGTTGGTGGGACCACACATACACATGTACACGCATGCACACACATACACACATGCATTCACATACAGAGACAGAGAGCACAGATTGAACTGAATAGGATGGGACCATACCTTAAAAGAAATTAAGGTAAATGGTGAGAGAGAAATGTAGTGAGAGGAAAGAGGGGGAAATGGAAGGGGGTAACTATATGTCATTTAAGAGGCAAGTAGGAGATTTTTTTAGTGGAGGGAAAAAGAGGAGAGCTCAGGAAAAAACAAACAAACAAACAAACAAACAAAAGTTTACCCTCATCACATTTGACTAAACGAAGGAGTGAAATGCACACTCATTTTGGTATGAAAACCTATCTTAAAGTATAAGAAAGCGGGGGAGAAGGAGATATTGGGAGGGGGATGATGGAAGGGAGGGCAAAGGGAGGAGGGAGTAATTGAAAGTCAACACTTGGGGAGGGACAGGATCAAAAGACAGAAGAGAAACAATGAGGGGCAGGTTAGGAGGGATGGCAATTCAGTTAGTCTTACACAACACGACTATCAGGAAGGTCATTTGCAAAGCAACACAGATATGGCCTATAATGAATTGCCTGCCGTACCAAAGGGAATGGGTGGGGAGGGAGGGATGGGGAGAATTTGGAACTCAAAGTTTTAGGAACAACTGTTTAGTATTGTTGTTGCAACTAGGAAAGAAGACATACAGTTAATGAGGAATAGAAAGTCATCTGGACCTACAGGAGAAAAGAGAAGATGGAGACAAGGGAAGGGAGGGATGACAGAAGAGAGGACAGATTGGAGATAGGGAAAATTAGATTGCTTGGGGTATTGGGGTGGGGGAGGGGAGAAAAGGGGAGAAAATTTGGAACCCAAAAATTTGTGAAAATGAATGTAAAAAGCTAAATAAATAAATAAATTAAAAAAAAATAAAAAATAAAACAAAAAAAAAAAGAAAAAGAAAGATAGACCAAAATTTAATTGGAAACTAAATAATCTATTCCTAAAGAACAAGTAAGTTAAACAACCAATCATAGCAACATCATTCAAGAGAATGAAAATAATGAGAAAACCTACTACATCCTTTGGGATAGTGCAAAAGTAGTTCTTAGGGGAAGTTTTATATCTTTGAATGCATACATGAAGAAAATAGTAATAGGAGAAGGAGGAGGAGGAGATGGAGAAGGAGTTAGCAGGAAAAGAAGTAGTAGTACTAGAAGTACTTAGTAGTGATCTTGGCAGTAGCAGTGATGATGATGATGATGATGATGATGTTGATGATGATGATGATGATGGTGACTTTGTGGTGGTGATCATGATTATGATAATGATGATAATATTGTTTCCATTTATGTAAAGTTCTGTGATGTTACAAAGCACTATTAAGGAAATAATTGAATATTATATAAACTATCATTTAAATACTTGCTTTGCCAGATTATTGGTTGTTGTTAATATAATTTAATTTCATGTCTTCTACTTATAGATATTACTATATTTCTGCCTGAAAAAGAGTAATTCAATAATAGGATAGTGTCCCTCATATTATACAATCTTAGAATTGGAAATTATTTCATCTGTAATGTAACTCAAACTTTACCTATTTATCTATCTATTCTTGTAGACACACCCAACGGTGAGGTCTACTTAAAGGCCTCCAATAAGAGGGAAAAATTATTTCTGGAAACAACACATTCCATTTATACAAGACTACAATTTGTGGGAAGTCTTTCAAATATCAAATACAGATTTATTTATTTTTACCTAGTAATTCCCTCTAGAGCTAAAGAAGATGCCAACATCAGTTTCTCCTGTGATGAGGAAACCAATAATATGTGAGAAAGTCTATTTTATTTTTGGAGAATCTTTTTGTGTTTCTTTAAAATCATCTATTTCCTCATTTTTAACCATATAATAATAATTCCATCATTTTCATATGTCATAATTAATCCAATGATTACTCAACCGTTGTACTTTTGTTTAGTTTCAAGTTTGTTTATCTTTTTCACCCTAAAAGAACTGCTATAAATACTTTTGTACACATATGATCTTTACATATTTCTTTGATCTAGGCCTAGTAGCAGCACAACTGTAAATGGTATTAATCTTTATTGATACTTTTATATAATTCTGAGTTGCTTTTTAGGATGGCTATATTGATTCACAGTTCCACAAATGGGACTTCAACGTTCATGTTTTGCCAAAAAGCCCCTAATATTTATTGTTCTCCTTTATTGTCATCTTTTGAAATCTGTTAGGTCGGAAATAGAACCTCAAAGTTATTTAAATTTTTATTTCTTTAATTATTAGTGATTTAGAGATTTTTTTCAATATGGACAGAGATATACTGGATTTATTCCCTAGAGAAATTCTTGTTCATATTCTAAGATGATTTGTCAGCTATGAAATGGCTTTTATTTATCTTAACATGAAAGAGTTACTTACGTATCTTGCAAATGAGGCCTTTATCAGAGAAAGACAGAATGAAGTTTTATGTCAAAGTTTTTATGTCTCCTTTTTAATCTTATCTTCATTGGATTTGTGCAAAAACCTTAAAAAATAATTTATGTAATCGCAATTATTTGTTTTATCTTTTCTGACCCTATCATTTGTTTGATTTTTTTCTTTTATTCACAAATCTGAGGAATATTCATTTCCATTTTTCTATAATTCATTTATGATGTGACCTTTCATAGTAAGGTCATGTTTTCATTCATGAATTTAAATAATGTTCAAAATAGTCTAAATATATTTTTTTGTTCAACAACTCTCTAGCTTTCTCTTCAGGTTTTTTCAAATACTGATTCTTTCTTCCAGTAGCTGTGGCCTTTCTGTTTTCTGAATACTCCATTATTAGATACATTTCCTACTTTGTTTTTAATATCTAATCTATTCCACTTATTGATCTTTCTGTTTTTAAACCAGTTTATTGTTGTTATTGTCATGTTTTTTTCTGGAGGGAGGGAGGGAAAATTACTGCTTTGTAATGTAATTCGAGATTTGGCACAGTTAGGATCCCATAGATTCTACTTTTCTTGATTATTTCCCTTGAGATTCATGAATTTTTGATGCCATGTGAATCTCATTATCATTTTTCCAATTCTTCAAAGTAATTCTTTGAAATTTGATTGATATAACATTTAATAAATTAATTAATTTATGTGGTATTGACATTTTTGTCACATTAACTTAACTTACTCAAGAGCAATGACTATATTTCTAATCATTTTGCATATGTCTATAAACAGCTATGTTATTTGTATTTACATATTTATTTAATATGTGGTAGGTAGACTCCAAATATTTTATACACTCTGTAGCAATTTTTAATGACAATTCTCTTTCTATATCTTTCTGCTGGGTTTTACTGAGATTATCTAGAAATGTTGATGACTTTTGTAGTTTTATATTTTTGCAGAAGTATTGCCAGTTCTCTAGTTGATGCTAAAACCAGGGAGGTTGGGTATTGTTGATAACACCCATACCTTCCATTTTCCTTCATAGTCCTCAATGTTCAATGCCTTTCTTGGGCCATCTGTATAAATCTAACTCAAAACTGACAAAAGAAATACAGCAGTTTATTTTTTCAAATCATCCTTGAAAGCAAGCCATCAAGTCTCTTATCTTTGATAACGTGAATGGCATGTTTTTGCACTGGAGTAGGAAGTGAGTAATGAATAAATTAATCTTCCCCATGATAATTTCTCTCATCTTGACATCTCTAACGTGTGTGGAGCAATTGTTGCCTCAACAGGAATATCATCATATTTCTCAAAGTTAATTCCCGTGTCTTCTCCAGAGAAGAGTTCTTGCTCCAAGCAATCACTTGGTAGAAATGGTTTTGACCAGTCACTCTCCTCTGATTTATCAAGTCATATTCACACTATTCCCAAATCCCAGACTATTCCCACACCATTCAAATATGCCCAAGTCACTTCGGGCATCCTGACCTCCAATGTCATCATAGTCACATCCTCCATGTCATCAAATTTTCCTCTTGATCTACTCCCATTATCACTGAATAAATTGAACTTCCCTCTCATATCACTAGAAGAATAAAAAGTGATATATGCATCTTTCTCTTTACCAGAATTCCACTCTGAACTGTCTTCATCATAGAATCCCTTGGGAACTTCTCTGTTCCTTGAATGAAGAGGAATATAATATCCTTTGCTCACTGGACTTCCTCTACTCTGATTATCTGAAGAAATTCTAATCTAGTCCAACAAACTGCTGATTCAGATAAAGCACATTTTTCATTGCCACATTGCTCATTTCTGAAGAGTACTGATGACTCTGATGTTGCCTCTGCAGATCAATTGTGTGTGTGGAGTGTCTCAAAGCAAAGAACCTCTTACCAGGGAAGCAGAGAGACACACACAGAATAAAGGTAAGGGGTTGGGGTAGAATATACTTCAGCTGAAGTAAAAAAAAAAAATACCAGGGATAGCAATCCTCATCTCACAAAAAGTAAAGGCAACAATAGACTTAATTAAAAGAGATAAGGAAAGAAACTACATCTTATTAAAAGGTATGGGTAGACTATGAAGCAATACCAGTGTTAAACATATATGCACCAAATGGTATAGCATCCAAATTCTGTTTTTTTTTTTACTTTCAATGAAAATTTTTATTTTATTTAGAAGTTTTATTTCTACAAATGATCTATAGGAAAAATATATATTTTCTGCAATCTCAAATTATGGAATCTTAGTTCACTCACAGAAAAATACATCCAGACAAATTTTCCTACAATTTCAGTAAACAAATTAATAAATATGTCTCAATGCCCTTCCTAAGAAATTTTTAAAGAGAAGACCATGCTTAGCAATATATTTTTTAGGCAGTAACTTTCAACAAAAGTCAAAATGCAAAGTTTGTTTTTGTGATAGGAATTACCAGACTGGCTCTATCAATGTTTTCTATTCTATCTGATGCTGAGATTTTTTTCTTTATACATTTTAGTGGTGGACAAAGATTTAGCACTTAAAATGGACAACAAAAGTACCCCTAACCCACACACCTACAACTTTGTTCAAGACACAGAAGCAGATTAAAAGATATCAAAAGTAAATCAAAGCAAAAGACAAATGCCTTTAGAAAGGATTGGCCACTTGAGATTGATTATCACCAATTATATTTAAGAAATGTAGTTTAGTCCTTCGTTTTAGATGCTTTTCTTATATTTACAAATTTCAAATAAGTATTAGACCCCCTTAAATTTAAAGCCCATTAAATGAATACATTAGTTAATAACACTTCAGCCTTCACCCCACTACCTCACTCCTCTTAAAAAATATAAGAGACTACAATGTATCAGAGTCATGATTTTCCTAATTTTGCAAGTAATATAAAGAATTTTCAGAAGCTTCATGTTTGAGAATAAATGCTGGGGAAAAGTTTAATTTAGGGTTTGAGTATGTAGAGATCTAGAAAAGAAAGCACAGATGACATAAACTGAGCCCTAGAGATAGTAATGTGACTAGAAACCAATTAAGTTAAGTAATTTCAAAAATTATTTTCTACCTTGTGGGAAAAATGTAATCACAGGTGAGACACAGGATATAAAAGATTTTTTAAAAATGGAGGAAAAGAGATTATTTTTAAGTTAATAGAAATGACCGAAAACAGGAAAAGGTATTTTGATCAAAATAGAGATTATGAACCTCTATTTAGAAGGAAACATTAAATAGTCAAATTTGGTGAGTGTTCACATTGAAAACAGAGCAATATGACTAGGTAAAATGAACAATTAATTATTATTAATATTTATTAGCTGTTAGCTGTAGCAATAATAGTTTTACAACTAATTGTATATGTCATTAACATATGTCATTAAAGATCAATGCAATATTGTCCTTTATGACGTAAAACTTTAAAATATTATCTGCTTTCCAATCCTACATAACTGAACAAGTACACTGCTTCAATGTGTCACAATGAAAAATTAAACATTACTTTGCTCAATTTCTTGTCAGTCACTTTGTAAAAAGAAAAGATGAAGACCATACATAGTATTCTGTATGAAAACACTTTATATCTTACTTAGATTAAGCCCATTTAAAACAAAGTTTGAAAAAAAACCTAGATCCCATTAAGATGCTATAAAACCCATCTGGCTTATCTTTCATCAAAAAAATCTTAAAACACCTAGATCTCTCAAAAATTAATCTCTTTTATACATTATTAGTCAGACAAATTTCTCCTTTCCCTGGCAGGTATAGTTCTCTCACTTGTGGAAGACATGTTGCCTTAACTAAATGAGGAATCCTGTCCTTTTTTTTCAAATGCACAAACCTTCTCAAAAACACTGGATGGTATGCTCAAACAAAATCTGATGCTCTGAATGATGGTATTTGTATGTCTCCAATGTCTTCTGTCATGTAGCAGCATCATATACTTCTATCTCTGGGAATCTATTCAGGCAGCCATTATCCAAAAAATGATACAAACTTTTCAAAGTTCAGATAGGACAAGGAGTCAGATCTTAATATTAGTGGCAAAAAATTCTCTAGCAAGAAGGAGTCCAACTTCTTCCTGACTCCCTAGATGTTTGCAGCAAAATCATCTAAAAGTCTCAATTTCTGCACAATTTTCTAAACAGATTTTTGGCTAAGTGAAAGGAGCAGAACTTCAATTCTACCAGTTGAACATACAAAGCAGCCTACAGGATTTCATGAACAGTATATATACTTAGTTCTATAGTTCCATAGCACATGAGTTGCAGGACACAGCTGAAGCCTGTGGCAGTCACACTTTTCAAATGAATTTTGTACTGATATTGCTTCCTCATTTCAGCTATGAACATTATCTTGAAGTAGTCACTTAGGGTGGCAAGGAGTGCTTTATGGGCCTGGAATTGGTAATCTTCAATGACAAGCATGATATTAAGAAGCAATCCCTTCTCATAAAGTGCTCTGAACCTAGCAGAGATACTGGTGTCATGAATGAAGGAACTAAACCCTTCCAAGTCCACTGCCATAAATCACCTTGGTGGTCTCAGTTCAGTTATGAGTGGACTAGCATCTACATCAGGAAAAGCACCTCTACCATTGGTATTAGTTGACATCTTCATACTTGGCCAAGAAGAGAAGACTCAGGGCTGTGATGTCATTGAAGGCTGAACTCTCCTCTTCCTCCTCCTCTGTCCCACTCCCTCTCACTTCTAGAGGTGATCATCCCTGTAGGATTGGATACCTCAAGAAAGTCAGCTTGGGGGGAGCCTGTGGCAGAGACTACTGGGGTGACTACAGCCCCCACTGTCCCTGCCTTAATCCTTTGGTCCAGTGCCAGCACACCATCTTTCTTTCTCAGCATCCAAATTTTTCAAGTTAAGGGAATTACAGGAAACAATGGATAGCAAAACTGTACTAGTGGGGGACCTCAACTCTTTCTTCTCAAAACTTCATGAATGTGACTAATAAATAAATAAGAAAGGATGTGAATAGAATATTATAGAAATTATAGAATAGAATTATAGAATAGAATATTATAAAAATTAGATACAACAGACTTTTGGAAAAAAATGAATGGGAAGAGAAAGGAATAAACATTTTTTTTCTCAGCAGCATGGGCTACCTCTACAATAACTGGCCATATAACAGGAAATAAAATTCTCAAAAGCAAGTGTAGAAAGGCAGAAATATTAAATGTATTCTTTTCAGATCATAATGTAATAAAAATATTTTTAACTAATGACAGTGAAAAGACAGATTAAAAGTTAATTTGAAACTATATAGTCTAATTCCAAAGAATAAGTGGGTCAAAGAACAAATTGTAGAAACAATTAATAATTGCATTAAAAAGAATGATGAGACAACATTCCAAAATTTAAGGGATGTAGTCAAAGCAGCACTTATAGGGAAGGTTATTACTTCAAATTTTACATCAACAAAATGGAGAAAAGAACAGATCAATGAACTGGGCATTCACCTGAAAAAACAAACTAGAAAAACAACAAATTTGAAATGCCCAACTGATCACCAAATCAGAAATCCTAAAAATCTAAGGTGAGATTAATAAGATTAAAAGTGGAAAATAAAAAAGCTATTGAGCTAATAAACCTAAAAGTTGGTTATAGTAAAAAAAAAAAAAGATAGATCAGATGGTTAATTTTATTAAAAAAAGAAATAAGAAATACAAATATCTATCATCAAAAAAGAAAAAGGTGAAATCACCACCAATTAAGAAGAAATTAATCATCAGAAAATATTTCCCCTAATTATATGCCAATAAATCTGACAATCTGAGCAAAATTAATTAACATTTGTAAAAATATAAATTACCAGGGAGGAGCCAAGATGGTGGAGTAGAAAGACTCACATATGCTAGCTCCAAACCCACAGCCCATAAATTTCCTGTAAAAAGAACTCCCACAAATTCTGGATCAGTGCAAGCCAAGCCGAAACACAGTGGCAGAGATTTCCATTCCAGAGAGCCCTGGAAAGCTGTCCCCAGGGGTCCATCACACACTGGATGCAGAGCCCAGCCCTGCCCTGCCTTGGCCCTGCAGCCGGAGAGGAGCAGATCTGAGCAGGCTTCAGGGACGGAATCTCTGGCGGCCGTGAAGGTCCCTCCACCCACAGGCACTACAGGTCAGTGAGAAAGATGTCTGGGCTGGCTGGGAGGGGAGCAGGGTGTCTCCATCATTCAGGCTCCCTCGGGAGGCAGCAGCAGAGGGAGTGGCAGAGGCAGTGGCAGAGGCAGCAGCCGAGGCAGCAGCAGAGGCAGTGGCAGACCGAGACTCCCGGAGCAGCCAGGGGCTCGGGTCCATTACCAAAGGTCTGCGCATAAACCCCCCGAGGGAACTGAGCCTGGGAGGTGGCCCTTCCCCCACCCAAGCACCAGAACTTAAATTGAATAGCAGCCGCACCCACCACTGAAAGCCCTGAGGCTGGAGAGCAGCATTTGAATCACAGACCCCAAGCACTAGCTGGGCAGATCCAGGCGGGGGTGGAGAGGAATCTCAGTAGTCAAGTAACTGGCTGGGAAAATGCCCAGAAAAGGGAAGAAAAATAAGACCATATAAAGCTACTTTCTTGGGGGACAGATGTTCCTGCCTTTCATTTCTGATGACGAGGAACAACACTTATCATCAGGGAAAGACGTGGAGGTTGGGGTCTCTGTATCCCAGATATCTGAGGTGTATGTCCAGTGGGCTCAGGCCATGGAAGAGCTCAAAAAGGATTTGGAAAATCAAGTTAGACAGGTGGAGGAAAAACTGGGAAGAGAAATGAGAGAGATGCAAGAAAAGCATGAAAAGCACATCAATATCTTGGTAAAGGAGACCCAAAAAAATGCTGAAGAAAATAACACCTTGAAAAATAGGCTCAGGGCAGAGTCAAGATGGCAGAGTAGAAAGGCACACGAATGCGAGCTCCGAACCCACAGCCCATAGATTTAATGTAAGAAGAGCTCCCCAGAAGTTCTGGATCACTGCAGGGGGTGCAGAAACATAATGGAAGAAATTTCCATACCAGAGAGCCTTGGAGAGCCGTCCCTAGGGCCTGTCGCACCCCAGAAAGTGGACCCCACCCCAGCACTGCCCTGGCCGCGGGCCCAGAGAAGCTGATCCGAGCAGACTTCAGGGACGGAACCTCCAGCGGCTGGGAAGGTCCCTCCACCCACAGACACTACAGGTCAATGAGAGAGACATCTGGGCTCACCTAGAGGGGAGCGGGCTATCTCTGTGGTTTGGGTCCCATCAGGAGGAAGCAGCAGAGGCAGAGGCAGGGGCAGGAAGCGGTGGAGGCAGAGTTGGGGTGGTGGCGGAGGCAGTGGCGGCACAGCCACGGCAGCCCGCGACTCCCCCAACAGCAGGCAAGATCTTCATTACTGAAAGTCTCTGCATAAACCAATCACCTGAAGGAGCTGGGCCTGGGAGACGGCCCTGCCCCACCTGCTCCATTTCTGAAGGTCTCTGCATAAAGCCCCTGAGGGAACTGAGCCTGGGAAGTGGCCCTGCCCCCACCCCAGCACCAGAAATAAAATTCACATTGAATAGCAGGTGCGCCTGCCACGGAAAGCCCATTTGAATCTCAGACCCCAAGCACTAGCTGGGCGGATCTAGGCAGGGGTGGACAGGAATCTCAGAAGTCAAGTAACTGGCTGGGAAAATGCCTAGAAAAGGGAAGAAAAATAAGACTATAGAGAGTTTTTTTGAACAGATGCAAATGATCCCGACTTTCGGATCTGATGACGACAAGGACATATTCTTGCCATCAGGGAAAGTCGTGGAGGGCAGGGCCTCAGTATCCCAGACATCCCAGGGGGATGTCGGGTGGGCTCAGGCCTTGGAAGAGCTCAAAAAGGATTTGGAAAATCAAGTTAGACAGGTGGAGGAAAAACTGGGAAGAGAAATGAGAGAGATGCAAGAAAAGCATGAAAAATGGGTCAAAACATGTACATGCATGCACGCACACACACATACACACATGCATGCACATACAGAGACAGAGAGCACAGAGTGAATTGAATAGGATGGGACCATATCTTAAGACAAATTAAGGTAAATGGTGAGAGAGAAATGTAGTGAGAGGAAACAGGGTGAAATGGAATGGGGTAATTATATGTCATTTAAGAGGCAAGTAGGAGACTTTTTAGTGGAGGGAAAAAGAGGAGAGCTGAGAAAAAAACATGAAGTTTACCCTCATCACATTCGACTAAAGGAAGGAATAAAATGCATACTCCTTTTGGTATGAAAACCTATCTTACAATACAGGAAAGTGGGGGAGAAGGAGATAAGCAGGGTGGGGGGGATGATGGAAGGGAGGACAATGGGAGGAGGGAGCAATTTGAAGTCAACACTCTTGGGGAGGGACAGGATCAAAAGACAGAATAGAAACAATGCGGAGCAGGATAGCATGGAGGGAAATAGAGTTAGTCTTAAACAACACGACTATTATCGAAGTCATTTGCAAAACTACACAGATAGGACCTATATTGAATTGCCTGCCTTCCCAAAGGGAATGGGTGGGGAGGGCAGGATGGGGAGAATTTGGAGCTCAGAATTTTAAGAACAACTGTTTAGTATTTTTCTTGCTATTACGAAATAAGAAATACAGTTAATGGGGAATAGAAAGTCATCTGGCCCTACAGGACAAAAGAGAAGATGGGGACAAGAGAAGGGAGGGATGATAGAAGAGAAGGCAGATTGGTGATAGGGAAAATTAGAATGCTTGGTGTATTGGGGTGGTGGGAGGGGATAAAAGGGGAGAAAATTTGGAACCCAAAATTTTGTGAAAATGAATGTAAAAAATTAAATAAATAAATGTATGTTTAAATCTTTTGATAAGACAACTGAAAAATAAAATATAAATTACCTATATTAAGAAATCAGGAAATAAAATGCCTGAATAACTCCATTTCGGAAAAAGAAATGGAATAAGCCATTAATTTACCCCCTAGGGAAAAATTCCTCATAGATGGATGAGTTCATGAGTGAATTATACCAATTATTTAAAGAATAATTAATTCCAATATGATACAAAGTATTTGAAAAAAAATGGAGTCCTATCAAACTGTGAATATGAAGGGGATGGATTCAGCCATAAAAAAGGAAAAGGTTTGACCGCATTAGAAACAAGAATCTACGAGTATGGTTTGCAAGAGATGCCCTTGAAACCCAAAGACAAACCCAGAGTTTAAATAAAGGGCTAGCACAAGATTTATTATGCTTTTACCTAACATATTCCACTGGTCTATAGTAACGTTCTTTGGCCATGTTCTTTTTTGCTCATTTTCCAGACTATTTATTGACTTTTAACTTAACCAAGCTTCACATTTTTCATGCTTCTATTTTCAGAGCTAGTTCTAGGCATTTAAAAATTTTTACATCTTCTCCCTTGGTATGCTCTAAGGAGAGGTGTCATCACTGTTCTCCTGTCCTGTGTCTAGCCTGTGAGGGAGACAAATGAATGTTCTGGAATTACGTCAGGTTTCTGCTACTGCCAGTGCTCCTATTCATCCTGGGAGTGGAACATGAAACCACAAATGGGCAATGCAACAGAGTCCTCCTTGTGATGGTGGCAAAGTGTGCTTTGTGATCTTCTGACTAGATGTCTGCCTCCCTTAACATCTGTGAACCAAGATCTCCCAGAAGCTTCCGGCCTACATTCAGTTGTTTCCATGGCTTGCCCAGGCAGAGTCTATATCGGTAAAACCTGTGTTGGACTGAGTTCCACTCTCACTCCACTGAGACAAACCTTTCCTGCCACCCTTCGAAGTTGTCTTGAGCTGGAAAATTGTTTCACCTCATCTGTTTGTTGGTTCTTATCTTCCAGAATTTGTTTTGAGGCATTATTTAAAAGTTTTGGGTTCTTTTTTTCCCAGGGGAATTTATAAGATCTCAGTTGCATTGCTACTTTTACTTCACCATTTGGCTTATCTGTCTATTGATTTTAGAGAAAAAAAGAACAGGGTTTAGGTAGCTATAGAAGAAAAGACACTTAATGTTCATATAAATCTTTATTTTTTTCAAATCTATTTCCCAATTTCTTCTAGCATAATAACACTCCATAACATTTACTTATCTCAGCATATTTAGACATACCTTAATTATTGAATATCCTCTCAGTTTCCAGTTTTCAGCTACTACAAGAAGATCTGCTACATTTTTGTTGATAAAGAATGTCTTTCAATTTCTTTTATCACTGTTGATTATAAACCTAGAAGCACAATTATGGCTTAGTCAAAAGGTACATAATGGTTAGTGAATTTTGGTATGTAATTCTATATATTTTTCCAATGTATTATACCCATTCACAGTTTCCCCATAGGGCACCAATGTACCTTTTTCCCTGAAATCAAATCCAACTGAAAAGTGAGCAGAAAAAGAACAATTTAATGCTATAATATCCATCATAAAAATTAAAATCTTTGAGAGCTTTTATAAATGAATGACGAGTAAGTTGAACAGAACCAGAACAACTTATACACTGATAACAGCACTGTAAAAAAAAAAAAAAACAGATTTGAAAGCTTTAAGAACTATGATCAATACAATGAGCATTTGTGATCCAAAGGACTGATAATGAAGTATGATAGCCATTAAACAGAGAAGACCAATTTAGAGTATAGAATGAGAAGATAGATGGATATGTAGATAGATATAGTTAAATGTGTGTATATATATATAAAAATTACATAATTTCAATTATAAATTATAGTTTATTTATATATTTATTATATATTTGCATATACTGTATATTTATGTTAAATTATTTATGAAGATTATATCCATTTATATATCTACATACATGTATATGTGTATAGTCACATATACATTCTTATTTTTGCATGTATGTGTATATATACACATATGTATATGCACATGTGTGCACATCCTTAAAAGCATTTTGCTTTGTTTAATTGTGAACACTTGTTACAAGAATATTGCCTTTTCTCATTTAGATGAAGAGTGGGAAGGAAAGCAAATAGATTTCATTTAAAAATAGAGGTGAGCGTACTACAGATGTGAAATGTTGCATGAACTTTCAATTGAAATCATAGTATTGTTAATTTTATATAACTGTTTTGCTATAAAATATGTCATAAAAATAATCTATAAAGATTTGTAACAAATAATCAATAAAAAGGAAAGTGAATTTAGAAAAAAAAGCACTTCACTGTCATTTATATTGGTGCTGTTTTCAAGGGACCTTAAAAGTAGTCAGGTAAATAAAATGTAAAGCTCTCATCATGGAAAAGGCCCAAATTAAAAGTCTCTTCTACCGGGGAAGCACTTCAGGTTTAATCCTGGTTAAAGAAAAGATCTCTCTTTCCTATTCATGAAAAGAAAAGGCATTAACTAAGGCTGATCTCAGGAAAAGAGAACTGTGTCTGTGGTGAAGGAAACTTATTAGTTGAATACCTAATCTGTAAAAAGGGAGTGTCTGACATAAAGTTAAACCTAGGGGAGCAAAGAAAGATTGTCAATATGTAATAGTCTCAATTTCCCCTGAGATGTAGAACTCCCCTAGAGGCTTCTTCTGTTGTATAGTGTAGGGGCAATTTAACATTTTGTAGAAGACAGGGCATATTATGTATTCTGAGGTTCCAGATGCTTTTCTGGGCATAAGTCCAAAAGAGATTCAAAATTCCATTAACCCAATGGTATCTTGAAGACAATCAAGATTTATTATGTTCCTATCCCTGTACATTTTTATTTTTTTTTAATTTATTTATTTAAATTTTTTACATTCATTTTCGCAAATTTTTGGGTTCCAAATTTTCTCCCCTTTTATCCCCTCCCCCCACCCCAATACCCCAAGCAATCTAATTTTCCCTATCTCCAATCTGCCCTCTCTTCTGTCATCTCTCCCTTCTCTTGTCTCCATCTTCTCTTTTCTCCTGTAGGGCCAGATGACTTTCTATTCCTCATTAACTGTATGTCTTCTTTCCTAGTTGCAACAACAATACTAAACAGTTGTTCCTAAAACTTTGAGTTCCAAATTCTCTTCATCCATCCCTCCCTCCCCACCCATTCCCTTTGGGACGGCAGGCAATTCAATATAGGCCATATCTGTGTAGTTTTGCCAATGACCTCCCTGATAGTCGTGTTGTGTAAGACTAACTGGATTACCATCCCTCCTAACCTGCCCCTCATTGTTTCTCTTCTGTCTTTTGATCCTGTCCCTCCCCAAGTGTTGACTTCAGATTGCTCCCTCCTCCCTTTGCCCTCCCTTCCATCATCACCCCCCCTTGCAATATCTCTTTCTCCCCCACTTTCTTATACTGTAAGATAGGTTTTCATACCAAAATGAGTGTGCATTTCACTCCTTCGTTTAGTCAAATGTGATGAGGGTAAACTTCTTGTTTTTGTTTTGTTTTTTTTTTTCTCAGCTCTCCTCTTTTTCCCTCCACTAAGAAAAACTACCTGCCTCTTAAATGACATATTGTTACCCCCTTCCCTTTCCCTCCCCCTACATTTCTCTCTCACCATTTACCCTAGTTTCTTTTAAGGTATGGTCCCATCCTATTCAGTTCAATCTGTGCTCTCTATCTCTGTATGTGTGTGCATGTGTGTATGTGTGTGCATGCGTGTACATGTGTATGTGTGGTCCCACCAACTACCCAGATACTGAAAAGTTTTAAGAGTTACAAATATTGCCTTTCCATGTAGGAATGTAAACAGTTCACTCATGGTAAGTCCCTTAAGACTTCTCTTTGCGGTTTACTTTTTCATGCTTCTTCTCATTCTTGTGTTTGAAAGTCAAATTTTCTTTTCAGCTCTGGTTTTTTCATCAAGAATGATTGAAAGTCCTCTGTTTCATTGAAAGACCATATTTTCCCTTGAAGTATTATACTCAGTTTAGCTGGGTAGGTGATTCTTGGTTTGAGTCCTAGTTCCTTTGCCTTCTGGAATATCCTATTCCACGCCCTTCAATCCCTTAATGTAGAAGCTGTTAGATCTTGGGTTATCCTGATTGTATTTCCACAGTACTGGAATTGTTTCTTTCTAGCTGCTTGTAAGATTTTTTCCTTGAGCTGGGAGTTCTGGAATTTGGCCACAATGTTCCTAGGAGTTTCTCTTTTTGGATCTCTTTCAGGTGGTGATCGATGGATTCTTTCAATACTTATTTTGCCCTCTGGTTCTAGAATGTCAGGGCAGTTTTCCTTGATAATTTCATGGAAGATGATGTCTAGGCTCTTTTTTTGATCATGACTTTCAGGTAGTCCCATAATTTTTAAATTATCTCTCCTGGATCTATTTTCCAGGTCTGTTGTTTTTCCCATGAGATATTTCACATTCTCTTCCATTTTTTCGTTCTTTTGGTTTTGTTTGGTGATTTCTTGGTTTCTCGTAAAGTCATTAGACTCCATCTGTTCCATTCTAATTTTGAGAGAGCTATTAAATTCAGTGAGCTTTTGAGCCTCTTTTTCCATTTGGCTCATTCTGCTTTTGAAAGCATTCTTCTCCTCATTGGCTTTTTGAACCTCCTTTGCCAATTGGGTGAGCCTATTTTTCAAGGTGTTAATTTCCTCAGCATTTTTTTGGGTCTCCTTTACCAAGGTATTGACCTGTTTTTCATACTTTTGTTGCATCTCTGACATTTCTCTTCCCAGTTTTTCCTCCACCTGTCTAACTTGCTTTTAAAAATCCTTTTTGAGCTCTTCCAGGGCCTGAGCCCACCCACCACCCCCCTGGGGTGTCTGGGGTACTGAGGCCCCGCCCTCCACGTCTTTCCCTGATGGCAAGAATACGTCCTCATCTTCGTCAGATCCGAAGGTCGGGATCATTTGCATTTGTTGGAAAAAACTCTCTAAAGTCTTATTTTTCTTCCCTTTTCTAGGCATTTTCCCAGCCAGTTACTTGACTTCTGAGATTCCTTTCCACCCCCCGCCTGGATCTGCCCAGCTAGTGCTTGGCCTCTGAGATTTAAATGGGCTTTCCTCCTGCCGGCTGTCAATCAGTGAGCTTTAGTTCAGGTGCTGGGGTGGGGCCAGGGCTGCCTCCGAGACTCTGATCCCTCGGGGGGGCTTTATGCAGAGACTTTCAGGAATGGAGCATGTGGGGGCGGGGTGGGGGGCCCGCCTCCCAATCTCAGCTCCCCTGAGGGTCCCGAGCAGAAGCCTTCAGCAACAGAGCGGGCTATGGGCAGGGCCGTCTCCCAGGCTCAGCTCCGTCAGGTTTTATGCGGGAATCTTCCGTAATGAAGATCCTGCCTGCTGCTGGGGGATTCCTGGGTCCTGGGCCGCTGCCGCCTCAGCCGCCGCCCACACCTCTGCCTCCGCCGCTTCCTGCCCCCGTCCCTGCCGCCGCCGCTTCCTCCCGAGGGGGCCCGAGTCACGGAGACACCCCGCTTCCCCTCTCCTTCAGCCCGGCCTCTCTCACTGACCTGTAGCTTCTGTGGGCGGAGGGACTTTCCCGGCTGCTTCAGCTTCCGTCTCTGAAGCCTGCTCGAATCCGCTTCTCTGAGGCCTCGGCCAGGGCAGTGCTGGGGGTCGGGGTTTACTCTCCGGGGCGCGCCAGACCCTGGGGACGGGTCCCTCAGGGCTCCCTGGAACGGAAATCTCCTCCACTCTGCCTCTGCACACCTTGCGCTCACCCAGAATCTATGGGGGACTCTTTCTACACCAATTCCATGGGCTTTGGTTTCAGAGCTCGTAAACGTGCGTCCTTCTACTCCGCCATCTTGGCTCCACCCCCCTGTACATTTTTATAAAACAGGCATAGCTATGCTTGAGGATCATGGTGTTTTTTCTTTTCCTTAATTGAACCTACTGTGGTAGTCTTGTCTATGATCAGTAGTAGTGTTGAATATATTTGTGATGGAGAAAAAGCCTGTTTTCATTAAACTCTACCTTTTCTCTGCACCCTTTCTTCTCATTAATAATGAAATAACCTTATAGGATCATAAAATTATAATTACAAGGGACCTTAAATATAATTGAGGCCATTTTTTTCCTTTTAAATACAAAGATATTGGGGCATATGTAAGTCAAGTGACTTGCACAGGATTTCATGTCAATGAAGTATCTGAGATAGGATTTGAACCCAGATCTTCTTTCCAGCAAATCTCATGTTCTATCCACTATATACCATATTACTACAATCTATTACAATTTATCAGGCCACAAACTACTTCTTGTCCCTCTTAGACTTAAGTAAATAAATCTTGTAAATTAATTCGAATAGAAGTGTTAGTAGCTTTTTATACTTTTCTCTTTTGGAAGAATTTTTGTTTTGTTTTGTTTTTTTTCAAAGACTTCAAAGGGAAAGGGAAAAGCTTGCTCCAAAATTATATTCTCTATTTCAGCATGAGGTAGAAGAGGTATGTTTGAACAATAGCAGATCTTCCTAGAATATCTCAGGTCACATACATAGACTATCATCTACTCTATTTTAATTGAGTTGGCTTACCCAAAGAATTCTGATGAGCTTTAAATTAAATAAACTATAAAATTTCTACCAACAAAAAAGTCAGTAGTGTGTGCACTTAGGATATAGTTTGGGCTCCTAGGATGTACAAAAGAAAATTGGTCACAGAGTCAAGAAGAAAGACCTGAATTTAAACTGGACATCATATAATTACTAGTTGTTGTTCTTTACAAAGTCATTTAACCTCTACCTGTCTCAGTTTCTGCTTTTGTAAAATGGGCATAATAATGTTTATTACCTCTCAGGATTATTATAAAATGAAAATGAAATAATAATAGTAAAGTAATTTTTGAACCTTCAAGTAGTATATAAACAAAGTCTGCTGTTACCAGGAATATACAATAATGAGAAATTGAACAATCAAATTTGTAATTTAAAATGAAAGTGATGAATTGATGCATCTGATTACCAGTCAGTCAACACACATATATTAAGTGTTTATTATGTACTTGGCACAGTAGTCAGCACTGAGGATACAAATACAATAAATAAAACAATCCTTACTTAGATTATAGTAAAAAAAAAATCTTGAATTTCATGCTTAAAAGTTGCCCAGATTAAGTGGGATATGTTAATACATCCTTCATTCCACTGCCCAAAACTATTTGTTTTTAGCCATTTATTGAAATGCAGTTTGGAATTCCAGATGACTCTGATATTTATGAAGGAAAATCTACCCAAAATTCTCCCAATTTCTTTTTTGTTGTTCATTGGGGACTCGTGTGTATTATCATTGTTTCTGATTAAAACAATAAAAGTAGCCATTAAGGCTGAAAAATAAATGAGAAAAGAAGAAAGGAATCAATTTTATAATTCCAGAATATTTGTAGCCATAGAGCAGGAGTAGAAAAAGTTGAACAAATTTGTCACAGTATTGTGTCTTGAATAAATGTGTTAATGAGGAATGGAAATGATGATCATTTATATTCTAAATATTATGACCAGAAATTACAGCTGTCTACAATTTAGGTGAGTACAATATTAATCTGTTGATTCACCAGTGTTGCACTTTATTCCAACACATACAGAAGTCAATAGAAGTACAAAATTTCTATCATTCATTTCCATAGATATTTTGCATGGGTAATAGTCAAAGGGCATATGCATTTATGTTCTTAATTTCTACAATTCTAAGGTTAAGGGATCTTCTGTCTATAAGTTAGTGTTATGTCTTTGGAATCCATTCTTAAAGAACTATCTGTACCTATATATAACCTACTGAATTCCAAGATAAGAACTTCTATTATTTGGGGAAAAAACAAGCATGTTCACTGCATAATGTCCTATTCTGTTGTTTCAGCACAGAGTGAAGGAAACCAAAGACTTGGAAAGTGTAGCATAAGTTCTAAAAGGGTCTAGAATGCAAAAAAAAAAGTTTAGTATATGGTTTAGAATAAAAACTACCTCTGCTTGTTAAAGGTGTTCTAAAGGAATGTATAGAGTCTGAACACTAGTAAATTGTACACTTAGCTATGCGATATTTCATCATGGCAACTCAGAAAATGAAGAAAAATGCAAAATGACCTTTATTTCTGACCATCTATTCTGCTGTGATGAGGACGTAGTGATATTAAGGAAATAAGAAATGCCAGTTATCACAAATTTTTTGACCATCCATGAACTTTAACTTAGCAGTTAGTATTCTGAGTGAGAATTCCTTTTTCAAAGTCCAACAGAAAATGGATTACTAGAGGAATTGAATAACATAAAGATGAATTCTCTAATATAAACAAGAACATAAGACCAAAAGAATTTGCAGTCTCTTAAAAGGACAGTCAGTTGAAGAGATTCTGAATGTTTGCTGTGGTAAAGAAAGGAGGTGGTTGAATTTTTTTTATTATTCTTGCAAAGGCAAAAAGACAACACAACCTCATGGTGGACTTACTTATCTTGAATTGCAGTATTCATTGGAAGAAGAAGAAAGAAGAATGAGAAGAAAGACTTCCATAAAGGAGGGAGAGAAGTACAGCAGAAAAAGTATGGATTCTGGACTCACAGGGCATGAGTTCAAATTCTGCCTCTGATCTTTCTTACCTGTGTGAGTTTGGCCTAGGCACGGAACTTCTCTTTCACTCAGTTCCCTTATATATAAAAAGGGGGAAAAAAGCAATTGACTAAATGGTCTTTAAGGATGTTCCCAGTTTTGGGTTTATCATCCCCCCAAAATTACTCCTAATGTCCCCAAATGTGTAACAAATCCTGAGTGCTAGAGCAATTTAGCAAGAAACTCAGATACAACAAAATGAATGAAGACATACTTTAATATTCAATGCAGAAGTGGATTGGGGGTGGACACTGAGAAATATGGTGAGAAATGTCATAGGAATATGGAATGAGAGATGCTTTATGTTACTATATTAAACAGAAGCCTCATTTGCTTTCCATGAATTATTTTGCCAAGAAGAAAGTTATGACATATTTAACACAATTAACAATGCACAAGAAAAAGAATTGATGATTTATAGTGGAAAAAAAACTAACTGTTTAGTCATGAAGGAGACCTCTTTGAATCAGCTCCCTTTCTACTGTCAACCTATATTTTAAAGCTAAGAATAAAGTCAAAATCATTATCTAAAAAAGAAAAAAAAATAAGGAATGAGTTGCAGTTCAATCAATTCTTATATGAACTATTTCAATGAGCTATTGATACTGAAAATGAAAAATGAACAAAGGGTACAGACTATTTCCAGTTTCTAAAGAACTGGTTCAAATCAATCATATAACAAGAAAAATAAGTTAGTGAAAAATATTAATCCCATTTCCAAGGGGAGAGATACATCAGACAAAGGTATGATAGAATATTTATTATAAAAGTAAAATAAAATATTTATCATAAAAACAAACATGCAAATATTTATTATATAAATATATTATTTATTATATAAATATATTAATATTAATGATAAAACACTATATTTATAAATACATAAAAATAAACATAAAATAAATAAAAATATTGTTATAAAAATAAATATTAAAAATCAATTATTACAGAGCAGAGTAGTGGAAGAGCATGAACAGTAGGCAGTATCATTTCATGAGACAATCAAACAAACAAAATAGTGAAAGGGAAAACAAATTTATAGAAAGTTTGACAAGGGACCCAACTAATCCTTATCATAATAGAAGCACTTAAGGGTAAATCAAGGAGGGACAAATTTTGTCCATTTAGGACAAAAAATGAAGAGATCAATAAAAATATTTCTAGAAAAGGCTTTGCTCCATTAATGAAAATAGAAGAATCTCATTTCTGTTCTTAAAAACACAGTGCCTGACATGGATCTTGAGGAAATAAAAGTTGAACTAAAGAAATCAGAGTTGAAGAATATCTGCATTAGACCATGTAACTAGACATGTATCCTCCATGTAACTGTATAATCAGACCCTGCAACAATATTAATAATGTTTAAAAATCAATTCTTGAGGGATGTGAGGGGAGGATGCCCAATGTTTGTGAGCTAGATAAAAAGTTCAAAACTTCATTAAACATCCAAAATAACCAAAAATATCAATAATTAAGTAGTTCTATGTTAATCAACCAATAAACATTCTTAAGTATTCAGTCTGTGTCAGAGATTGCACTAAGTGCTACAGTTTGGAAGTGTTGTCTGCTGATTTAGATTTCTCCATAATTGCTCTGAAGTTCAGGATGCTGACTTTTCCCTCTGAACTAAGTGAATGATACATGTGTTTTTAAAGTGATTGTTGACTCCTCAAGAGTTGCTTTCCTTTTAGAAATACAAACCTAAGAATCTGTGAGAGCAGGCTTGCCTGTGTGTGTTGGGGTGCTTGTTTTTACACAAATGTATAAAAAAAAATAAAAATGGTCCCTGCCACAAGGGATTTAGATTAAAATGGGAGTTACCACATACAAATAACCCTGAACATGTATTATGTGTATTGCATAAATGGAAAGTAATTTTGACTTTCAAATTTCTACAGTTTTATGCAAAAAAAAAATATAAACTAAGGCAACAAGAAATTTGCAAATGATATACCACAGGATATTTGTAGCATATTAAAGTCACATAACTAACTGAAATATTTAAAAAATACAGGATCCCGCTGGGTTCCTAATATTCTTGGGAAAATATTTGATGTAATAAATGACTATTTTTTCAGTTGGGAATATGCTTTGAGTGGATAATGCAAAGAGAGTGTTGACCAATGCATTCATCTTGGTGGTGGTGGTTATTCAGTCATTTTTTGCTATGCCTGACTCTTTGTGACCTTATATGGGGTTTTCTTGGCAAAGATACTAGAATGATTGGTCATTTCCTTCTCCAGCACATTTTTTAGATAGAGGCCAAACAAGGTTAAGTGATTTACTCAAGGTTACATAGCTACTAAGTTTCTGAGGACAGATTTGAACTCAGGAAGATGAGTTTTCCTGATTCCAGAATTGGCACTCTACTCAACTTGCCACCTAGCTATCCCATTCATTTTGGTAAGATACCACAAATAATAAACTAAGTACAGACCTGAACAGAAAGGATAAAAAGTTTACCTTTCAGGAAATTTTTCCATGCTTTTAATGATCTCAAGTTCTTCTTGAAACAAAATTTCTTTGAATACTAATATTCTCCCAATGATGTTTTCTGGAACCAGTAACAGAATATCATATTTTATTAAGAATTATATTTGCAGTTTACCCAAATTCAATGGAGAAGAGCATCACAGTTATGTGCTAGTGATAACATATCACTAATGAATAATGTTACAAGGCATACTGGCATAAATATTATCAGATCAATGCATGACACAGAGAAAGTGGATGTGATAATTGATTCAAAATAAGTAATAATCAATCTTCATTCTATTTGTTCCATTGAGATAGTCTTTGAATTTCAGATTATAAGGAAAGACTCTTCCCACTCCCCTAGCATGTTTATTTATTTTCTTGTGAAGTATTTATAGAGGACATAAAGGATAGATAGGCTATGATCTTCACTATTTGTATGAATACGCATTCATTTCAGTGAGATTAGAGACCCATTGAAGTGCTAAAGTACGCAAACTAACGGCACAAAAATGCTAAGCACAAAAGTGCCACTTGCTTGTATCTTTAATGTTACAACAAATCCATTAGCTCAATGTAATACATTATAGATATTGAATTCTTCACTTTTTAATCTGATTTCTACTTCTCAAATTTTTTTCATATTATATATTTACTTTGAGTATAAGTAATAAATTCCATTTGATAAATGTTTATTGAACCTACTGAATACAAAACATTCAAAACCTATATATGTAAAAATTAGTTTGCATTGTTTTCCTTTAAGGTGGGCATTAAGGTCACAGATCATTTGAAATAAGAAAATAATCCATTGTAGCTATATTTGGGTAAAAGACTCAATAATGAACAAAAAACCAAAAATGATTACTTTCCTAAATTACCACTCTGACTACATATTTTAAGGCTAAATTTAATTTAAACACAGAACATTAATGTGAATGACAGAAATGGATTAATTTACAGGTAGAGTTTATGGTGTTGTCAGAGGATTAAAATTGTTCAATGCAATCCATACCATAGGGAAAATATCATGTCATTCAATTTCTTATAGAAAAATCTAGGATACTATTTAATTAGAAAAATGTGCAAGTGTCAGAAAGAAATAATGCAGGTACTTTCAGTCATGAGGAGAGCAATAATCTGTGATAAAGAAGGGAAGATAAATCATCCAGAATTTTAGACAGTTTCTAATAGGAGATATTTACAATCCTGCTTTATTTTTTTAAATTGGTCTTGCAACTAAATATATATCCAGTTTGCAGTACCAAACATGAGTTGTGAGAAAGTAACATAGCAAAAATCTAATGACTTGTTTGGCTTTGGAGTTAAGTTGGCCTAGACTATTCTGACTGCCAATGGTTGCATTTACTACTCTGCACTATTGTCAACTAGGGAAGGAATTGCCTTCTTTACTTATTTCGTAACCTTAGCACCTAACAGAGTGATTGGTATGTTAAGTGTTTAATAAATACTTTAATCATTTTTAAATCATATACAGGTTTCTTGGAGGATCAAAATTCTTTAAATGGGTTTTTGACCTATAAAATTAAATACACCTTTAAAGAGATAAAGACCCTTTCACTGAGAAAGCAATTCAAAAGTCAAGATATTCAGATTTTCAAAAAAAAAAAATAACAAATGGCTTCACTGATACAAAAGGAAACTGTGCTGCTGCTTTAAAAGATTGAGAAAGAACAAGAGGAATTGTCATGTGGTGAATATAGACTTGGCCATAAGAAAACAGATTAGCACAAAATGAGTGTGGCATTGGGCAAGTCACTTGACCCCTCGATGTTATCAAAACTGTTATACAGGTTTAAAAATTGAGAGTACTGAGTTACATTTGGAGAGCTTCTGGACAGATGAAATGATAGATCAGGCTCCTTAAAACAAAAGAACAACATACAGCTCTCTTGAGGGTGGAGACAAGATGGCAGAGTAATGGAAGGGACTTTCTAGAGTGCTCCTGCCAAGCCCAGTCAAATAACTGTAAAAATGGTTCTAAACAAATTCTGGAGCTTCAGAATCAACAGAATGATGAGAGAAACAAATCTTCAGCCCAAGAGAGCCTGGAGGGTAACCAGAAATTTTCTATTGTGTCACATTGGGAGAAGAAAAAGTCCATTGTGGGCCTTGAGTGCACAGAGGGGTCTTGAACAGGCCTTGAGGAGACTGAATCTCTCACACCTGTGGTGGTTTCCAGACTCCATGAACCTGGAAATCGCTGATGATAAATTGGAAGGTCAGTGGGAAAAACCTGTGAGACCAGTTCAGGAGAGTGAGGTGGTCCAGCCCCAGCCCCAGGGTGGCAGAGTCGGGAGGGGGAAGAGGAACCTATGTCAGCTAGAGCAGAAGCAGGGACAGATGCAGCCACAGTTGCTACAGTTCTAGGGCCATAGGTTGTGGGGGGATTCAGTGGCTGACAGTATACCCCCCACCCTAATGAGAAGCAGAGAACTACCTTGACCAAAAGCAAAAAGTCAAGTAAATGGCTGTGGAAAGGAGCAAAAACTGGATAAAAAATCACATTATAGAATCTTACCTCGGTAACAAGGAAAACAAAAACATGCAAACAGAAGAAAACAAGATCAAAGCTCCTCCATCCAAAAACTCCAAAAAAATATGAATTGGTCTCAGGTCCTAGAAGGGCTCAAAAAGTATTTTGAATATCAGGCAAGAGAAGTCGAGCAAAAATTTGGAAGAGAAATAAGAGTGATGCATGAAAATCATGGGGGGAAAAATGGGTCATTTGCTTGCTAAAAGAGACTCAAAAACTGCTGAAAAAAGTAACACTAAAAAATGAACTAACTCAAATGTCAAAATATATTCAAAAATCAAATGAGAAGAAGAATGCCCAAAAAGCAGAATTGGCAAGGTGGAAAAGGAGATCCAAAAGGTCACTGAAGGAAATAATTCCTTAAAGATTAGAATGGAGCAGACAGGAGCTAATACTTTATGAAAAATCAAGAAATAACAAAATAAAACCAAAGGAATGAAAAAATAGCAGACAATGTGAAATTTCTCATTAGATAAACAACTGACATAGAAAAGAGATACGATAGAGACAATTTTAAAAATTATGGAACTATTTGAAAGCCATGATCAACAAAAGAGCCTAGACATCATCTTTAATGAAATTATCAAAGAAAACTGCCTTGATATTCTACAAAAAGAGGGGAAAATATATATTGAAAGTAGCCACTGATCAACTCCTGAAAGAGATCTGAAAAGAAAAACCCCTATGAATATTGCAGCCAAATTCCAGAGTTTCCAGGTCAGGGAGAAAGTATTGTAAGCAGTGAGAAAGAAACAATTCAAGTACTGTAGAAATACAATTAGGATAACACAAGATCTATCAATTTCTACATTAAGAGATTCAAGGGCTTGGAATATCATATTGCACAAGTCAAAGGAACTAGTATTAAAACCAAGAATCACCTACCCAGCAAAACTGTATTATACTTCAGGGAGGAAAATAGTCATTCAATGAAGTAGAGGACTTTCAAGCATTCTTGATGAAAAGACCAGAACTGAATAGAAAATTTGACTTTGAAAAACAAGAATCTAGAGAAGCATGAAAAGGTAAACAGGAAAGACAAAACATAAGAGACTTTCTAAAGATGAACTGGGGAAAATTATCTCTCATAAAAGCAAGAATATGCTTTTCCAATGGAGGAGAAAATGGGGGAGGTGAAAGGAGAAAAGGGAAGCTTACTCTCATCACATTTGGCTTAAGGAGGGAATATTATATCACTCAATTTTGTATGAAAATCTATCTTACACCACAGGAAAGTAGGGGAAAAGGAGATTAGGGGTGTGGAGGAGAAAGATAGAAAGGAAGGCAAATGGGGGGGAGGGAGTAATTAGAAGCAAACACTTTTGGGGAGGGACAAGTTCAAAAGAGAGAATAGAATACATGGGGGCTGTATGGGATGAAGGGAAATGTAGTTAGTCTTTCACAATATGACTATTATGAAAGTCTTTTGCATAAAAACACATGTAAAACCTATATTGAATTTCTTGCCTTCTCAGTGGGGACAGATGGGGAGAGAGGAATGGAGAGAAGTTGGAACTCAAAATTTTAAAAATGAATGTTGAGAATTGTCTTGTGGCTAGAGCCAAGATAGCAGAGTAGAAAGATGTACATATTCTAGCTCTTCTCCCACAACCCATAAAATATCTGTTAAAAAAAGTCTGTAAACAAATTCTAGAGGAACATAAGCCACAAAATGACAGAGTGAAACAGATTTCCAGCTCCAGGTAGACTGGATGGCCAACAGCCAAAAACTATCACATTGGGCAGGTAGCATAGTGCACAGAGCCAAGCCAAGCACTGGCCACTCAGCACTAGCAGGAACAGGACCAGAACAGGTCTCAGGGGCAGAACCCCCAGCAGCAGCAGTTTTTATCAGATCCCTCAATCCACAAATGCCAAAGAAAGCTTCAAAGGTCAGTGAGAAAACCTTTTCTTCCAGGTGAGAAGGGAAGGTGGTCTGGCCCCATCAGCAGGAGCCACTGCAGTGACACCATCCATTTTTGGAGCACTCCGCCTACAGCTCCTGGAGGAATTGAGCCAATGATCTGAACCTCAGCCCAGATCAGCAGCCCTGCCCTTTGCCTAAAACTCCCGGGGGAATTGAGCAGCTGATTGGCAGCTCAAACCTGAACCAGGCCCTGGGGTGAGGAGCAGGAGCACTGTCAGAGCTCAAGGTGGCCGTAGAGAGGGAATTCTACTACTCGCAGATTCTGGGCAGAAAAGTTTTTGGTTTTTCCCAGGCCATTTCACAGGCCAGGACTTTGGAGGAACTGAGAACTTACAGGATCCCAGAGTATACCCTCCTCTTGGCAAAGGACTCAAAAGTCAAGTAACTGACTGGGAAAATGCCCAAAACGAGGAAAAAATAAATCTATAGAAGGCACTTTCTTGATGAACAGGTATTTTCTTCCATCTTTTCAAATGAGGAAGAACAAAGCATACTGTCAGGAGAAGACAAGGCTTCTATAACCAATACCTCCAAAATAAATATGAAATTGTCCCAGGTCATGGAAGATCTCAAAAAGAATTTTGAAAATTAAGTAAGTGAGGTGGAGGAAAAATTGGAAATAGAAATAAGAGCGATGAAAGAAAATCATGAAAAGTATGTCAACAGCTTGAAAAAGGAGACCCAAAAGAATGATGAAGAAAACATCACCTTTAACAATCAGCTAACTCGGGGGTGGAGCCAAGATGGTGGAGTAGAAAGACTCACGTATGCTAGCTCCAAACCAACAGCCCATATATTTCCTGCAAGAAGAACTCCCCACGAATTCTGCAGTACTGCAAGGCACGCAGAAACACAGTGGAAAAGATTTCCTTCCAGAGAGCCATCCTCAGGGGTCTGTCATGGCCCGGAAAGCGGAGCCCACCCCTGAGCTACCCTGGTCGCATGATCCCAGAGCAGCAGATCCAAGCAGGCTTCAGGGATGGAATCTCTGGCAGCTGGGAAGGTCCCTCCGCCCACAGATGCTACAGGTCAGTGAGAGACATCTGGGCTGGCCGAGAGGGGAGCGGGGTGTCTCCGTGACTCGGGTCCCCTTGGGAGGCAGCAGCAGAGGCAGCTGCAGAGGCAGGGGCAGAGGCAGTGGAGGCGGCCCAGGACTCCCCGAGCAGACAAGAGCTCCATTACTGAAGGTTTCGCATAAACTTCCTGAGGGAACTGAGCCTGGGAGGCGGCTCTTCCCCCACATAAGCACCAGAACTTAAGCTCACACCGAATAGCAATCGTGCCTGCCACAGAAAGCCCATTTGAATCTCAGACACCAAGCACTAGCTGGGCGGATCTAGGCAGGGGTGAACAGAAATCTCAGAGCACAAGTTCTGGGAAAATGCCCAGAAACGGGAAGAAAAACAGGACTATAGAGAGCTACTTTGAGGGGATACAGATGTTCCCGCCTTTCAATTCTGATGATGAGGAACTATCTTACCATCAGGGAAAGACGTGGAGGGTGGGGCCTCTGTATCCCAGACATCCCAGGTGGATGTCCGGTAGGCTCAGGCCTTGGAAGAGCTCAAAAAGGGTTTTGAAAAATCAAGTTAGACAGGTGGAGGAAAAACTGGGAAGAGAAATGAGAGAGATGCAAGAAAAGCATGAAAAACGGGTCAATACCTTGCTAAAGGAGACTCAAAAAAATGCTGAAGAAAATAACATCTTGAAAAATAGGCTCACTCAATTGGCAAATGAGGTTCAAAAACCCAATGAGGAGAAGAATGCTTTCAAAAGCAGAATTAACCAAATGGAAAAAGAGGTTCAAAAGCTCACTGAAGAGAATAGTTCTCTCAAAATTAGAATGGAACAGATGGAGTCTAATGACTTTCTGAGAAACCAAGAAATCACAAAACAAAACCAAAAGAATGAAAAAATGGAAGACAAGGTGAAATATCTCATGGGAAAAACAACTGACCTGGAAAATAGATCCAGGAGAGACAATTTAAAAATTATGGGACTACCTGAAAGTCATGATCAAAATAAAAGCCTAGACATCATCTTCCATGAAATTATCGAGGAAAATTGCCCTGATATTCTAGAACCAGAGGGCAAAATAAGTATTGAAGGAATCAATCGATCACTTCCAGAAAGAGATCCAAAAAGAGAAACTCCTAGGAACATTGTGGCCAAATTCCAGAATTCCCAGGTCAAGGAGAAAATATTGTAAGCAGCTAGAAAGAAACAATTCCAATATTGTGGAAATACAATTAACATAACCCAAGATCTAGCAGCTTCTACATTAAGGGATCGAAGGGCATGGAATAGGATGTTCCAGAAGTCAAAGGAACTAGGACTCAAATCAAGAATCACCTACCCAGCAAAACTGAGTATAACACTTCAGGGGAAAATACGGTCTTTCAATGAAACAGAGGACTTTCAAGCATTCTTGATGAAAAGACTAGAGCTGAAAAGAAAATTTGACTTTCAAACACAAGAATGAGAAGAAGCATGAAAAAGTAAACACCAAAGAGAAGTCTTATAAGGGACTTACCAAAGGTGAACTGTTTACATTCCTACATGGAAAGACAATATTTGTAACTCTTAAAACTTTTCAGTATCTGGGTAGTTGGTGGGACCACACACACACATAAACACACACACATGCACACATGTGCATGCACACACACATACACACATGCATGCACATACAGAGACAGAGAGCACAAAGTGAATTGAATAGGATGGGACCATATCTTAAAAGAAATTAAGGTAAATGGTGAGAGAGAAATGTAGTGGGAGGAAAGAGGGTGAAATGGAATGGGGTAAATTATATCTCATGCAAGAGGCAAGCAGGAGACTTTTTAGTGGAGGGAAAAAGAGGAGAGCTGAGAAAAAAAAACAAGAAGTTTACCCTCATCACATTCGACTAAAGGAAGGAATAAAATGCACACTCATTTTGGGATGAAAACCTATCTTACAAAACAGGAAGGTGAGGGAGAAGGAGATAAACAAGGGGAGGGGGATGATGGTAGGAGGGCAACGGGAGAAGGGAACAATTTGAAGTCAACACTCTTGGGGAGGGACAGGATCAAAAGACAGAATAGAAACAATGGGGGGCAGGATAGGCTGGAGGGAAATACAGTTAGTCTTACACTACACGACTATTATTGATGTCACTTGCAAAACTACACAGATAGGGCCTATATTGTATTGCCTGCCTTCCCAAAGGGAATGGGTGGGGAGGGAAGGAGGGGGAGAATTTGGGACTCAAAATTTTAGGAACAACTGTTTAATATTGTTGTTGCTACTAGGAAATAAGAAATACTGTTAATGGGGAATAGAAAGTCATCTGGCCCTACAGGACAAAAGAGAAAATGGGGACAAGAGAAGGGAGGGATGATAGAAGAGAGGGAAGATTGGTGATAGGGAAAATTAGATTGCTCGGTGTATTGGGGTGGTGGGAGGGGATAAAAGGGGAGAAAATTTGGAACCAAAAATTTTGTGAAAATGAATGTAAAAAGTTAAATAAATAAATTTTTATTAAAAAAAAATCGGCTAACTTGATTGGCAAAAGAGTTCCAAAAGGCCAATGAGGAGAAGAATGCTTTAAAAAGTGGAATTAGCCAAATGGAAAAAGAGGTTCAACACCTCACTGAATCATATAGTTCTTTAAAAATTAGAATGGAACATATGGAAGGAAATTAGTTTATGGGAAACTAAGAAATTACAAAACAAAACCAAAAGAATGAAAAAATTGAAGACATTGTGAAATATCTCATTGGAAAATCAACTGACCTGGAAAATAGTTCCAGGAGAGACAATTTAAAAATTATTAGACTACTATTGGAAAGCCATGGTGAAAAAAGAGCCTAGACATCATCTTTCATGAAATTATCAAGGAAAACTGACCTGATATTCTAAAAGCAAAGAGCAAAATAAATATTGAAGGAATCCATCAATCACCTCATGAACATGATCCAAAAAGAGAAACTCTTAAGAATATTGGAACCAAATTCCAGAGTTCCCAGGTCAAGGAGAAAACATTACAAGCAGCTAGAAAGAAAAAATTCAAGTATGGTGGAAATACAATCAGGATAACAGAAGCTCTAGCAGCTTCTACATTAAGGGGATGAAGGACTTGGAGTATGATATTCCAGAAGTCAAAGGAACTGGGACTAAAACCAAGAATCATCTACCCAGCAAAATTAAGTATAATACTTCAGGGGAAAAATGGGCATTCAATGAAATCGGAAACTTTGAAGCATTCTTGATGAAAAGACCAGAACTGAATGGAAAATTTGACTTTCAAACACAGAATCAAGAGAAGCATGAAAAGGTAAACAGGAAACAGATATCATCAGGGACTTTCTAAAGGTGAACTGTTTACATTCCTACATAGAAAGATAATATTTGTAACTTTTGAGACTTTTCTCAATATTTGGGTTATTGGAGGGAGGGATTATACACACACACACACACACACACACATACACACATACATATATATGTGTGTATATATATATATATATGTACATATATATGTGTGTGTATACATGTATAGACAAAGAGCACAGGGTGAGTTGAATAAGAAGAGATGATACCTACAAAAAATAAAATTAAGGAGTGATAGAGGAATATATTAGGAGGAGAAAAGGAGTAATGGAATGGGGCAAATTTATCTCATAAAAGAGACAAGAAAAAGCTTTTTCAATGGAGGAGAAAAGGGAGGTGAGAGAGAGAAAATGAAGTTTACTCTCTTCACATTTAACTTAAGAAGGGAATAATATACTCACTCAATTTCGTATGAAAATCTATCTTACACTACAGAAAAGTAGGGGAGAAGGGGAGAAGTAGGATGAGGGGATGATAAAAGGGAGGGCAAATGGGAGGAAGTCAGCACTTTTGGGGAGGGACAAGGTCAAAGGACAGAACAGAATAAATTCTGGTCAGGATAAAATGGAGAGAAATATAGGTAGTTTCACACAATATGGCTGTTATGGAAGTTTTTCAAAACTACACATATATAACCTGAATTGATTGCCTTCTCAGTGGGGATGGGTGGGGAGGGAGGAAGGGAGAGAAGTTGTAACTCAAAGTTTTATGAATGAGTTTTGAGAATTTTTTTTGCATACAACTGGGAAATAAGAAATACAGGTAATGGGGAATAGGAATCTATCTTGTCCTGTGAGAAAAGAGACAAGATAGGGATAAGGGATGGGAGGGGTGTGATAGAAGGGAGGGCACATCGAAGGAAGGGCTAATCAGAATGCAAGGCATTGTGGAATGGGGTCAGGGGATAGTCAAGGAGAAAATTTGGAACTCAAAATTCTGTGGAAATGAGTGCTGAAAATTAAAATAAATAAATAAGCTTTAAAAAATAGCTAATTATTTTTTCATGCAACTGGGAAATAAGAAGTACAAGTAATGGAGTATACAAATCTATTTTGTCCTACAAGAAAATAGAGGAGATGGGGATGAAGAAGGGAGAGTTTGTGATAGAAGAGAGGGCAGATTGGGTGAAGGGGTAATCAGAATGCACACTGTTTTGGGTGGGGGAGGGGAGAGATGGGGAGAAAATTTGGAATGCAAAAACTTGTGGAGATGAATGTTGAAAACTAAAAATAAATAAATCAAATTTTAAAAAATCTCTCTTGAAACAGAAGGGAAACAAATAATGGGGTAGGTGTCATGCTACAAGCTTTGCAAATATAATTTTGTTTGACAATCATGGGAGATAGGAACTTTCACTTCTGTTATGGTATAATTGGGGAAACTGAGGCAGAGGTTAAGTGACTTGCTCAGGTTCACTCAGCTGACTAGTGTTTGAGGCCACATTTGAATTCAGGTCTTCCTGACTCCACTCCCAGTACTCCATGGATTTAACTGCCAGATAACATATTTTTTTTTACCTCATAATCACTTACCTAGAATTCTCTTCTACCTCACATCCATCAGAAAGATTGCCCTAATAAGAGTTGTAGATAGAAATTTCTTTCCTGTATGAAAGGGGAAACTTGGAAAATCATCTTTGGAGCTTCCCTATCTGAACACCGTCAGAGAGGGCTATGGCCCTTCTTCTATTTCCTCATGAGGCCACATAAAATGTCCTTTAATAAATCTCATTGGCGCACATCAAAAAAAATATATATAGAATATATATATTTTCTTCATATATTCCATAAAATCAGTATCTGTGGTTTATTTATTATTTAAGCAATTTCACTCATGTAGAATTAAAGAATAAGAATCAAAAATCATGTGGTTCAAGTGTCCAACCAACACAAGAATCAAATCTTGGAAAGTATCCAGGATGTCCTTGAAAAGTATCAGCAACATGGATATTAAAATTTGAAGTTGCAAATAGCGCAATAGACTATAGAACAGAGAAAGCACCACCTTAAAGCAGAATCAAGGAAGGATTCTTTTGGAAGGCAGTATTTTAACTGGTATTTGAAAAAATCTGGGAAGCAAGGAGACTGAGATGAGCATGCCCCAGGCATTAGAGGCCATAATTGACAACTCTTAAACATTTGGTAGAATTCATCAAAAAATCCTTCTGGGCTAATGATGTCCATGGTGTGTTTTAAAGACAAAGAGTATATATACATACATATATATATATATATATATATATTGGTGGATAAACATGGGTAATGTTCTTGACACAGTTCTTACATTAGAAGCGGGTAACATAACAAAAAAGAAAACATGGCTGTAGGAATGCCCTCTGAAGGAGCAGAGTCAAGATGACAGAGTAAAAGCAGGCACTTGCTAGAACTCTCCCCCCAAGCTGAGTCAAATGCCTATAAAAATGACTGTAAACAGCTGGAGAACCAGCTGGAGAATGATGGAGTGAAGCAAATCTTCAGTCCAAGACAGCCTGGAATGCTGAAGGGAACCATATATCATGTTGTGCTGACCAGAGCACAGTTCAGATAGGACCTGAGCAGACATTGGGGGAACTGAATCACTGGCACCTGTGGTGATTTTCAGACTTCACAACCCCCAAATGCCAAGGAAAAATTGGAAGGTCAGTGGAAATAGCCCGTCACACCTATGTGGAGAGTAGGGTGTATTGGTTCCAATCACAGGGCAGTAGAGGGAGTGCAGAAGCGAGCTGCAGCTACAGCACTAACAGGGGGAGCAGCAGCTATTTCTAGAGCTCTAGGCCCACAGATTGTGGGGGGGGGAATTGAGTAGCTGACAGTACACCCCTCTACCCCAATGAAAGCAGAGAATGACCTTGAAAAAGAACTCAAAAGTCAAATTAATGACTGGGGAAACAAGCAAAACCCAGAAAAAGAATCAGACTATAAATCTTGCTTTGGTTACAAGGAAGACAAAAATATACAAACAGAAGACAACAAAGTCAAATGTCCTATATAAAAACCTTCAAGAAAAATGTGAATTGGTCTCTGGTCATGGATGACCTCGAAAAGGATGTTGAAAATCAAATAAGAAAAGTAGAGGAAAAATTAGGAAGAGAAATGTGAGTGATGCAAAAAAAAAAAATCATGAAAACTGAGTCAACTGTTTGCTAAATAGGACCCAAAAAAATGCTGAAAAAAATAACACATTAAAAATAGAGTAACTCAAATGACAAAAGAATTTCAAAATGTCAATGAGGAGAAAAATGCCTTATAAAGTAGAACGGGGGGGTGGGGAGGAGTCAAGATGGCAGAGTAGAAAGAGTCACGTATGCTAGCTCTGAAACCACAGCCCATAAATTTTCTGTAAAAAGAACTCCCCACAAATTCTGGAGCAGTACAAGCCACACAGCAATGCAGTGGAGGAGATTTCTGTTCCAGACAGCCCTGAAAAACCTGCACCAGAGGTCCATCATGCACCGGACAGCAGAGCATAGGCCTGCCCACGCACACTCGAGAGGAGCAGATCCAAGCAGGCTGCAGGGAGGGAACCTATGCCAGCAACAAAGGTCCCTCAACCCACAGGCGCTACAGGTCAGTGAGAGACTTCTGGGCTGGCCAAGAGGGGAGCGGGGTGGCCCAATAACTCAGGCCCCCTCGGGAGGCAGTGGCAGAGGAAGCAGCGGCATGGGACTCCCAGAGCAAGCAGGAGCTACGCTCCATTACTGAAGATCTCTGCATAAACCCTCTGAGGGAACTGAGCCTGGGAGGCGGATCTGCCCCCACCTGAGTACCAGAACTTAAGCTCACATTGAATAGCAGCCCCACCTGCCACTGAAAGCCCTGACACTGGGGAGCAGCATTTGAATCTCAGACCCCAAGCACTAGCTGGGCAGATCTAGGAGGGGGTGGAGAGGAATCTCAGAAGTCAAGTAACTGGCTGGAAAAATGCCCAGAAAAGGGAAGAAAAATAAGACCATAGAAAGCTACTTTCTTGGGGGACAGATGATCCCGCCTTTCATTTCTGATGATGAGGAACAATTCTTACCATCAGGGAAAGATGTGGAGGGTGGGGCCTCTGTATACCAGACATCCCAGGTGGATGTCTGGTGGGCTCAGGCCATGGAAGAGCTCAAAAAGGATTTTGAAAAGCAAGTTAGACAGGTGGAGGAAAAACTGGGAAGAGAAATGAGAGAGATGCAAGAAAAGCATGAAAAACGGGTCAATACCTTGGTAAAGGAGATCCAAAAATTGCTGAAGAAAATAACACCTTGAAAAATAGGCTCACTCAATTGGAAAAAGAGGTTCAAAAACCCAATGAGGAGAAGAATGCTTTCAAAAGCAGAATTAGCCAAATGGAAAAAGAGGTTCAAAAGCTCACTGAAGAGAATAGTTCTCTCAAAATTAGAATGGAACAGATGGAGTCTAATGACTTTCTGAGAAACCAAGAAATCACAAAACAAAACCAAAAGAATGAAAAAATGGAAGACAAGGTGAAATATCTCATGGGAAAAACAACTGACCTGGAAAATAGATCCAGGAGAGACAATTTAAAAATTATGGGACTACCTGAAAGTCATGATCAAAAAAAGAGCCTAGACATCATCTTCCATGAAATTATCGAGGAAAACTGCCCTGAGATTCTAGAACCAGAGGGCAAAATAAGTTTTCAAGGAATACATCAATCACTGCCTGAAAGAGATCCAAAAAAGAGAAACTCCTAGGAACATTGTGGCCAAATTCCAGAATTCCCAGGTCAAGGAGAAAATACTGCAAGCAACTAGAAAGAAACAATTCCAGTATTGTGGAAATACAATCAGGATAACTCAAGATCTAGCAGCTTCTACATTAAGGGATTGAAGGATGTGGAATAGGATATACCAGAAGTCAAAGGAACTAGGACTAAACCAAGAATCTCCTACCCAGCAAAACTGAGCATAATACTTCAGGGGAAAATATGGTCTTTCAGTGAAACAGAGGACTTTCAAGCATTCTTGATGAAAAGACCAGAGCTGAAAAGAAAATTTGACTTTCAAAAACAAGAATGAGAAGAAGCATGAAAAAGTAAACACCAAAGAGAAGTCTTATAAGGGACTTACCAAAGGTGAACTGTTTACATTCCTACATGGAAAGACAATATTTGTAACTCTTAAAACTTTTCAGTATCTGGGTAGTTGGTGGGACCACACACACACACACACACACACACACACACACACACACATACACACATGCATGCACATACAGAGACAGAGAGCACAGAGTGAATTGAATAGGATGGGACCATATTTTAAAAGAAATTAAGATAAATGGTGAGAGAGAAATGTAGTGGGAGGAGAGAGGGAGAAATGGAATGGGGTAATTATATCTCATTCAAGAGGCAAGCAGGAGACTTTTTAGTGGAGGGAAAAAGAGGAGAGCTGAGAAAAAAACATGAAGTTTACCCTCATCACATTCGACTAAAGGAAGGAATAAAATGTACACACATTTTGGTATGAAAACCCATATTACAATACAGGAAAGTGGGGGAGAAGGAGATAAGCAGGGTGGGGGGGATGATAGAAGGGAGGGCAATGGGAAGAGGGAGCAATTTGAAGTCAACACTCAGGGAGGGACAGGATCAAAAGATAGAATAGAAACATTGTGGAGCAGGATAGGATGGAGGGAAATACAGTTAGTCTTACACATCATCACTATATTGATTGCCTACCTTCCCAAAGGGAATATGTTGGGAGGGAGGGATGGGGAGAATTTGGAACTCAAAGTTTTAGAAACAACTTTCGGGTATTGTTCTTGCTACTAGGAAAGAAAAAATACAGTTAATGTGGAATAGAAAGTCATCTGGCCCTACAGGACAAAAGAGAAGATGGGGATAAGAGAAGGGAGGGATGATAGAAGAGAGGGCAGATTGGTGATAGAGAAAATTAGAATGCTCAGTGTATTGGGGTGGGGAGAGGGGAGAAATGGGGAGAAAATTTGGAAGTCAAAATTTTGTGAAAATGAATGTAAAAAGTCAAATAAATAAATTTATATTAAAAAAAATTAGAACTGGCCAGATGGAAAAGATGATCCAAAAGCTCACTGAAGAAAATAATTCCTTAAAGATTAGAATGGAGCAGATGGAAGGTAATGACTTTATGAAAAAGCAAGAAATTTTTTTAAAAAATTTTAAACAAAAGAATGAAAAAAACAGCAGACAATGTTAAATATCTGACCCAGGAAAATAGACTTAGGACAGACAATTTAAAAATTATTGGATTACCTGAAAGTCATGATCAAAAAATACAAAAGATCTAGACATCATCTTTCCAGAAATTATAAAGGAGGGGGCGGAGCCAAGATGGAGGAGTGAGAGCAGCGACTCACCTAAGCTCTCGGACAAACTCCTCCAGGTACCTCTGTAAGGAGAATCTGACCAAATTTTGGAGGTGCAGAATCGAGTGGGAGACAGACGGTGACAGATTCGGAGCTCAGGTGGGGCTGGAAGGTCCACGGGAAGGATCTGATCCGCGGGGGTGAGCCCACAGCGCACAGCGCAGCACGGCCAGTGCAGCGGAGCGGAGGAGATCCGAGAAACCTGAGTGGCGGGTGGAACCAGAGGAGCGGCACCCGGGGCGGGAGACAAGCCCAACCGAGTCAGTGAGAGCCTCGGAGCACCCGATATCAGCGCAGCAGCTCCTGGGACCTTCAGCCCGAAGATCAAACTCCGGTGAGTCACTTACTTGAACTTCCGGGAGCCAGGATGGCGGTGTAATCAGCTAATGCTCTCTCCTTCCCCCTTGATGACCGTGAAAGAACCATAAAATATCTCCCCAGAAAAATCCCAGATCAGTAGAATTAGAAGAAGGAGACCAATAGTCTCATAACACCTGAGACGAGGAAAATAGCTAAGGGGGATTCCTCATACGGTGGCAGAGGCAAACCGGAAGGACAGAGGACCCAGGGCAGGGAAAATTCGCACTAGGACCCAGGCAAGCCTCAGCACCAGGAGAGGAGCCGCAGGAGGGTTGGGAACACGCATTAGCATCTAGGCGTGCCTCAGCCATCCAGGGGAATCAGAAAGACAATAGGGCAGCTGGGATTACCAGCCCCTGAGCTTGCCTTTGCCTCAATTCATCTGAGATCTCCTGGGACCAGACCACTCCCCCACACTTAACAAGCTAAACCCAGGGCTGATCAGGGAAACACCAAACAAATACCTGCTTTTAGCTTTTTCACACATCAGCTCACCAAAAAGTTCTCCAGCTTCTGACTGAGAGAACCAGAAGCCACAACACTCAATCAAAATCATGAATAGGAAAAAGAAGAGGGCCGAAAGAACCATAGAATCTTTCTATGGGGATAAGGACCAAAACACAAGCCCCAACGAGGTCACAGCTGAGACTGTACTTCCATCTGAAACTTCAGAAGGGACTATGAACTACTCGCAAGTACAAGCAGCTCTCCTGGAACAGCTGAAGAAGGAAATAGAAGATAAACTGGCCAATGATTTTAAAATTATTAAGAAAGAATTCACTGATGAGAACATCTCCCTGAAAAGGAAAATTGAACAAATGGAAAAAGAAGTTCAAAAATTAACTGGAGAAAATAAATTCCTGAAAGGCCAAATGGAAAAGGAAGTACAAAAATTAGCTGGAGAAAATAAATTCCTGATAGGCCAAATGGAAAAGGAAGTACAAAAATTAACTGGAGAAAATAGCTTATTAAAAGGAAAAATTGGGCAGATGGAAAAAGAGATACAAAAGTTAACAGAAGAAAACAATGTGATGAAGATTAGAATTGGGCAAGTAGAAACTAACGACTCAATGAGACAGCAAGAATCAGTCAAACAAAATCTAAAGAATGAAAAGATAGAAGAAAATGTAAAATATCTAATTGGAAAAACAACTGACCTGGAAAATAGATCCAGAAGGGAAAACTTAAGAATTATTGGCCTGCCAGAAACCCAGGATGGAGAAAAGAGCCTGGACAATATCTTCCAGGAAATCATCAAGGAAAACTGCCCAGAAGTACTAGATTCAGAGGGCAAAATAGTCATCGAAAGAATCCACCGTTCCCCTCCTGAAAGGGACCCCAAACTCAAAACCCCAAGAAATATAGTTGCCAAATTCCAGAGCTATCAAGTGAAGGAGAAAATATTACAAGCAGCCAGAAAGAAACAATTTAAATATCAAGGGGATACAATCAGGATTACACAGGACCTTGCAGCTTCTACATTAAAAGATAGAAAGAATTGGAACCCAATATTCCGTAAGGCAAAGGAGCTGGGACTGCAACCAAGGATCAACTACCCAGCAAAGTTCAGCATAACATTTCAGGCAAGGAGAAAGTCATTCAACGAAGTAAGGGATTTCCAGAGTTTCCTGACCAAAACACCAGAACTTAATAGACAATTCGATCTTCAAATGCAGGTCTCAAGAGAATCATAAAAAGGTAAACAGTGGGGGGGGGGGGGGGGAAACAACTTGCTACTCAATGAGGGCAAGTTGTTCACCTCCCTATAAGGGAAGATGTTATCTGTTTATCTCAAGAACTGTGCGTCTATTAAGAAATATAAAAGGGATAAGCATAGGGGGAACGGATATAAAGTAAATGATATCATGATAAAAAATGTGATTTAAGTATGAGAAGGGAGTGTAATAGGAGGTGTGAAAAGGAGGAAGCAGGAAATGGCAAATTACATCACAAGAAGAAGTACAAAATCATAGTAGAGGGAAAGAGGGGAGGGAGATGAGCATTATGTGAGAGGTACTTTCATCGGATTTGTTTAAAGGACGGAACAATAAACTTAAGTAGAAAATCCTAACTAGCTCTATAAGCAGTGGGAGGGGAAGAGGGAAGAAAGGGGAGGGAGGCAAAAGGGAGGGAAGAAGCAATAAGAGTAAAGGGGAGTAAAAGGGAGGGGGGCTAAAAGAAAGAGGGGAAGGCGGCAAGAGGAGGTGGTGAGAAATTATAAAGGAAAACTGCCTTGATATTCTAATTCCAAAGGGCAAAATATATATTGGAAGAATCTACCAATCATTTCTGAATGAGATCCCAAAAGTAGAACTAGGAATATTGCAGCCAAATTCCAGAGCTCCCAGGTCAACAAGAAAATATTACATGCAGCCAGAAAGAAACAATTAAAGTACTGAGGAAATACAGTCACATAACACAAGAGCTAGCAGTTTCTCTATTAAGGGATTGAAAGGCTTGTAATATGATATTCTGGAGATCATAGGAGCTAGGATTCAAACCAATGATCACTTATCCAATAAAATTGAGTATAATGCCTCAGGGGGAAAATATTCATTCAATTAAATAGAGGACTTCAGTGTCCTTGATGAAAAGAACAGAACTGAATAGAAAATGTGACTTTCAGACGCAAAAATCAAGACAAAGATGAAGAGGTAAACAGGAAAGAGAAATTGTAAGAGACCACCTAAGGCTGAATTGCTTACATTCCTACATGTAAAAATATTATTTGTAACTCTTGAGATGTTTCTCAGTATTTGAGTAATTGGAGGGATTAAATAGATATAAAAAAAGAGGGCACAGGGTGAGTCAAATATGAAGGGATGATATAAAAAAATGAAATTTAAGGGTGAAAGAGGAGTATTTTGAGAGGAGAAAGGGAGAAATAAAATGGGGTTAATTATCTCTCACATAACAGAGGCAAGAAAAATATTTTTCAATGAAAGGGAAGAGCAGGGAAGTGAGAGGGAAAGAGTGAACCTTATTCTCATTGGACTTGGGGTGAAAATCTCTTACACTATAAGAAAGCAGGGTGAAGAAGGTTGAAGGGCAAATGGGAGGAGGGGGTAATTAGAAGTAAACACTTTTGAGGAGGGACAGGGTCAAAAGAGATAATAGAATAAATGGGAGGAAGGATAGTATGGAGGGAAATACAGTTAGTCTTTCACATGACTGATATACATGCACATATCACATATTTAACCTATGTCAAATTGCTTTCCTTCTCAGTAGGGATGGGTGGGGAGGGAGGAAGGGAGAGAAGTTGGAACTCAAAGTTTCAAAAACAAATGTTAAAAATTGCTTTTATATGCAACTGAGAAAGAAGACATACAGGCAAGGAGATATAGAAATTTATCTTTCCCTACAAGAAAATAGAAGGGATCACAACAAGAGAAGGGAAGGGCTTGATAGAAGTGAGGACAGATTGGAGAAAGTGGTAATCAGAATGTATGCTCTCTTGGGGTGGGCAGAGGGCAGAGGCAGGTAGAAAATTTGGAACTCAAAATTTTGTGGAAGTGAATGTTGAAAACTAAAAATAAATAAATTAATTAATAATAAAAAATTTTTAAGAATGCCCTCCCTACTCCTCTGAAAAAAAAAATCGTATCTATTGGAATCATGTCATAGCAACTTCCTGTTTGTACATTAGCTAACAGGTAAGAAACTAATTATTCTTCTTTTATTCTTTCTATATTTAAGTAAATATGAAAATTTTAAATATGTTAGTTTCTTGTGAAGACTGGTGACCCAAAATTTATCATAGATGGCTTTGATAACAAAAGGACTTGCCCAAATATCCCTATGCCTTTTTGACATATGTATACAGGTGGGACTTCACAATAAGCTAATGCATATATGGATGTGGAAGATCTGAAGATCTGGCTCTGAAGATCATCTAGTCCAACTTTCTTTTTTTCAGATGAGTTAAATTTAAATTACTTTTTCATGCTCTATAATTAACATAAAGGGGAGGTGAAATCTGAATTAAAAGGTGACATTCTTTCCACTGCACCACTTTTTTTTTTCCATTCATTGTTTAGAAGTTAGAAGGAAAGAGTAAAATAATATGTGGAAGTTTTCCACCATAGTGGAAAATAAAAAAAGAGTTGATAGTCAGTAGACCCTACAATTTACTAATTTTCAGTCCTATTCCTAAACATTTTCAGCTTGTAATCAAAACCATGGCACTTTCCAATTCCCTCTTGACAGTACTTTTGTACTCTTTTTTCAATATTTTATACAAAATGTGTTGCAGCTAATCTATGCCTTTAATTAGGTGATTTCTAATCACTCCCATTACAAATCTTTCTCTTCCTGTTCCCTGAGCTATCTTCTCTGTGGGTATGTATCATAGTGTCTCTACCATCCACATAAGATATTCTTCATATTGCTTTCTGCCTGACTGACTCCAAACAAATTAAAGATGTAAGCAATTTAGACACACGGAAGTTGACCATGTCATTGCAGCAAGCAGGATATTTCTTCTCATAATTAGGAACTACCTATCTGGGTCAATAAATACTTTTCCTTCATAGTCACTTAACTCCATTTCCCAAATTTGCAGCGTTTTTTGTAATTTTGTAATTTTGTATTCACTGTTTCTTCTTTAAAAACCTTAACATGTATTTTCATCCTAATGACTCTTTAACATATTTACACAATAAACAAGAGAAACATTTAGAAATAGTTTTATACCTGTGAACTTTAAAGGGAAGTTTGTAGATCTAACAGAATTTAGGCTTTCCTGAATGTTCATTTAAACCTGTTAAAATGGAGAGTCAGAAACACATTTTGTAGCAAAAACACCTGATAACAAAAATAGATATCCATTGATCGGGGAATTGCTAAACAAATCATTGTATACAAATCTAGTGGAGCATTATAGTCCTATAAGAAATGAGGATTTGAATGAATACAGAGAGACATAAAATATTTTAGATGACACATTGCAGAATGAAGTAAGTAGACAGGACATCAAAGTACATGATGACTACAACAAATTAAATGGAAATAACAACAGCAAACCTGTAAAAAATGAAGTTATATAATTGTAAAGAATATGTATGACTCCTAAGAAAAGATAGTAGAAAAACATCTACTCCCTACTTTACAGATGTGGGAGGTTCTTGGTTGTGGTACTTTGGATACATATTCAGATTTTATGTGTATTGATTACTTTATCTGATTTTTACTCTCTTTTCATTACTTTTCTTTAAATTATTTGGTATAATAGAAAGTTTTCTGTGAGGGAGAGTAGAAGAAATACTGTGAGAAATGTTGGTGATATAAAAGAATTACATTAGTAAAAACACATAGAAACACATGTGCTAAAATGTTTCTTTTTCAATGATGTTAAACTAATGGTCAATGTCATACATAACAGGGAAACTTCTTTAAAATAAAAACATAGAGTGTGGAATCAAGATGGCAGAGTAAAAATTGGGACCTGCTTGAGCTCTTCCCCAAAACTTCTGCAAATACATGTAAAAAAAATTACTCTAACCAGTTCCTAAAACTGCAGAATCCACAAAGTGATGGAGTGAGGCAAATTGTCAGTCCAGCACAGCCTAGAAGGTTGACAGGAAGGATCTGTAACACTAGGCTAGGAGCAGAGCACAGTCCACCATGAGTTGCTCCAGCATAGATGGGGTCAGAGTAGCCCTAAGGGGGATAAAGTGCTGGAAGCTGTGGCAGTTTCCAAACTTCTCAACCCACAAATACTAAAAACAGCATAGAAGGTCAGGAAAACTCTGTCAGACTTGGTTGGGGGAGGGATGCAGTCCTGCTGGGGTCCAACTCCAGCTGTGGGGCTGAGGAGGAGTCAATTCAGGCACCAGGGGCAGCAGCAAGAGTAGCTTCTGGGAGTTCTACACCAGCAGATGGTGGGGGATCTAGCAGCTGATAGAAAACCTCAGAAGCCTAGGACAATATACCAACCATATCCTCACCCCCACTGTCATTGGAAGCAGAGTCCTACCTTGACTAAGAGTAAGAAAATCAGTTATTTAGCTGGGAAGATGAGTAAATAGAGGGAAAAAGTCAGATAATAGAATCTTACTTTGGCAACAAGGAAGACCAAAACATACAAACAGAAGAAGACAACAAAGTCAAAGTTACTAAATAGAAAGCCTCAAATAAATATATGAATTGGTCTCAAGTCATGGAAGAGCTCAAAAGTAGGAAATGAAGTAAGAGAATTAGAGGAAAAGTAGGGAAGAGAAATGAGAGTGATGCGAGAAAATAATGAAAAACAAGTCAACAGTTACATAAAGAAGATTCAGAAAATGGTAAAGAAAATGACACTTCAAATATAGACTAACTCAAATGGCAAAAAAAATTCCAAAAAGCCAATAAGGAGAAGAATATCTTAAAAAGTGGGATTGGCCAAATGGAAAAGAAGGTCCAAAAGCTCACTGAAGAAAATAATTCCTTCAAAATTAGAATGGAGCAAATGGAAGCAAATGACTTTCTGAGGAATCAAGAAAGTAAAACAAAATCAAAAGAATGAAAAAAGTACATGGAAGACAACATAAACTATCTCATTGGAAAAACCACTGACCTGGAAAATAAATCCAGGAGAAAAAATTTAAAGTTATTGGACTACCTGAAAGTCATGAGCAAAAAAGCCTAGACATCAACTTTCAAGAAATTATCAAGGAAAGCTGAACTGATATTCCCAAAGCAGATTAGAAAATAGATGTTGAAAGAATCCAGTGAACACCTCCTGAAAAAGATCCCAAAAGGAATACTTCTAGGAATATTGCAGTCAAATCTCAGAGTTTTCAGGTCAAGGAGAAAATATTGCAACCAGCCATAAAGAAACAATTTAAATATTGTGGAAACACAATCAGCATAACAGAAGATCTAGCAGCTTCTATATCAAAGGATAAAAAGCTTGGAATATGACATTCCAGACAGAGGAACTAGGATTAAAACCAAGAATCACCTACCCAGCAAAACTGAGTATCATACTCCAGGGAAAGAAATGGAATTTCAATGGAAGAGAGAACTTTCAAGCATTCTTGTGAAAAGACCAGAATTGAATAGAAAATTTGACTTTCAAATACAAGAATCAAGAGAGACATGAAAAGGTAAACAGAAAAGAGAAATCATAAGGGACTTTTTAAAGTGGAACTGTTTTTATACCTACATGGAAAGATGGTATTTATAAGTAATGAGACCTTTCTCAGTACTAGGGTAGATAGATAGATAGATAGATAGATAGATAGATAGATAGATAGATAGATAGATAGATAGATAGATAGATAGATAGATAGATAGATGGCACAAGGTGAATTGAATATGATGAATATGAAGGGATGATATTTAAAAAATAAAGTTGTGAGAGAGGAATATATTGGGAAAAGGAGAAAGGGGGACATAGAATGGGCTAAAATTAGCTCACGTAAAAGAGGTCAGAAAAATTTTTCCCAGTGGAGAGGAATGAGAGGTGGTGAGAAGAAACAAATGAACCTTACTTTTTTCAGATTATACTTAAGGAGGGAATAACATACACACTTAATTGGGTATCTTTCCCTACAGGAAAGTAAGGGGGAAGGTAAGGGTTGGGAGATGATGGAAGTCAGGGCAGATTGGGGAAGGAGGTAGTCAGAAGCAAATACTTTTCAAAAAGAACAGCATCAAATTTAAAAATAGAATTGGTGGGGCAGGATAAGATGGAGGGAGATAAAGTTAGACTTTCACAACAAGGCTATTATGAATGTGTTTTGCATAACTGCACATATATAAGCTATATTGAAATGCTTGCCTTCTCAAGGAGAGTGGGTGGGGAGAGAAGAAGCAAGAGAATTTGGAACTCAAAAGTTTAAAAACAAATGTTAAAAATTGTTTTACATGCAACTGGGAAATAAGATATACTGGTAATGGGGCACAGAAATCTATCTTACCCTATAAGAAAGTAAATGGAATGGGGATAAGGGGAGAGATGGATAAAAAGGAGGGCAGACTGGGAAAAGGTGGTAATCAGAATGCATGTCATATTGGGATGAGGGAGGGGAAAGAGTGGGAGAAAATTTAGAACTCAAAATCTTGTGCAAATGAGTGTTTAAAACTAAAAATAAAAAAAACAAATAGATGAATGAATGAATTGATTGAATAAAAATTGTGCACTTCTGTGAGTCAAGATAGTGGAATAAGCAGTGAATCTCTGTTAGTCTCCTATATTTACCTCCAAACAAAAATAAAATAGTGCCCCCAAACTAATCCTGAAACAATAGAATTAGCAAAAAAGATGAGGCGAAACAATCTTTTATCCCAAGAGACTTGAATAATCCATAGGAAATGTTTGTCTCACTATTGAAAAAGATGAATGCAGTCCAGTAGAGGAAGAATTCTCCACAAGCCAGCAGCAAGTCCCATCTCAACAAACTAGTAGTATATTCTGAGCCCCGGTGTGGTGGATCAGGCAAATGCCAATACCATGGCCCCAACATGCCTCAGCATAGCCAGGAGAAGAGGCAGACTTCAGTTCCAAGAGTTTCAATGGACCTGCAGTGGAGCCCCAGGTAAACAGGAAATCTCTAGAGGTCAGACCTCCCCTTGCTTCAGTGTATCCCCAGGGAAATGCAGAAACACCCATAAGTCTCAGCACATGACATACACCACTAGGACCCTAGCTTAGCATGTGGTAACATGGCAGACACCTAAGGCATCCAGTAGCACAAGCTACCACCCACATCAACCCCTCAGCACAGCATTAGGCATGAGGGTCCCCCATGGGCCTTAAGGCAACATCAGCATAGCACTAGGTAAACAAGCTGGGCCTGCAGACTTTGTCACAAGAAACCTGAGACAGTGCCCCTTCTACACTGGGAGCAGAGTTCAAATTTAAAAGAAAGAAAAATAGCCAAAAAAAAAATAGATGAGCAAACAGCAACAATAAAATAATCTGATCATAGAAAGTTATTACAGTGTGAGGGAAAACCAAGACACAAACTCAGAAGAAGACAACAGTATCAAAAACATCTATGGGTGATTCAGTTTGCTATGGTGGAATAAGAAATAAGTCACTCTTACTATCCCTTATTGACTTCCAGAAACCCAGAAAATATCACCCCAAAAAAATAGCCTGGAACAGTTGAGCCACTAAAAAGATGTGGTATGCCAGGGTTTTAACCAGGGAAGCTTAGGGTGTTAACAGAAAAATTTCCTCTCATTCTAGTGGAAGAGGGTATGTATAGGATGGGAAGCATCCCAGTAAGCCAGCACCAAGCCCCACCTCAATAAGCAAGCTGGAGATCCTGAGCTCCTGGGTGGTGGAACAGAAAAGCACACAGAGTGCCTTGGCACAGGCAAGGGAACTGGTAGACTCCAGCAGCAAAACATCTCTGCACTCCAGGATGACTCCAAGAAAAACAACTCCAGCGATGTGAAACCATCTGGTGCTTTAGAGAAACCCTCCTTCAGTGCCCAGATATGCATCCATCCCAAGAGCTTTAGCGTTGCTGACCCTAGTTCAGCACCAGGTAAGCTGCCAGACCCCTACAACCTCTAGCTGCCAGCACCTGAGGCCTAGCACATAAAGCCAGTGATCAGGTCCCTAGCCCCCAGCATAAGGAGTTTGGGCCAATGTCCCCTATACTTCAGCAGAAGAATTGAACTTTAAAAGCTAAGAAACAGGTAAACATCATGAGCAAAAAACCAAAACGGAGAATGATCATAGATTCTTACTATGGTGATAGATAGGAAAGAACAAAATACAAATTCAAAAGAAGATAACATTGTCAACGTGCTAAAATCTGAAACTTCCAAGGGAAATATAACATGAACTAGTCTCAAGGCAAAAAAGTCTTCTTGGAAGAGCTCAGTAATTTTTTTTTTGAAGTTAAATTGGGAAAATAAATGAGAGGTATGCAAGTAAGATTAAATAGCTTAGAAAAGGAAGGACAAAAATTGACTGTATAAAATTTGTCCTTAAAAATACAATTGACCAAATGGGGGGGAAAAGTACACTGAAGAAAACAACTCCTTAAAGAATAGAACTGGCCAGAGAGAAAACAAGGCATAAGCATGCACTGAAGAGAAGAACTCCTTAAAAAGTAAATGAGTCAAGTAGAAAAGGAGGTATAAAATTTAATTGAGGAAAACAACACCTTAAAAGCTAGAATGGGGCAAGTGAAAGCTAATAACACTATGAGATATCAAGAATCAATAAAACAAATTCAAAAGAATGAAAAAAATAAAATAAAATGTAATATATCTCATAAGTAAAATAATTGACCTTGAAAACAGACTCATGAAAGAAAATATCAGAATTGTTGGAATACTTGAGAGGTATAATCAAAAAGCAGAATTGTAATGCATCTTTCAAGAAATTGTGAATTGAATAGGATGGAATCACATCTTAAAATGAAATTAAGCAGTGAGAGAAAAATATATTGGGAGGAGAAAGGGAGAAATGGAATGGGGCAAATTATCTCTCATAAAAGAGGCAAGCAAAAGACTTTTTAGTGGAGGGAAAAAGAGGGGAGGTGAGAGAAAAACATGAAGCTTATTCTCATCACATTCGACTAAAGGAAGGAATAGAATGCACACTTATTTTGGTATGAAAACCTATCTTACAATACAGGAAAGTGGGGGAGAAGGGGATAGGCAGGGTGGGGGGATGATGAAAGGGAGGGCAATGGGAGGAGGAAGCAATTTGAAGTCAACACTCTTGGGGAGGGACAGGATCAAAAGAGAGAATAAAAGCAATGAGGGGGGGCAGGATAGGATGGAGGGAAATATAGTTAGTCTTACACAACATGACTATTATGGAAGTCATTTGCAAAACTACACAGATATGGCCTATATTGAATTACTTGCCTTCCCAAAGGGAATGGATGGGGAGGGAGAGATGAAGAGAAGTTGGAACTCAAAGTCTTAGGAACAACTGTCGAGTACTATTCTTGCTACTAGGAAATAAGAAACACAGGTAATGGGGTATAGAAAGTTTTCTGGCCCTACAGGACAAAAGAAAAGATGGGCATAAAGGAAGGGAGGGATGTTAGAAGAGAGGGCAGATTGGTGATAGGGGCAATTAGAATGCTCGGTGTTTGGGGGTGGGGGGAGGGGACAAATGAGGAAAAAATTTGGAACTCAAAATTTTGTGAAAATGAATGTTAAAAGTTAAATAAATAAATTTAATTAAAAAATCATAAATGATATAGAAGAATTCCAAGGTTTCATAAAGAGAAGACCAGAATTGAACAAAAAATTGATTTTCAACATCAAGACCCAAGCAAAGCACAAAAAGGTAAGAAGTAAACAGAAAAAACAAGGTATTCAATGGAGCTAAATTATTTACATCTCTTCATGGGAGGATAATGCCTTTAATGCTTACATATTGTACAACTACAAGTACAGGTAGAAGGCACAGACACAAAAGGAATGGGTATAAGGTAAATTTCAGGGAATGACCTAAAAATAAAGAATGAGAAACAGGAGTACACTGGGTATAGAAGGAAGGGAAAGATAGAAGGAGTAAATTATTTCTCATGAAGAGGTGCAAAAGACCTATTACAGTGAAGAAGATGGGAAGTTACGCAATGGGCCTCAACTGAACTTTATTCTTATCTGTATTGGCTCAGATTAAGAATCATATACGCAATCACTTGAATAGAGAAATCAGTCTTACCCAAAAGGGAAGTAAGATGGGAAGAGATTAAGTAATAGAAAGGGAGGGGCTGACAGATGGGAGGGCAGATCAGAGGAGATGGTAAACAGAAGAAAAAGACTGGTGAGGAGTTAAAGGGTGAAAGGAAAGAGAGGACAATCAGAAGGAAAATAGGATGGAAGGAAATATACAGGTGGCAATCAAAACTATGAAGGTGAATGGGATGAACTCTCCCATAAAGTAGAATCTCATAGCAGAGTAGATAAAAATGCTACGGTATTTGTTTACAAGGAATGTTTGAAGCAGAGACACACACAGAGAAAAGCTAAGGAACTGGAGAAGAATGCATTACGTTTCAGGAGAAGTAAAACAAGCAAAGAGAATCAAGATGGTGGAGTGAGAGCAACTACTCACCTAAGCTTTTACAAAAATTCCTTCAGATACCTGGAAAAAGAGAATCTCAATCAATTTTCGAGGAGCAGAATTCAATAGGATACAGACCGTGGCAGATTCACAGCCCAGGATACACTGGAAGGCTGACAGGAAGGATCTGTTGCACAAGGCTGGACAGACAGAAGGGAGGGCAGATACACAGTATACAGTACACAGGCAGTACCTGCATCATCCCTGCCATGACAGGGCTGAACAGGAAGCTCTGGGAAGTTTGATCAACTGTCACTTTGTGGAATCTCAGGCACATTAGCCCAGGACAGAAGTCCAGTGGAACCGAGCAAGTGAGAGCCACAGAGACCCAGATATCAACCAGCTGCTCATGAGATTATCAATCCACAGATAAAATGTCTGTAAGCCACCTACTTGAACTTGCAGGAGCCAAGATGGCAGAGTGATCAAAAAATGCTCTTCCCTTCCCTTTGTTAACTTTGAAAGACCCATAAAATATTTCCCCAGGAAAAATTCTGAAAAAGTGGGATCAGGCAAAGGGGTAAACAGTCCCTTAGCACATGATGCTAGGAAAATCTCTAACGATTGTCCATCTTGCTGTGGCTGAAGGGGACCAGGGCAGGACTGGAGCTTTCCCAGACAGCCCCACCTTAGCAAAGAGGGAGAGATCCTGAGCCCCAGTGAGGTGGAGCTGGCAATCACCAACACTAAGACCACAGGCATGCCTCAGAATCCCAGGGGAATTGGGAGAACATGAGCACAGATGTGATGATCAACTGTTGATCTCAATCTCATCAGAAGAGACTTGCTTTAGCCAGACCACCCCTCCCCCATAAGCAATGCAGCTAACTGCAGGGTAAGTCCTGAGAGACTTCACCTGGGCTCTGCTTTCTCACAGCAGCCAGCTCAGTACCAGGTAACCTACAGCACTTTGGTTTCTAGCTGAAAGATTCAGAGGACACAATAAACAAAACCTCAAGTTCAAGACACAAGAACTGTGGGACAGAGCACCTTGTGCTCTACAAGCAGAGATCTACTCTAAGAGCCAGGAAAAGTTTATTATCATGAATAAAAAGCAAAGCAGAAAAGAAAAGATCATAGAATCTTTCTATGGGGACAAAGACCAAATCAAGAATATCAAAGGGATCAGCACTGAGACTGTACTCTCAGCTGAAACTGCAGGAGGAAATATGAACTGATTGAAAGCTCAAAGAGCTTTCTTGAAAGAGCTAAAGAAGGATTTTAAAAGCCAAATTAGAGGAAAAGAAGAAAAAATGGACAATGATTGTAAAAATATGAAAAAAGAAATCACAGAAGAATTTCGAAGGAAAATTGGACAAATGGAAAAGGAAGCACAAAGCCTAAATGGAAAAATTGAACAAATGGAAAAGGAAGTACAGGAACTAACTGGAGAAATCAACACCTTCAAAAGCACAATTGGACAGATGGAAAAGGACATGCAAAAGTTAGCTAAAGAAAACAATTTGATACAAGTTAGAATCAGTCAAGTAGAAGCCAATGATTCTGTGAGACATCAGAAATCATTCAAACAGAATCTAAAGAATGAAGATATAGAAGAAAATGTAAAATATCTAGTTGGAACGACTGACCTGGAAAATACATCCAGAGGACAAAAATCTAAGAATTATTGGTGTACCAGAAAACCATAATGAGAAAAAGAGCGCAGAAATCATGAAGGAAAACTGCCTAGAAGTCCTAGAACCAGAGGGCAAAAGAATCATCAAAGGAATCCACCCATTCACCTGGAAGGGATCCCAAACTAAAAACACCAAGGAATATCATTGCCAAATTCCAAAAGAACTAACTGAAGGAGAAAATACTGCAGTCAGCCAGAAAGAAACCATTCAAATATCTAGGAGATACAGTCAGAATGACACAGGATATTGCAGCTTCTACATTAAAAGATCAAAGGAATTGAAAAATGATATTCTGTAAGGCAAAGGAGCTGGGATTACAACCAAGCATGAATTACCCAGCAAAGTTGAGCACAATATTTCAGGCAAGGAGATGGACATTCAAAGAAATAAGGGATTCCCAGACCTTTCTCATGAAAAGGCCAGAGCTCAATAGAAAATTCGATCTTCAAACACAAGTCTCGAGAGAGGCATAAAAAGGCAAACAGGGAGGAAAAACTTGTTATTCAATATGTGCATAGTGTTTACATCCCTATAAGGGAAGATGATACTTGTTAATCGTAGGAATATTATATTAATCAAGATATATAAAAGGGATATACACAGATAGTGGGAGTGGGCATAAAGTAAATGATGTGATGATAAAAATGTGATTTAAGGGCATAAGGGATTGTACCAGCAGATGTGAAAAGGAAGAGGAAGGAAACAATAAATTATATCACACATAGAGGCACAAGAATATATTACAGTAGAGGGAAACAGTGGAGGGAGATGAGCATTATTTGAGACTTATTCTCATCTGATTTGGTTCAAGCAGGGAACATCAAACTCAGTTAAGTTTAGAAATCTAACTAGCTCTAGAGGCAGTAGGAGGAGAAGGGAGAAGGAAAAGGGAGGAAAAGGCTAAAAGGGAAGGAAGAAGTAGTAAAGGCAAAGGAGATTAAAATGGAGGGAGGCAGAAAGGAGGGAACACTGAGAGAGACAGTGATCAAAAATTAAAATTCTATTGTAGAGGGGAAGGGAGAACTAAAAGCACAATTGGGGGGAAAGAGGATTGAGGGAAAGACACAGACAGGAATCATAACTGTGAATGTGAATGGGATGAACTCTCCCATAAAGCAGAGATGGATTAAAATCTATAATCCAACAATATGTTGTTTACAAGAAAAACATTTGAAACAGGGGAATACACACAGGTTAAAGGTTGGAGAAGAATATGTTGTGCTTCATCTGATATAAAACAAAGCAGGGGTATCAATCCTAATCTCAGAGAAAACAAAAGCAGAAATAGATCTAATCAAAAGAGATAAGGAAGGAAAATATATCCTGCTAAAAGGGACCATAGACAAGGAATCAATTTCATTACTAAACATATATACTCCAAGTGGTATAGCATCCAAATCCTTAGAGAAGAAGTAAAGGGAGTTCCAGGATGAAAGAGACAGCAAAAGTGTATTAGTGGGGGACCTCAAACTCCCCCTCTCTGAACTTGATAAATCTAACCTCAAAATAAATGAGAAAGAAGTTACGGAGGTGAATAAAACTCTGGAGAACGTAGATATGGTAGATCTCAGGAGAAAATTGAATGGAAATAGAAAGGAATATACATTTTTCCCAGTGACACATGGCACATATACAAAAACTGATCATGTACTAGGGCATAAAAGCCTTAAAATCCAGTGCAGAAAGGCAGAGAGTGAAGACATCTTTATGAAACTATAATACAATAAAAATTAAATGGAAAGATCAACCAAAAATTCATTGGAAATTAATCTAATCCTAAAGAATGAGTGGATTAAACAAGTCATAGAAACAATAAACAACTTCATTCAAGTGAAGAAAAATAATGAGACAATCCACCAAATCATATGAGATACTGCAAAGGCAGTTCAAAGAGGAAGTTTACATCTTTGAATGCCTGTGTGAATAAAATAGAGAAGAGGAGATCAATGAATTGGGCATGCAGCTGAAAAAGCTAGAAAAAGCACTAATTGAAAATCCCCAAGTAAACACCAAATTAGAAATACTGAAAACCAAAAGAGATATTAATATAACTGAAATAAAGAAAACTGTTGAACTAATAAATAAAACTAATAGTTGGTTTTATGAAAAAAGCTATAAAATTGATAAACATTTGGTCAATTTGATTTTAAAAAGGAGAAAATCAAATTACCAATATGAAAAATGAAAAAGGTGAACTAACCTCCAATGAGGAAATTAAGACTCTAATTAGAAATTGCTTTGCCCAACTGTATGCCCATAAATTCAACATTCTAAATGAAATGGATGACTATTTTAAAAAAATATAAATTGCCCAGATTAACAGAAGAGGAAGTCGAATACTTAAATACACGTCTCAGAAAAAGGAATTGAACAAGCCATCAATGAACTCTTTAGGAAAAAATCTCCAGGGCCAGATGGATTTATAAGTGAATTCTGCAAAATATTTAAAGAACAGTTGATTCCAATACTATATACAGAATGTGGGAAAATTGGGGAAGAAGGAGTCCTCCCAAATTCTTTTTTGATACAAATATGGATGTGATATTTAAACCAGGAAGTGCCAAATACAGAGAAGGAAAATTATAGACCAATTCCTCTAATGAATACAGATGCAAAAATTTTAAATAAGATTTTAGTAAAAACAGTACAGCAACTTATCATGAGAATAAAACATTAGATCAGGAAGAATTTATACCAGGAATGCATGGTTGGTTCAATATTAAAAAACTGTTAGCATTATTGATCATATCAGCCACAAAATTAACAGAAACCATATGATTATCTCAATAGATGCAGAAAAAAACTTTTGGCAAAATACAACACCCATTACCATTGAAAACGCTAGAGAGTATAAGAATAAATGGAATTTTCTATAAAATAATAAGTTGTATCTACCTAAAACCATTAGCAAGCATGATATGCAATGTGGATAAGCTAGATGCATTTCCAAAAAGATCAGTGGTGAAACAAGGATGTTCATTATCACCACTGTCATTCAATATGGTATTAGAAATGCTAGCTGTAGCAATAAGAGAAAAAAAGAAATTGAAGGAATTAGAACAGGCAAAGTAGAAACTAAGTTATCACTCTCTCCAGATGATATGATGAAATACTTAGAGAATCCCAAAGAATCAAGTAAAACATTACTTGAAATAATAAACAACTTTGAGAAAATTGCAGGTTACAATAAAAATCATCTGCATTTCTTTATATTACTAGCAAAGCCCAACAGCAAGAGATAGAAAGAGAAATCCCATTTAAAGCTAGAGAAGGTACTATAAAACATCTGGGAGACTACCTGCCAAAAAAATCCATAAACTATATGAACACAGTTACAAAACACTTTTCTCACAAATAAAGTCAGATCTAAGTAAGTGGAAAAACATCAATTGTTTGTGGGTTAGATGGAGCTAATATAATAAAAATCACACTTCTCCCTAAATTAATTAACTTATTCAGTGCCATGCCAATCAAACTACCAAATAATTATTTTCCAGTGCTAGAACAAATAATATCAAAATTCATGTGGAAGAACAAAAGGTCCAGAATATTAAGGGAACTAATGAAAAGAAATGCTAGAGAAGGTCTTCTACCCCTAACGCATCTCAAATTGTATTATAAAGCAGCAATCATCAAAACCACTTGGTACTGGCTAAGAGTCAGAGACATAGACCAGTGGAATATGTTAAGTACTCAAGACACAGCAGTCAATGAATATAGAAATCTACTGTTTGATAAACCCAAGAACCTCAGTTTATGGGATAAGAACTCACTGTTTGACAAAAATTGCTGGGAAAACTGGACAACAGCATGGCAGAAGATGGGCATAGACCAATGTCTGACACTGTATACTAGAATAAAGTCAAATGGATTCATGATCTAGGTATAAAGAATGATACTATAAACAAATTACAGGAGTAACAAATAGCGTATTTATCAGATTTATGGAGAATGGAGAAATTTTTGACCCATTAAGAGATAGAGAACATTATGAAGTGCAAAATTGATAGTTTGGATTACATTAAATTGAAAATTTTTCACACAAACTCAATGCAACTAAGATTTGGAGGGAAACAGATAACTGGGAAAGATTTTTTTTGCAACTAGTATCTTTGATAAAGTCCTCATTTCTAAAATATAGAGAGAACTGAGTCAAATGTACAAGAATTCAAATCATTCCCCAATTGATAAATGGTCAAAGGTTATGAACAGGCAGTTTTCAGAGGAAGAAATTAAAGTTATTTTTAATCATATGAAAAAGTGCTATAACTCACTATTTATTAGAGAGTTTCAAAACAAAACAACCCTGAGGTGCCACATCACACCTGTCAGATTGGCTACCATGACAAAACCGGAAGATGAAAAATGACAGAGAAGACGTGGGAGAGTTGGAATACTACTTCATTGCTTGTGGAGCTGTGAGCTGATCCAACCATTTTGGAGAGCAATTTGGAACTATGCCCAAAGAGCTACAAATATCTACATACTCTTTCACTCAACAATATCGCTTCTGGGACTATATCCCAAAGAGATAATAGAAATGGGAAAGGTTCCCACATGTACAAAAATATTTATAGTAGCTCTCTTTGTGTTGGCCAAAAACTGGAAATCAGGGGAATGCCCATCAATTGGGGAATTGTTGAACAAGTTGTGGTATATGAATTTAATGGAGTACTATAGTGCTGTAAAAAATGATGAACAGGAAGACTTGAGAGGTGTAAAAAGACTTATGAACTAATGCTAAGGAAAAGGAGCAGAACCAGGAGAACTTTATACTCAGCAACAACCACAGTGTGTGAGGAAATTTTCTGGTAGACATAGTACTTCACTGCAATGCATGGACTTAAAAAATTTCCTATGGACTTTTGAGGAAAAATGTCTTCCACATTCAGAGAACTAACCATGGAATTGAATTTCAGAATGAGGCAGACCATTTTCTTTTGTATTATATTTTGTTTTGTTTTGTGGTTTCTCCCATTCATTTTATTTCTTCTATGCAACCTGACCAAGGTGAAAATGTATTTAATAGGAATGTATGTGTACAACCTATTTAAGATTGTATGCCATCTCAGGAAGGGCGTGAAGAAGGAGGGGTGAAATCTAAGATATATGGAAATGATTGTAGAACACTGAAAACGAATATAATAATTAAATAATTAATAGAAAATAGGTTTGGCTGAAGCAATGTATTAATGAACATTGAAGTAATAAATGCTTGAAAAGAGGGAACATTATCAAACACTACCAAAGGGTTGAGGGAGGTGGTTGGGGAGAGATAATTGGGAACTCAGAAGGGAGAGTGGCACTAGAGTTAATTTTTCCTGTCTTTTCAGACTTTCCTCAAACTGGTCCTGCCTACAACTGGGGAATTGGAAGAAGAGAGTCTGGAAAATAGAATTCAAAAACTGGGGAATTTAGGCCATCAGTATTTACAGAAAGTTTGAGAAGCAACTAAAAATGGTGTTTGTTGTTTTTGTAATAACCTTGACTTTCTACAACCATCTTGAATCTATTCACATTGAACTCTGAAAGATGTATTTGATGAATGGGTACAAAGGGATAGAAACACTTTAAACTAACTAGGTCATAAAATCAGTAAATCTTTTTAGACTAAAGTCAGAACATTTTGAAACTGTGCATAAAGGGAAAAAAACAGGTTGATTCACTAGCAAATTTAGTATCTTGCAAATAGGTTGGAAAAAATCAGATTTCCAGCAATCACCTGTACTCAAACAATTTGCCAGTTACCCCTAAGTCAATTTCAATCGATCATTCAGGTAATACAGCTAATCAGCAATACCTTGATTTTTCTATTTTCTTTTCACAGGTAGAGCAAGGGAGAGGATTAGAATGAGGAGAAGAAAAGTAGGGCTTAGACAGAAGACTGAGGCTAGAATGCAAGGAAATGTCATATATAGATGTTTCTCCTTCAAGGAGAACCTCAGGTTTGTTGAGGTTTTTTGTATTTGAAGTTCTGAATCAACTTCATAGGATCATAGAATTTCAGTTGAAATGGAGCTTAGGAAGAAATCAAGTTTAAAGAATGAGAAAAATAAAATATGGAAAACTAAAGGGACTTGACAATGTCACACAACTAGTAAATTTCTGCATCACTTTTTAAACTCAATGGCGTCTTCATTTCGAATTCATTTCTATAGATATGCACAGAGAACAAATTTGATAGAAACTCAAACTTCTGAGCTAAGTGGGTAGAAACAGCAAGTTCTTATATTAGAAGCAGTAGTCAACGGTCGATTTGCGGTTCAGATACAGGGTTCATTTCAGGAAAAAGAAAATATTTTCAAATAATTCATAAAATATGACACTGAGTTTTCTGTGAGTAGGTTTTTTTTTAAATTCCTATAAAGATGTAAACCTGGTTCCACATGTGCATATCCCTAGAAAGCTTCACTGAGGGTTGTTTTCCATCCCCCACCTACCATCATCATTGTCTCCAACAGTATTTATTGTGAGAGAAATGTCATTCTAAATGGTGGTAGACATTGCTGAGCATTGAATACATGTGTGTATATGTACATATGTAATACATATATAACACATGCATATAACATCTGTATATGTATGCATTTTAAAATATGTATTAGAGATGAGCATAATCTATAATATAAGTAGGAAAGAAAGCTAAAATTTAGTCCTCAACATTTTCTGCTTCTATCTGCCTTGAATTTGAGTCCAAATGATTTCTTTCTGGCTTTGGGCATTATGAGCTCCTTTAAATCACAGATCAGAGAAGAGGGCACTAAATGTTACCCTTACTCTGGAAATGGACATGTTATAGCTACCCAACACTTCTGTGACCAAGAAAGTTTAAGGAATGTTGGCAGTTATGTCCTTCCTTAAGAGGTCTTTCCATTAATCCTAACTCAAGGAAGAGAGAGAAAAAAACTAGAAGATTATGCAGTACTTTAAGGAGTTATGGATTTTTGATGCATACTGTTCCTTTCTTTAGCCAACCTGCCAATGATTCAAATAATTTGAGGATATTTCTGTGTACCTAGAAAAGGTCAGTTAACCTCTAGCCAGAAGTTCCATCCTCAGATTTTAATGAGATTAGGGAAAGACTCAAATGAGTTCTGATTTAGAGTAATATTTAGACACGGTGCCAGCAACATACAGTAAATGTATTCTTTACCCAACTGGCCACTTTCCAGATATCTCAGCACTTGAGAACTGGCTGTGTTTTTAAAATGAGGACTAAACAATGTCAGTTCTGAAGCTATGCAGAGGCAGTTTGACTTAGCTAGAGAAAGCATAAGAGGAAAAAGTGTAGAATTTGTCATCTGGAGACCTGGGTTCAAGTCACAACTCTTGACACATACTAATTGATGACGTTAGAAAAGTCACTTCATATCTTTGACTTCAGTGTTCTCATCTGTAAAATAAGACAGTTTAATTCAGTGATCTCTAAGATCCCTTATGCAGCTTAATAATATTATTTTTTTCGTCAGGACCTTTATCCAACATAATCAATATGATTAACCTTCAACATTCAGCTCAACTGCTACTTCTTACATGAAGTCATTCCTGATTCCTTCCAGTACTGAGTAGTCTTAATGCAAAATCACCGCACATTTATTTATTGTTGGGGGGTCTTATATGTATGTACCTCAGTATGAATGTAAATTCTTTAAGGGATATTCAGTCTCTGTATCTCCAGTGCCTAGGATAGTACTTAACATATATTAGACTTTTAATGAATGCTTTCTGATTGATTAATAATTTTAGTTCAATTTCTCATAACTGTTTACTTTAGAAACATGCCAAGAAAAGTCATTAGGTTATAGTTTCCTAACTGAAGTTAGCCTGGAAAGCATAGTACATGTAAGAAAAACAAAATAATAAAACTAGATTGAGTGGCAATAGGAGTAGACAGTTTCAGAAGGAAACTATTAGCATTAAAAGTGTTTTATTGGATGGCTCGATAAGATAATGAAAGTTGATTGTAAGGTAGAAATGCATTAGGAGATTGAATGCTAAAAGACAGAGAAAGCAAAGAGCCAAGAGCACAGAGATTCCATGTTGATTGGAAAATGAAGAATTAACAGAATTAAGTAAGGAAGCTCATTTTCTTTAAAGGTTAGTGAAGACAAGATTAGTAATTAAATGTTAGGTGAGGGTTGTATATTCCAAGGAAATGAATTTAGGTTCAGCCAAAAGGAAATATCATTAGCACCTATTTAGACTAATTTATAGTATTGGAAAAAGAAACTATCCTTTTGTTTACAGGTAACTAAAATATGATTTGCTGTTTCAGTTCCTTCCCTTTCCCAAACAAAACTCTTACTTCAGGTAATGAAAGAGTAAAAAATTAAAATAAAATAAATAAATATCCCTTTGTGAGCTCTACAGGGATTGGAAAGTTGCATATTAAAACCAAATGTTCAGGGACTGAAATCAAAGGTTTCTTTTGTAATTGAAAAATTAAAGTTGAATAAAATTTTGTTTTGCTCAATAAATGAACTGCAAAGGACTCCCTTGCCCTAGACCATCATAAAAATTTTGAGTATATGAATTTTTAATTCTCTGATAATACTGTTGATTTTTCTTGTTCTTTTCATGTTCCCTTTTGGAAATGAGTTTGCATGATGCAAGATTCTTTTATCTCTCTTAATGTGATTCTGATTTTATTACAACTCTAGATGGTAAGAATAGTATTATTTATTAAAATCCTGCTGGATGCTTTAGCATTACGGAAAGTTCTGGAGAGCAAAAAAGGATTAAATAAAACCTGGTCATCATGCTCAAAGATTCTACAATCCAGTAGTGAGATAGAACATCAACAGATGTTTGCGTAACATACAACATCATATGATAATATTAAGACAAGTTATTTTATGTCTCAGTCTATTTCTGCATTAAAATTATGATGATAGTGCCTATTTTGTAGGTATAATCAAGTAACACACTGTATAGAAAGAACTTTGAAAGCCTTCAAGAGGTACACAGATATAAACTATGATAATGACAATGATGTTAAAAATGCTATGGTAGATGTGAGTTGGTTATTGCTAGATAGGGGATAGGAGTGACAATCAAGGAAGACTTCCTGAAAGAGGTAGCAATAGGATAGGTTTTACAGAATGATAGAAATTCAGTATGTAGTGAGAAAGAGAGATGCCATTCCATACAGGGGGGACCAATGGAACAGATGCATAGGTAGGAGTTTACAGAATAAGCTAGGAGGAAATAGAATAGTCTTCTTTAGCTGGGGGACATAATGTATGGAGGGAGGTAGAATGAAAATATACTAGGAAAAGTTGGTGCACTTAGTTTGTGGAGGGCCATGAATACCAGATTGAGGAGTCTGCACTGCATTTGGTAAGTAGTAAGAAACCAGTGAAGATTTCTGAACAGAGTATTCACACACACACACAATCGAAAAACAAAAAAGATTATTCTTGGAGTGATATGAAGAATGGGAGAGAGACTTTAGGTGTGAAGATGTTTATGAAGGCTGCTATAGTAAACAAGATATATAGGTGATAATATGAAACTGATTTAAGGAACCTGAGCCACAGTATGCTCATCCATAAAATATAGATTCTAGTGTTTATAATACCTAGATAACAGGGTTGTGTGTAAAGACTAAATGACATAATTTAAAGTATGGAAAGCACTCTCTAATCATAAAGGCATGTAATTATTATTTTTATTGTAACTGTTATTATTATTACTTTACTAGCCATTGTTGAATATGGGAAATACATTGGCTGTTTCCAAAATTAAATTCGATTAGATGGCAGTCTCTTAAGCAAACTTACCAAGCCAAGTGCCTGATTCTGAAAGCATTATTTGTGGAAAAGGAGTATTTTCTTTAATATTGATTTTTACTTTGCTACTCATATGAACCTGGAGCAAACATAAGACTGGTAAATCCAGCTTACTTTTTGGAAGTATACAAGCACCTGAATATAAAATTGCATTTTTATTTTCAATTTTTCTACTTCACTGTTTTTAAATCAATACCAAATAGTTTTGCTAATGGCTGTTCCTTTCAACATAGCTTGATGTCTGGAATTTCTATTCCCCATTTGTCCCTATCTTTTCTCATTATTTACCTTGATAGAGTATTTTTTGTTCCAAGGGATTTTTTTTTATTTTATTGAGTTCTATTGAATTCTATATTATGATGTTTCGATAGATTTAGTTTTCAAAACGTAAATACATTTTCCTATTATTTTCATTTTTATAATTTTGTCATGGCCCACATATACATACTGAATATTCCTCCAGGTATTTGTTATCGTTTTAGCTACAAAAGACACTTTGTAAATAATAATAATAGTTTACTTTTATATAACATTTAATCCATGCTGGGGACTGTGAAAATACTGTTGATTTTTCCCCTTTTTTCATATTCCTTAATGGAAATGAGTTTGCCATGATGCAAGATTCTTTTATCTCTTCTGATTTGATTCTGATTTTATAACTACTAATTTTATAATTACTAACTAATTTTTCCAGATTTTTCCATATTTTACAGACAAAGAAACTGAGGCAAACAGAGGTTAAGTGACTTGCTAGTAAATTTCTGAGGTCTAATTTGAACTCAGATCTTCCTGACTCCAGGCCCAACTGTCATCCACTATGAGTGTTAGCTGTCCTTCCCCTTCCCACACCTTTTTCTCTGTCTGCTCTGCTCTGTCTCTCTCTGTACACACACACACACACACACACACACACACACACACACACATGCACATGCAATTCTTCTAATTAGATTTCTGTTTCTATTATTGTTTCTTGAATTTTGTTACTATTATATAGAGACATGGAAAATTTTTGGAAATTTTAATCTGTAGCCTGAAACTTTGCTGAAGTGATTAATCATCTCAAATAGTATCTTTACTAATTACCCAGGTTTTACTAATTAAACCATAATATCCTTAGCAAATAGAGAAAATTTCATCCCCTATTTTTCTATTTTTATGCCTTGATTTACTTTCTCTTGTTTTATTATTAACATTTCCAGAACTATATTAAATAAAAGTTGAAAGTGTGGATATCCTTGTTTTAACTCTGCCTTTACTGAGAATGTGTCCTGTGCATATAGAGTATGTGCTTACAATGCCTATTGTTTGTTTTACATAGATAATTTTTGTGGTTAAAAAGTCCTGTTATTCATAGGAGAGAATCAAATCATTCTTATTGAAGATACTAGAATTGCATTTACCATTGACACATGAACTTATGAACTAAAATAACTTAATAAAACAAACAATCCCAATGAAAAAGTAATGTTTATATGATGCTAAAGAGTGACAAAACCTTTTTTTTAAGGAACTGTGACATTATCTGAATGTCATTGAAGAATACAGTGAAAACATTTATTGGCAAAATCTCTTAGTGGGGAATAAGATACAGTTTCCTAGGAAGAGCAAGATTCTAGAAACAGGAATAATTGAATTGAGATTTCATCAGAAGATGGAAGATGTGCCACTGATCAAAAGTATTCAAAGAGGGAGGGGAATGGTGATGGAGGTGATATTAAACCAAATTTTGATCATAATTGGACAAGAGAAGAGACAAATTTGGTCACAGAGGAAGGGAGGAGGAAAAGAGAGGGAGAGACAATAGGAACAAAGGTAAAATTACACATCTGAGGCTTAGGTTGGGCAATGAATAGTATTAAGGATGTATTGGAAACAGTTTTTATCCATTTAAAAAAACTTATTTTTAATTTTCACCATATACATCTGCACATCACAAATTGGCAAACATTAAATCAGGGCTTGATTAATTTAATATTTTTGATCCCCTGGAACTAAGAAAAAAAAAATTTTAATGGTACGATTTAAACATAAAAGTTTGTGGAAAGGGTACATAGTATTGGGATATACATCCATCCAAGAGTGTGCTGCTAAACGTTTAGCAACTGTATATGCATATGTATACATATATACACACATACATATAAACATATCTATATCTGTCTCTGTCCATAAATATATATATATATATATGTGTGTGTGTGTGTGTGTGTGTGTGTGTGTGTGTGTGTATACATATATATACATATACATATGTTGTTAAAAGTTTAGCATCATACTCTTGGATGTATGTGCACCTAAATACTAGAATTCATTTGTTGCAAACAAAGTAACCCGAAAGAACTGAGTACTGATTTTCTAAAAGGTATACTGGAAACTTCCAAAGGGAAGCAAGATGGTAGAGTAGAGAAAGCATTCAGCCAAGTTATTCCAACATTTCTTTTAAAAAACTTTAAAGGAATGGCTCACATTAAGTTCAAGAGTAGCAGAGCCAAAAGTAATTCAGAGTGAGGCAATCTTACAGGACCCCAAAAACTAGCAGATCAGAAGGAGAGATCCATGATATGAGGGTGGAGGCTGGCCCAGAGATGAGAAGGATGAAACACTGGTGGTGGGACTAAGTGATGGTGACAGAAACATTGGCATCTTTTGTGTATCTCAAGCCAGAGACAGTAAGAGGTTTTGGAAACTGGTCAAAAAGATGTTATAGGGGATGCCTGCACTAGCAGTGGAAAAAGAACTAGACATTATTAGTCAAATCAATTGCCTATACCCGCTTCTAGGTTATAGTGCAATGGTAGAGAGGAGCATTTTGAGGCAAGAGGGAAGAGGAGTCCTGAGGAGCAGGATTACTTTTATTCACTAGGGATCAAGGACCTTGAAAAACAGTATCATGTCTGGTCCCAAGGGATGAGTCACCCTGAGGAGCAGTATTGATTGTAATCCTAAGGGATCAAGGACCTTCCTAGGTAAGGGCTAGAGTTGCACCCAGGAGAGCAGGGGATACACCTCTAAACAGATCACATACCACCTTAAAAGTAATGAAAACTTCCAAACTCCTTAACTAACTCTGAAAAAAAGCATGCATAAAAGTCTGAATCTTGAGACAGTGCTCTTCCAACTCACTTCATGCCATGCCTGGTACACAGCCCAAGATAAAGTGTAAAATAAAAAATTAGCTTGGAATAATAAACAGAATATTTAAAAAGAACCTTATCACAAAAAATCTACGTGATGACAAAGAAGATCAATGCATGAACTCAGAAGAACTAAATGAAGTCAAAACAGTTACAAGCAAAGACTCAAAGAAAAGAAAAATGTGAATTGAGCCCAACCTCATTAAACATTCCCAAAAGACTTAAAAACAATTTTTCAAAATCAAATAATAATGTAGGAGGAATATTAGTGAAAAAATACAAGTAAAGGAAAATATTATGAGGAACAAAAACAATTAACAGCTTGGGAAAGGAGGCACAAAAATACTGAAAAAAATAACACAAAACAGAATTGGCCAGATACAAAACAATTGGGAATAGATATCTATTTTATGCAAAAGGAAAGTAAAAGGGAAAGGGATTAAGAGAAAGTGGAGGGACAAAAAGGAGGACAAACAAAAGAAGGCAGTGATCAGAAGCTAAATAGTCTTTAGAGGGGGTACAGGAAAGAGAGGGAGAGAGAGAGAGAGAGAAAGAGAGAGAGAGAGAGAGAGAGAGAGAGAGAGAGAGAGAGAGAGAGAGAGGGAGAGGGAGAGAGAGAGGAAGGTAGAGAAGATAAACAAAGGAAAATAAGATGGAGGGAGATACACAGTTAGCTATCATATCTGTGGATGTGGATAGGATCGATTCATCCATAAGACAGAAATTGATAGATTAGAAATCAGAATACAACAATACAGGATATACAAGAAACAAACTTAAAATGGAAAGATGGACAAATTAAAATGAAGGGCTAGAGCAGAATCTATTATGATGCCAGTGAAGTAAAAAACAAAAAGAAAAGCTGTCATTAAGAATCATGATTTCATACAAAGGAAAAGAAAAGGAGACCTATTCAAAAGGAATAAACAGGGAAACTATCTTGTTAAAAGGCACCATTGACTGTGAAATATCAACCCTAAGCATATATTTAGCCAATGGTATAGCATGTAAATTCTCAAAAGTAAATTTAATTGACTTATGGAAGAAAATAAAGTGGGAAACTATAATAGTGAAAGACATAAACTTTATTATCTCACATCAAGATAAATCTAACAATAAAACAAATAAGAAAGAAGCTAAGGAAATAAATGGAATTTTAGAAAAAGTTAGATAAGAAATAACTGAGAAAATAGAATGATGAATAACAAGGCAAATACCTTTTTCTCAGTTGCATAAGGAACCTTCACAAAAATTGACTATATATTAAAGTATAAAAACCTTTCAATCACATATTACAGACCATCATGGACAAAAATTGCATTCAATAAATGGCAATGTAATCATAAGTTAAAATAACTTGGAAATTAAATAACCTAATCCTAAAAACAATAAGCAAGTCACATATAAATCATAGAATCAGTCAAATTAATCAAAGATAATGACAACAATGAGATAACATGTAAAACTTTTTGAGATGCAGCAAAAGCAGTATTTAGGAGATATTTTATATGTCTAAACACTTTCATTACTGAAAGAGAAAAAGATCAGAATAATGAATTGGTCATGGAATTGAAAAATTGGGGAAAACAAATCAAATTGATTATTTCCAATTAATCACCAAAAGGAAATCCTGAAAATCAAATGAGGGATTAATAAGAGTGAAAGTTTAAAAAAATTAAATGAAGAAAGTAAAATAGAAACTAGTTTTATTAAAAAATAGTAAAATGGAAAAGCATTTGTTAATTTGATTCAAAAAAGAAAACAAACTTACCAGTATCAGAAATGAAAAGGTTGAATGTGCCACCAATGAAGATTCAAGCAATTCAAAACCAAAGAATTCAAGCAATTATTAGGAATGATTTTATCCAAATATAAGCCAGTAAAACTGACAATATAAGTAAAAAGGATGAATATTTACAAAAGTATAAGTGACCAGATTAACAAGAGGAAATAGAATGCTTAAATACCCCTACCTTAACAAAATAAATTGAATTAAGTCCAAAGATTACAAAATTTGTAAAATACTTTGCATCAGCACTACCATTATTAGGTCTCTATCAGAAAGACTTCAAAGAAAAGGGGAAAAGGACCTATTTATCCAAAAATATTGACAGCAACTGTTTTTGCAGTTGTAACAAAGATGAAATTAAGGCCATACCCATTAAATGGGAAATTACTGAACAAGTCATGGTAAATTATTGTGACAGAATACTATTGTGCTATAACAAATGATGAGCAGTCCAAAACCTAATAATAAAAATAATAACAAAAATAACAAAATTCATCTGGAAAAAGAAAAGGTCAAGAATATCAAGAGAATCAATGAAAAATATGTGAATAAGGGCAGTCTAGTTCTCAATTTAAAACTATATTAAAAATCAGTAATCATCAAAAACATTTGGTACTAGTAAAGAAACAAAATTAGGTATATAATACATGTTTATGACTGTAAATGACCATAATACTATGCTATGTGATAAAAGCAAAGATTTAAGTTTTTAGAATTAGAACTCACTTGACAAAATTTGCTGGAAAACTAGAATTGCAGTTGGGTAAAAACTAGGCACAGACCACTATCTCACATCATTTAGTAAAATAAGGTAGAAATTGGTTAATGATTTAGACATATCATTGATAAATTAGGGAAGTATGGAAAATTGTACTTGTCAGATCTATGGATAAAGGAATAGTTTGTGAATAAACAAGAGATAAAGAGGACACCAAAAAAGAAAACGTACAATTTTGATTGCATTTTATTAAAAAAATTTTGCACAAGCAAAATGAGAAGGAAAACAGGAAACTTGGTGGGGGGGTGATGGAATTACAACCAGTTTATCTGATATATTCCTTATTTCTCAAATATATAGGGAATGGGGCCAAATTAAAAAAAAAATAAACTATAAGACATTTCCCAGCTAATAAATGTTCAAAGGATATGAACAGGCACTTTTCAGGAAAAATCAAAGTTATCAATAGACTCATAAAAAATCCTCTAAATTAATATTGCTTAGAGACATCCAAAACAAAGCTACTCTTAGATACTAGCTGACACTGACTAGATTGACTAACATGGAAGAAAAGAGTAGTAAACTAACCCAGTCATTCTAAAAAACAATTTTAATCTGTGCCCAAAGAGCTATAAAACTCTGCACATAAATTAATCCAGCAATACTACTACTTGGTTAGTATCCCAAAAAATTTTAAAAGGGGAGAGGCCTATTTGTACAAAATATTTCTAGCAGCTATTGTAGTGGTAACAAAAAAGTAAAAATTGAGGGAATGTCCATTAACTGGAAATAACTGAACAAATCTTTATCGATTATGGTGATGAAATAATATTTGCTATAGCAAATGATGAACTGGATGGTATCAAAAAGAACTGTGAAGACTTATATGAACACAGGAAAAATAAAGTAAGTAGAATGAGAACACTGCACATAGCAGCAACAATATTATAAGACTGATGAACTTTAAAAGACTTAGTTTCTCTGATCAAGATAATAATCCAAGGCCATCTTACAGAACCCAGGATGAAAAAGCCTATTCATTTCCAGATTCACTCACACATAGACACATGCAAAAATGTGTAGATATATTTACATACATATACACACATACATGTGTATGCACATATGTGTGTGTATATACCTCCATGCATGTGTACCATACACCCATACCCACATGTGTATATGTGTGTATTGAATACATGCATGCATGCATGTAGATAGATAGAAAAATAGAGTTACCAGATCTGGGATTTCATTTATATAAACAACTTTCAATTAGGAAATATTTTATACTGATGAAGGTGAAAATCTGCTCAGCATCTTTTAATTTTAGAAAGTTGCCTGGAGTATGGAGCAGACGTGAATTCAGGCTCACCAAGTCAAGAAATGTGAAGATACCTTGACAGAAAAAGAGCCCTAAGTTACTTAAATTCTGATCTCTCAGAACTTTAGAAATTTAACAAAATACAAATCAACAAGTAGGAATGTATATCTGTGTGTTTCTCTGTGTATATACACTATATGTGTGCATATATTAAAAGAATGTTAGACAAATGAATGTGATAGGTCCTTTCTCATTATTAAGTGGAAATAGAAAAGTATACATTCATTTTTCATTATTGAACAGCCTTTTATATATAATAGTCATACTGAGAACTTAAAGGACTCATAAATTAGACTGAAGATGTAAAAATCCTAAACACACCACTTACATTTCATAATGCAATGATATTAATCAATGAAAATATACATAAATAATCAATCTGCTTCAAAATCTAGACTACACAGCAATTCCCTAAATAACAAATAGGTTAAAGACTCAACCATCAAAATAATAAATAATTATATCAAAAAGAACATTAACAGAGACACAGTATTCTATAATTTTTGGACTACAATTAACATTTATTAGTAAAAAATCCACCTTTATTTGAGCACATAATCTCTCAAAAATCTTAGTGATGCATGTTAGCTAAAATCAATACAACAAGTCTTAGGAAACAAACAGATGAAAATTAGAGGGGAAAATTCTTTTCATCAAATGAAAATGATAAAAGTTTGACATTCAAAATATATATTGAATAGGTACACTTTTATAAGGATAAAAAACACTAAGATAACCATGCTCAAAGAATCATTTTCAAAAGGAAGAATGAGTGCTATTAAAAACATCTAAAATTATTCTAATTATCAAAGGAAAGGAAATAAAAATAGGTATTACGTAATAAGCATATAATTGACAAAGAGGAAAAAATATTTCCAGTACTGTGGAATGAATAATTCACTTACTGTGGTGATTTAATTTATTTGATTATTCTGTAAGGCAATAAAGGATTTTTGTGGGAAAGTTACTAGATTCTCCATACTCTTCAACAGAGTAATCCTACGATTGACTGTATGTCCTAAGGAGTCAAAAAAACAAAGAAAAGATCCGTAGTATATATATATATATATGTATGTATGTATGTATGTATACATATGTATGTGAATTTGTATGATGTGTATGTATATGTGTGTGTGCATATGTATGTATAGAGAGAGAGTGAAAGAGAGACAGAGAGAGAGAGAGAGAGAGAGAGAGAGAGAGAGAATAGTGTTGCTATTTGTAATAGTTCTGTACCTAAAACCCAGGGAACAAAAAACAAGTTCAAATGACTCTTCTACCACTTGTGTGAGCATCAGCAAATCATTAAACATATTTGTGACTGAAATCACAAGAACTGGGATTTCACATATTCTCCTGCATAAAAATGGCAACAATATTAGTCTCATAGAATTGTGAGCCTCAGAAGGGATTGTTTGTATATCATAAAAATGCCATATGGCAATTGTTAATATAGACAATTACTATTAAACTAAGTTTCTTTTTTTTTTTTCAAAATTAATTTAAAGTGTGGGATTGGGTGGACAGATGCTTAGAATAAGAAGAGTGCAAACCATTGACATCTCTACTCCTAGAAAGGATGGATAACAACAATTTTCAGGATTATGGTTTAATTAACAGGGCTCGACCTAATGGGCAGGAAGAGAACATACAGTTTTGAGGATCAAGTTAAAATCCTCATATTCCAATATATTTTGTTTCCAATGTTAAAATATGATCAAGAATGATTTGTTCCTTTGGGTTAAATATTTCTACTTCCCTTTAAAAATATAAATAGGACAAGATGGCAGAGTAATCAGTAATTACTATCTCCCTTCCTTTGTTGATCTTGACAAACCCAGAGAATATCTTTCTGGGAAAAACCCTGGAACAGTGGCAGCAGCTGAAGGAGTAAACAGAATCCTTGTACATGAGGCTAGGAATATCACCAAGAAACTGTGGCTAAAGGGGATCAGTGCAGGATCAGAGCTGTCCCAGAGAGTCCCACCTCAACAAACCAGGAGAAAATCCTGAGCCCCAGGGGGTGAAGCCATCAAGTGAAAACACCAGGACCCAGGTGTGCCTCAGCACCCCAGGGGAATTGAGAAGACACTAGCACAAACAGGATCACCAACTGTTGGGATGTAAGCTTGGGTTTCACACGAACAGTCTCAGGTTAGGTAAAGGTGAGGGCTTCTAAACCATAGCACTCTTACGAGGCCCCCCAGGGAATAGCTGGGAATTGAGGAGTGAATCATGAGCTATCTTCTCAGTGGAAACTTGCTGGGGAGAGTATCCCACCCTTGAGATTGGTCTGAGCACACCTGTTGTTGATTGGCTAAGGGGCTGAGCACATACTGTCCATGAGTGAACCATGCAGCTGGGAGAGCTTAAATGGGGACAGGAAAGCCCAGGGATTGGGTTCCTCTCTCCTCCGGAAGGAGAAGGGGGCTCCATGGGGAGAACTTGTCCTGCATGCTGACATGTAGCTGGTATCCAGAATAAAGCCTACACTTTTGTTTGACCCTGGAGGTCTCTTCTCTCATTACATTTATCCAGCTGATCAATGAAGACCTGAGTTAGGTAAGATGACCTGGCAGCCCAGGACAGTTAGGCTGGACAACCAATCACTCAGATTACCTATGGTCTAGTTTAGCAGAGGAGATCTCCTGTAGTCAGACCACCCCTCCCCACACTTAACAAGCTAGCTCCAGGGTGACTTCAGGGAAATCCCAAAACACCCCACCTGGCCTCTGCTTTCCAACACCAGTCAGCTCAGCACAAGGAAAACTGCAGAATTATAACTTCTACCTAAAAGAACCAGAGGCCACAACACACAAAACCTCAAGCTTAAGGCACAGGAACTGCGGGACAAAGCCCCTTTTGCCTCAGATGTAGAGGTCTACTTTAAAAGCTAGAAAAGGGTGACAATCATGAGTAAGAGGCAAAGCAGAAAAGAAAAGATCATGGAATCATTCTGTGGGGACAAGGACCAAAACACAAATACCAAAGAGGTCAGCATTGAGACTGTACTCTCATCTGAAATTTCAGAAGAGACAATGAACTGGTCTGAAGCACAAGCAGCATTCTTGGAAGAGCTCAGGAAGGATTTTAAAAGCCAAACTAGGGAAATAGAAGAAAAATGAACCAATCACTTTAAAAATATGAAAAAAGAAATCACAGAAGAATTTAAAAGGATAACTGGACAAATGGAAAAGGAAGTACAAAACCTAACTGGAGAAAATAACTCCTTAAAATAAATAATTGGACAGATGGAAAAGGAGATTCAAAAGTTAACTGAAGAAAACAATTTGATAAAAATTAGAAATGGGCAAGTAGAAGCTAATGATTCTATGAAACATCAAGAATCAGTCAAACAGAATCCAAAGAATGAAAAGATGGAAGAAAATGTAAAATATCTAATTGGAAAAACAATTAACCTGGGAAATAGATCCAGGAGAGAAAATCTAAGGATCATTGCTCTACCAGAAAGTCATGATGAAAAAAAAAAGCCTGGACAATGTGATCCAAGAAATCATCAAGGAAAATTGCCCGAAAGTCCTAGATCCAGAGTGCAAAATAGTCATTGAAAGAATCCACTGTTCACCTCCTGAAAAGGATCCCAAACTAAGAACACCAAGGACCATTGTTGCCAAAATTCCAGAATTGTCAAGTAAAGGAGAAAATGCTGCAGGCAGTCAGAAAGAATCAATTCAAATATTGAGGAGCTACAGTCAAGATCACACAGGACATTGAAGCTTCTAAATTAAAAAATCAGAGAAATTGGAATATGATATTCTGTAAGGCAAAGGAGCTGGGACTCCAACCAAGGATTAATTACCCAGTAAATTTGAGCATAATATTTCAAACAAGTATTTCAAGCAATGAAATAAGGGATTTCCAGACCTTCCTGATGAAAAGTTCAGAACTCAATAGAAAAATTGATCTTCAAACACAAGTCTCAAGAGAGGGTAAAAAAAAAACGTGTTACTCATTATGGGCAAATTGTTTACCTCCCTATGAGGAAAGATGATATTTCTTAATCTTGAGAATTGTATATTTACTATGAAATATAAAAGGGATATACACTTAGAGGGAGTGAGTATAAATTAAATGATGTGATGAAAACAAATGTGATTGAAGTGTATGAAGGGATTATAATGGGACACATAAAAAGGAGGAGGCAGAAAAAAATAAATTCCATCACAGGAAGAGGCACAAAAACGTATTAGAGGTGAGGGAAAGAGGGGAGGCAGATGAGCACTGTTTGAGTGGTACTCTCATCTGACTGGATTCAAGGAGGGTTCAAAAACTCAGTTAAGTACAGAAATTCAACTAGCTCTATAGGCAGTAGGGGGAGAAGGGAGAAAGAAAAGGAAAGGGAGGTTAAAAGGGATGGAAGAAATAGTAAGGCAAAACAGGATTAAAAGGGACAGGGACTGAAAGAAGGGAGGGAAGAGTGAGGGAGGCACTGGTCAAAAATTAAAACTCTGTTGGGGAGGGGAAGGGAGAACTAAAAGTATAAACAAAGTGAAAGGGGATGGAGGAAAAGACACACATAGTAATCATAGCTGTGAATATGAATGGGATGACCTCTCCCATAAAACAGAGACAGATAGCAGAATGGATTAAAAACTATAATCCAACAATATGTTGTTTACAAGAAACACATTTGAAATGGGGGCATACACACAGGGTAAAGGTAAAAAGTTGGAGCAGAATATTTTGTGCTTCAGCTGATATAAAAAAAGCAGGGATAGCAATCCTAATCTCAAACAAAGCAAAAGCAGAAATAGATCTAATCAAAAGAGATAAAGAAGGAAACTATATCCTGCTAAAAGGCATCATAGACGATGAAGCAATTTCACTACTGAACATATATGTTGCAAGTGGTATAGTATCCAAATTATTAGAGGAGAAGTTAAGGGAGTTACAGGAAGAAATAGACAGCAAGACTATACTAGTGGGGGACCTCAACCTCCCCGCTCTGAGCTTGATAAATCTAACCTCAAAATAAATGAGAAAGAAGTTAAGGAGGTGAATAAAACTCAGGATAAGGTAGATATGATAGATCTCTGGAGAAAACTGAATGAGGATAGAAAGGAATATACCTTTTTCTCAGTTGTACATGGCACATATACAAAAACTGACCATGTACTAGGACATAAAAACCTCACAATCCAGTGCAGAAAGGGAGAGATAATCAATGCATCCTCCTCAGATCATAATGCAATACAAATTATATGTAATAGAAGGTCTTGGAAAGATAAACCAAAAATCAATTGGAAACTAAATAATCTAATCCTAAAGAAGGAGTGGGTTAAACAATAAATCATAGAAACAATCAATAACTACATTCAAGAGAATGACAATAATGAGACAGCCTATCAAATCTTACGGGATAGTGCAAAAGCAGTTCTTAGGGGAAGTTTTATATCCTTGAATGCCTACATGAATAAAATAGAGAAAGAGGAGATCAATGAATTGGGCATGCAGCTGAAAAAGCTCAAAAAAACAACAAACTCAAAGTCCCCAAGTAAATACCAAACTGGAAATAATGAAAACCGAAGGAGAAATTAATGAAACTGAAATTAAGAAAACTATTGAACTAATAAATAAAACTAAAATTTGCTTTTATGAAACAAACAACAAAATTGATAGACATTTGGTCAATTTGATGGAAAAGAAAGAAGAAACAAAATTACTAACATCAAAAATGAAGAGTGAGCTCACTTCCAATGAGGAAGAGATTAAAGCAATAATTAGAAATCACTTTGCCCAACTGTATGCCCATAAATTCACCAACCTAAATGAGATGCATGATTATTTTTAAAAAAACATAAATTGCCCAGATTAACGGAAGAGGAAGTTGAGTACTTAAATAACCCTATCTCAGAAAAGGGAATTGAACAAGCCATCAAAAAACTCCCTAGGAAAAAAATCTCCAAGGCCAGATTGATTTACAAGTGAATTTTATCAAATATTTAAAGAACAGTTAATTCCAATACTATTTAGACTATTTGGAAAAATTCCCAAAAAAGGAGTCCAATCAAATTCTTTTTGTGATACAAATATGGTTCTGATACTTAAACCAGGAAAAACCAAAATGGAGAAAGAAAATTATAGACCAATTTCTCTAATGAATACAGATGCAGAACTAGGCTCTTGAGTGTTTGTTTGTGGGAAACTGGGGGAGCATGGAGGTTTGGGAATGGCTTTGTCTCCTGCAGTGCTAATGTGTATTGACTTCTTGTCAATACACAGTGCAAATGGGTATTGACTTAATATGATAGATTTAGCTTTCTGGTGTTGAAATAATTTTTTCCTTCTGCCTTCTATATGGAGAGTCTGTTATACTTCGTGATTCAGAATTATGCTGGCATATTTATAGTTGCTCTTGATGCTGGGAATATTGCTTGGACTATACACCAAGTTGTACAAGGTAATAATTCACTTCTCTCTATTCATATTGCCTTTGTGAGGTAAAATGGTGAAAACTAAGTAAAGTCACTTCTGGAATTCCCCTAATTTTGTTTTTCTTTTGTATTAGAAGCAGCTGGAAGTGGTATGGATAAAGTGCTAGGTCTGGCAGGAGTCAGGAAGACCTGAATTCAAATTTGGCCTAGCTGTGTGATTCTCGACAAATCCATCTCTGACTGTTTCAGTTTCTTTTACCATAAAATGGGAATAATAAAACATCTACCACATAGGGTTTCTGTAAGGATCAAATGAGGTCATATTTATAAAAGTACATAACCCAATGCCTGGCACAGATTTTTTAGGTGCTATATAAATGATAATTCTCTTTCTTTTCCCTTCCTCTTAGTGATTATATGCTTATCTCATTATTACAACACTAGAAAAAGATTTTCTCTAAACTTTATTTAGACTTACAGTCAGTAAGTGAAAACTTTCTTTAGGAAGAAATGGGAATTGGTCTTAATGTAATCACTGGCTAACATCCATTGCTTATAAGTTCCTGTAGAGCAAGGACCCTGTTTTGTTTTTTTGTTGGAAGTCCCTCAGTGATTAGCTAAATGCCTTACACGTAGAAGATATCCACAGAGATATTGAATTGAATTGACTTATACAGACCACCACTTTTCTATCCATTACAATGCTATTTCTCATTTTGTTCATTTTTCTTAAGATGCCATTGGTTAGTAAAGGTTTTCTTTTTAGAAAGCTTAATATGCTAACATTTATCTTTTCAAGTCAGATAAACTAAGGTATGTATATTTCAATTATTGTAATATTCTTCAGTTTACAACAGGATTCATTGGAGAATTCCTTTGAAAAACATGTTTCTTGAACTCATTTGAAAATGATTGATCTCAAAGATCTGCAGTTTAAGAAAGCTTTCACAGAACTACAAGCAAAGTTATTGATACTCGGAGAAGGTGAAGGTCATAGATACGTAGGTAGAATAGCTAAATAAAATGAAAAGCCACATATATGTCGGAGATGCAGAAATTGCAATTTTGGTAAATAAGACTCACATGCATTAAAGAATAAATGAATGTTGATTCTTCATTCTAAAAAGTAGTTCATGGTCAGCTGCTAGAGAAACAGAAAATAGCAGGAAAACAAATTAAGGAACTGGAAATTTGCCCAAATTGAAAGAGCGGTAAATACTCTCCAGAGGAAAGGTTTTGCACCAAGGTTCTGTAGCTGGCAATTGTCTACTTAGCCATGAGATTGAAACAAATTGTTGACTGAATGTGAAGCCAATTCAAGTGTATTCAAATTAAATGCATTCAAAAGGCACTATTGACTCACTGTTAGCTTCTTGGATCTGGCTTTTTCTTGTCATGAATTTTCAAGTGAGAAACCAAGGGTTAAGCTCTCTGTGAATAGAGAGGCCTCAAGTCTTTGTTTCTCTACCAGTGATGCCAAGTGAAAGCATGAGCACATGCTCTTAATGTTGTTTGGTTGCAGTTGTGCACTTTTTCCCACTTTTCAGAGAATAGTACTGGAAATATATGTTAGGAGGTAAAATGACTTATATAATGCCTACTATATTCCGGGCACTGTACTAACTACTTTTAAAAATATTTCTTCATTGATCCTTATTACCTTAAGAGATTAAAAGATCAGGAAGCCCAAGAAAGAAGTCTAAGAAGTCTGGATTGCCAGACACCAGATGTTGATGAGTGGTGTGAAAAGGTCCAGACTTTCAATAGCAGATATTTTAACTTAGGTACCCTTTTGTCGTCAATGGCTCATTTACAAGTGACCTTGGTGGGAATAAAGTTAGTTTATCCTAATGAGGGTACTTTCCTCAGGGTCCAAAGCAATATAAAGTAAGTGGTCCCCTGACTGCATATTGCACAGCATGCTGTCATTGATTTTGCTTAATTGTTAAAGGAAGTATGCTATAGTATAATAGGATGGAGTATGTTAGTGACACAAAAACAAGTCATATTTGTTTTTGAAAAATGGATTCTATTTTGTTGGCCAAGGCGAATATGTTCTGTCAAAGTTAGATCGTAGAGAGTTCCATTAGCTAGCAAAATATTGGTAACACTCCTTTCACTTTATCATACAGTCAATAATATATACATTAGCAGTGGTTTCTATAAGTGACTTAGTTATGGTGACTGGTTAGTGTCAGAATTGGATTCAAATTCAGATTTCCTGTCTGTAGGCCCTATATCTTTTCCACTATGCAATTCTGCTTTTTATAAAAGAGTATAACATTTATCTGGTGGGATAAGAGGACAGGAATATTCTTCTTGAGAGGAGTTTCAAATTATGATATAAAGTCTTATCTAAGGAGGTTTTGCAAATAGCCAGAGGGTAGCATGATGATACTAGATAGTAGATACTGGGATATCAAGGCACTTAGAAGTTTGGAGGTGCCCCAAGGAATAAAATAACATTCTATTCAATATGATATAGCAGTCCTACAGAATTCCAAAAATGAGTCAGCCAATCAACAAGTGTTGATTAAGTACCTACTTCAGTCACTGAACCAAGTCAGAATCCCTCTCTTCAAGAAGGGATAGAAGATGCAAATGACATAAAAATGCGCTGTTCACAGGATAAATTGGAAATAATCCCAGAGGGAAATGATCCCAGGAGTAGCATTAAGAAGGACAGAGGAATCCTTAATGCAAAAGGCAAGGTTTCAGTCTAAATTTGAAGGGAGCCAGGGAAGTTAGGAGGTGGAGGTGATGAGGCAGAGCACTCCAAGGATAGGTGGGAGGAGAGCCAGTGAAAATACTCAGAGACAAATAATTTTCCAATTTTCTACACTGGTCTTCTTTTCCCTCCTGCCAAACCATGTTATTGAGATTTTTTTAGTTGCATAGTCCTATCATATCCTCTAAGGTTTAAGGAAATCAAGAAATGTAAACTGCTAAATCACTTCAAGCTGTTTTTCCTTTGAGAATGAAATGACATAATCTGTAACTGCTAACTGGATAATTTGTTCCATTTTTTTGTCAGCATACCAGAGTCAAGACAAAGTTTTCAGATGTCCCAGGGAAGGGTTGGAAATTGTCCTCCTGCATTTAAAAATCGTACACCCTATGTATTTCAGTCCAGGAAAGAGTTTGAGGCTTTGCTATAATGCACATGAAAGACTTATCACGAAATAAGTAACTACAAGCTATGAAAAGTAGGATTTTCTGGTAGCAAAGATAAGTGCACACAGAGAGAAATAAGATTTAAAAGTATCCCTTATTTTGCCCACCATAGGTCTTCTACTAGGCGGCAACTGCATGACTTGGATAGTTTTGGTTTTTTAGCCTATTTTCTTCTCTGTTATTATATCAGTGAAAATACAATTGTACTATTTAAAAGTTATTTCAAAATATATGTCCTTTTAAGTTTATTAGGGCCCATGTTATTTGTTGTTATTTTGTAAATGTCATCAAATCCCTTGTAGTTATCATCCATAAAGAGTGGTCATCTTTGCTTTCATTATTGTTTTTGTTAATTTTGGAAAATATTTTTAATGAAGATGCATAGTTTGGAAAATATCATATTCTATTACTCATTCAAAGTCATTATTTGACCTTATCCAAATTCATATATTTCTTTATAAAATGGGAATAATTTATGAGGGTTAGACATTTCAGGTGTTAGGTTTCTTTTGAAAGTTTTAAATGTGTATATATATCTTTGCATTCTTTTTTTTTATTTGTGCTTAGTTATTCTTGACCCCATTTGGGGTTTTCTTGGCAGACATACTGGAGTGGTTTGCCATTTTCTACTCCAGTTCATTTTACAGGTGAGGAAATTGAGGCAAACAGAGTAAAGTAACTTGCCTGGGGTCACACAGCTAGTAAGTGTGTGAGAGCAAATTTGAATTCAAGAAGGTGAATTTTTCTGACTCCAGGCTTGGCACTCTATCCATTGGACTTTCTAGCTGCACATATGAATACACATGTATTTACATATGCATACACCAACAGCACATATATCACAATTACATATATATTACATATTTGCATATATGCATTTACGTGAATGCATTTCCATGTATAATTCAGTCCTACAATGAATCTATTATCTCACTGATGTATAGACTGCAAACCAATTATATCACATTATATGCTACTCTTGCCCATGTTTTCCCATGAATCCTCTATGTAATCATTTCTATATTTTGCTTTGCTGTTATTACATTGAAATCAATGAAGCATTCACCTTGCCCATGTGTTATCCACAACTCTTGGATGTGAATGACTGGAAATGAAGATGTATGGGTCATGCAGTTGCAGTAAGGAATAACAACCAGACAGTTATATTATGACAGGGTTACTCATGAGATACAAAGAGAGATGGTGGAATGTAGGAGAATGAATGCTGGATTTAGAGTCAGAATTGCTAGGTTCAAATTCCAATTCCAGCAGAACAGTCTGTATGGCTATGGATATATCATTTGGGCTTTCTGAATTTCAGTATCCACATCTGTAAAGCAGGCATAATAATACTTACACTGCCAACTTGACAAGACTCATGTGGGGTGGGGAAAGAAAATTGTTTTGTTATTTTCTTGTTAAAACACTGAGAGGAAATTCTCCTGCAATTAGCATAAATCTGCTCTGGAGCTTTTCTGAAAGAACATGAAAGAGAGTCTTTCAGATTTAAAAAAAGAAGAGGAATACCTAGCAATTTCCCAAGTGAAAGGAGTATTCAGATCAGGGTGATCATGGATCCATCAAGTAACATACAAAATGTCATTATTTCCTTGGGTATTTTGGATTACCCATTTTAACTTTAGATATTCTTTGTTATAATTACTATAGAAAGTTATTTACTTTTTTATTATGATTTAAATAATTGACTTTTGAATTGACTCACTTTATAATGAAAAGGTGAACTCATTTTCAACCTTCAAAGCTTTATTACCTTTCCATTGCTTTCAGTGACATGTGACAAGATAATTGTTATGAAGACATCAGCATGAGAAAAAAAAAACAACACACCAAGATTCTAATACTGAATTATTCGTCAGAGTTGGCTTAGAATGCTTCTATTGAGTTGGTTCCTTTATATTACTTAAGAAAAAACTGATTGAGGGGAAAAGTATGTACAAATCAAAACAAAATCTGTAATTTGGAGAGTAGCTAAGATTTTTGGTATGAAATATTTTAATTTATCAGAAGCATATTTCCCTTAAGTTCTCTGATGATAGCATATTCTTTTCAAATAGTTACATTAACCTAGGCATCCAGCAAAGTGCTTTTATCATGGCAGATATTCACTAGGTATTTGTTGTTTTCAGTTGATAAAATTGATAAATTCTCCTATGGCCTTCAAGATTCCTTATGTTGATCTACTATAAAATGCAATTTTAAAATAAATGAGAGATAAAATGAAATGTGAGAGAAATTAAAATAAGCTAAGAGAGAAAGAGATATCTATAAAGGGAAATGGAGGGAGAGAAAGATAGAAAGAGAAAGAGGTGGAGCCATGATAGCATAGTAAATTGACTCATCCGAGCTGTTCCCCAATTGCTTCTAAATACCTTTAAATGACTGTAAAGAAATTCTAGAGCAGCAGAACCCACAAAAAGATGGAGTGAAACATGTTTCTAGCCCAAGAAAACTTCGAAATTCAGCAGGAAAGATCTGTTGTACCTTTCCTGAGTGTGAGTGGAAGGCAGTCCAATACAGGCCACATCAGTGCCAACTTCAGCCACAGAACTAGAAGCAGGCCTTGAGAGTGATTAAATCAGCAGTGACAGCAGTATGGCTGCTTCTGGAGTTCTCAGTCCACACATGTAAAGGGGTCAAGCAACTGGTCAAAATGAGATAATAGAGATTTTCTTGCTAGCATTAAGGTAGGACTTTGTTGCTTTCCCTACACTCAGATCTGGGTGGCAGTCCCATGGTGAGGAGGGTACTAGTATAGTAAAGTTTGAGGACACAGTGGAGCGGGGAGCCTGTGCTCTAAGTTCTAGGGCAGAAAGAAGTGCTTGTGAACAGTCACAGAGCAGAGTATAGGCCAGGAGAGTAGTAAACACCTCTCCTTATATTGTACCAACTTGGAATAACTGAAAACTTACAGGTGCCTAGAAGGATCTCTGAAAACAGTTGCATGAAACACATGAAGCTTGGAACAGTTTGCCCTCCACTCTGGAAACAGAGCCCTATTTTAACATAAAGTTAAAAGTCAAGTAATAGGCTGGGGAAATGAGCAAACAAAGAAAAAAACCTAATTCTGCAGAAAGTTACTATGATGACAAGGAAGACCAAAACAGACACTCAGAAAGATAACCAAGTTAAAGCTCCTACATCCAAAGCTTTCAAGAAAAATATGAACTGATATCATGCAATGGAAGAGATCAAAATGGATTGTGAAGATCAAGCAAGAGAAGTAGAGGAAAATTGGGAAGAGAAATGAGAATGATGCAAGAAAATCATGAAAAATTAGTCAACAGTTTGGCAAAGGAGACACACCCCATCAAAAAAAAAAAAACTAAAGAAAATGACACCTTAAAAATAGACAAGGCCAAATGGTAAAAGAGGTCCCAAAAGCCAATTAGGAAAAGAATGCATTTAAAAGTAGAATTATCCAAATGGAAAAGGAGGTCCAAAAACTCACTGAAGAAAATAATTCCTTAAAAATTATAATGGAGCAAATGGAAGCTAATGAAAAATAAGAAACAATAAAACAAAACAAAAAGAATGAAAGAAAAAATAGAAGACAATGTGAAATATCTCACTGAAAAACATCTGACCTGAAAAATAGATCCAGGAGAAATAATTTTAAAATTATTGGAATAGCTGAAGGCCATGATCAAAAAGAGAGACTAGATGTGATCTTTCAAGAAATTATCCAGGAAAATTGCAATGATATTCTAGAATCAAAGGGCAAAATAGAAATTTAAAGAACTCACCAATCATCTCTTGAAAAAGAGCCTAAAATGACAACTTTCAGGAATATTGTAGCCAAATACCAGAGTTTCTAGGTCAAGGAGAAAATATTTCAATCAGCCAGAAAAAATAATCTAATTACAGTGGAGATATAGTCACAATAACACAAGTTTTAGCTGCTTCTTCATTAAAGGATCAAAAGACTTAGAATATGATAGGAGGGTAAAGGAGTTAGGATACAACCAAGAATCACCTACCCAGCAAAACAGAATATAACCTTTAAGGGGAAAAAAGGAACATTCAATAAGACAGAGACTTTTAAGTTTTGTTGATGAAAAGACCAGAACTGAAAAGAAAATTCTAATTTCAAATACAAGACTCAAGAGAAGTATAAAAAGGCAAATAGGAAAGGGAAATCACAAGGAACTTATTAAGTTTAAATGGTTTACATTCCTAAATGGGAAGATGATATTTGTAATTCATAAAATCTTTCTCATTTTTAAGGTAGTTAGAAGGAGCATATATAAACAGAACACAGGTGTGAGTTGAATATGAAGGGATGATATCTAAGTAATAAAATTATGGGGTGAGAGAGAAATGTACTGCCAGAAAGAGGAAGAGAGAGATAGAATGGTGTAAATTATCTCGCATCAAAGAGGCAAGAAAAAGCTTTGAAAGTGGAGGGAAGGAAGGGGGATGTGAAGTGGACTGAGTGAAACTTATTCTTATCGTAATTGGCTCAGAGGAAGTAACATACACACTCAACCAGGTATAGAAATCTATCTATAGCAATAAAGATAGTAGTATAGTATAAAAATATGAGGGGAAGGGAATAAAGTGAAGGAGTTACAAAAGGAGAGAAGATTGAGCAGGGGTAGTCAGAAGGAAAACACTTTTGAGGAGAGAGGGTGAAAAGGAAGAGAATAGAATAATTGGGGGGATAGAAGGGAGGAAAATACAGAGAGCAATAATAACTGTGAAAAAAATTGAAGCAAGTTTCTTTGATAAAGGCTTTATTTCTCAAACATACAGAGAACTGATTCACATTTATAAAAATCAGAACCATTCTCCAATTGCTAAATGATCAATAGATACGATGAGTTTTCAGATGAGGTAATCAAAATTATCTACAGCCATATGAAAAAAAAATGCTCTAGCTATTGATTGGAGAAACACAAATTTAAATAATTTGAATAATTCCTATTAGATTGGCTAATAGAACAGAAAAGATAAATGGCATATGTTGGAGAGGATGGGTGAAAAAATGAGATTTTAATGCACTGTTAGTTGAGTGGTGAACTGATGCAGCCATTCCATGGAGTAATTTGGAACTATGCCCAAAGGATAACAAAATCATGCATACCCTTTAACCAACAGTACCGCTACTAAGTCTGTATACCAAAAGAGTTAACAGAAAAAAACAAAAAACAAAAGGACCTATACATATAGAAATATTTATAGCAGCTCATGTTTGGAAGCAAGAAATTAGAAATTGAGGGAAGTATTGCTATCAATTGGGAAATGACTGAGCAAGTTGTGGTATGTGATTATGATGTAATACTATTGTACTCTAAGAAATGATGATCAGGATGTTTTAAGAATAACCTGCAAAGACTTGCATGAACTGATGCAAAGTGAAATGTACAGTACAGAAAGTGATAGCAATATTGTAAGATGATCAGTTGTGAATGGCTTAGCTATTCTCAGCAGCATAATGTTCAAAGATATTTCTGAAGGACTTATGATGAAAAATACTATTCAGGTCCACAGAAAGAACTGATGGTGTCTGAATACAGATTGAAACATATTTTTTTAAACTTTTTTTTCTTTAGGATTTTTTGTCTATGTTTAACCAAATGACTATTATGCATGTTTACATGAAGACATATGTATAACTTATATTGAACTGCTTTCCTTCTCATTGCAAAGGAATAGTAGAAGGAAGAGAGAGAACTTGGAAGTCAAAGTTTTAAAAACAAAAGTTAAAAGTTGTTTCTACATGTAATTGTGGAAAAATGAAATACTATAAAATAAAGTCTTGTTTCTCTTTGGGATCACTGTTTTAAAAAGAAAGGATAGAGAGACAAATACAGAAGAAAAGCGGAGGAGAGAAAGGAAAGAAATGGAGGAAGAGACAGAAGAAAAGGGGTAAGGAATACAACGAAATTAAGGTTCAAAAGGAAGTTTAGGAGAGAAAGTGAATGAGAGATATAGAGTGAGAACCATTTCATTAAATAACAATAATACCATCATTACTAAGCATCAGCATTTTCCTACTAAATAATTTCTTTTTCTGGCCTTAGGTAAGTCCTGACATGATGTTTGACTTTCCAGTAGTTTGGTAATAAGTATTATTCTTAAAGATAATGCTGCTCACCTGATTTATTGCTTTCCTTTTTTCTACCCTGGTTGCTTAATAGTGAGTCAGAAAATGATATCCCACAAAAAAAGTTTAGCATTTTAAACTTAAATATGTTTTTTTTTTTATTTTAAAACAATAGGCTGCCTCAAGCCCAGGAGGTTTGGAGCACATGCAGTCCAGCCTGATGTCACAGAGACAGGACCCTGAACACAATTCAGGGATCCACCTGCAGCACCAGTTCCCAGATTTCTCAAATCACAAATAGCTTCAAAGGTCAGTGGGAGTATCCCTTCACCCAGGAGAGTGGAACTTGATCTGGACCCCTACCTGCAGCAACTTCCATTTTTGGAGCCCTCCACCTAGAGCCCCTGGGGGAATTGAGCAGCTGATCTGAATCTCAGCCCTGAGCTCAGCCTTGACAAAGAACTTAAAAGTCAAGTAACTGAAATGGCCAAAAAAGGGAAAAAGGATAACACAATAGAAGGTTACTTTCTTGGTGAGCAGGTATTTTCTTCCATCCTTGCAGATGAGGAGGAACAATTTAGGTAGTCAGAGGAAGACTTAAAAGACAAGACTTCTGCAGACAAAACCTCCAAAATAAATATGCAATGGTCTCACTCCATGGAAGGGCTCCAAAAGGATTTTGAAAATCAAGTAGGAGAGGTGGAAGAAAATTGGGAAATGTCCCCATCTTCTCTTTTGTCCTGTAGGGCCAGATAACTTTCTATTCCCTATTACCTGTATTTCTTATTTCCTAGTAGCAAGAACAATACTCAACAGTTGTTCCTAAAACTTTGAGTTCCAAATTCTCCCCATCCCTCCCTCCCCACCTATTCTCTTTGGGAAGGCAGGCAATTCAATATAGGCCATATCTGTGCAGTTTTGCAAATGACTTCCATAATAGTCATGTTGTGTAAGACTAACTATATTTCCCTCCATCCTATCCTGCCCCCCATTGTTTCTATTCTGTCTTTTGATCCTGTCCCTCCCTGAGTGTTGACTTCAAATTGCTCCCTCCTCCAATTGCCCTCCCTTCCATCATCCCCCCCACCCTGCTCATCTCCTTCTCCCCATTTTCCTGTATTGTAAGATAGGTTTTCATACCAAAAAGAGTGTGCATTTTATTCCTTCCTTTAGTTGAATGTGATGAGGGTAAACTTCATGTTTTTTTCCTCAGCTCTCCTCTATTTCCCTCCACTAAAAAGTCTCCTGCTTGCCTCTTCTATGAGAGATAATTTGCCCCATTCCATTTCACCCTCTCTCCTCCCAATACATTTCTCTTATACATTTACCTTAATTTTTTTAAGATTTCTTCCCGTCCGATTCAATTCACTCTGTGCTTTCTGTCTCTGTGTGTGCGTGCATGTGTGTATGTGTGTGCGCACACGTTTATATGTGTGTGCATTTGTGTGTTTGTGTGTGTGTGTAATCCCACCAACTACCCAGATACTGAAAAGTTTCAAGAGTTACAAATATTGTCTTTCCATGTAGGAATGTAAACAGTTCACCTTTGGTAAGTCCCTTATGACTTCTCTTTGCTGTTTACTTTTTCATGCTTCTTCTCATTCTTGTGTGTGAAAGTCAAATTTTCTTTTCAGCTCTGGTCTTTTCATCAAGAATGTTTGAAAGTCCTCAATTTCATTGAAAGACCATATTTTTCCCTGAAATATTACACTCAGTTTTGCTGGGTAAGTGATTCTTGGTTTTAGTCCTGGTTCCTTTGACTTCTAGTATATCACATTCCATGCCCTTCAATCCCTGAATGTAGAAGTGGCTAGATCTTCTGTTTTCCTGATTGTATTTCCACAATACTTCTTTCTAGCTCCTTGCAATACTTTCTCCTTGACCTGGGAATTCTGGAATTTGGCCACAATGTTCCTAGGAGTTTCTGTTTCTGGATCTCTTTCAGGTGGTGATGGGTGGATTCCTTCAATATTTATTTTGCCCTCTGATTCTAGAATATCAGGGCAGTTTTCCTCGATAATTTCATGAAAGATGATGTCTAGGCTCTTTTTTTGATCATGACTTTCAGGTAGTCCCATAATTTTTAAATTCTCTCTCCTGGATCTATTTTCCAGGTCAGTTGTTTTTCCCATGAGATATTTCACATTCTCTTCCATTTTTTCATTCTTTTGGTTTTGTTTTGTGATTTCTTGGTTTCTCAGAAAGTCATTAGACTCCATCTGTTCCATTTTAATTTTGAGAGAACTATTCTCTTCAGTGAGCTTTTGAACCTCTTTTTCCATTTGGCTCATTCTGCTTTTGAAAGCATTCTTCTCCTCATTGGCTTTTTGTACTTCTTTTGCCAATTGAGTTAGCCTATTTTTCAAGGTGTTATTTTCTTCAGCATTTTCTTGGGTCTCTTTTACCAAGGTATTGACTCATTTTTCATGCTTTTCTTGCATCTCTCTCATTTCTCTTCCCAGTTTTTCCTCCACTTGTCTAACTTGATTTTCAAAATCCTTTTTGAGCTCTTCCATGGCCTGAGCCCATTGGATATTTATTTCAGATGTTTGGGATCCAGAAGCCTTGACTTCTATGTCTTTCCCTGATGGTAAGTATTGTTCTTCCTCATCAGAAAGAAGAGGAGGAAACATCTGTTCACCAGTAACCTTCTATGGTCTTATTTTTCTTCCCTTTTCTGGGCATTTTCCCAGCCAGTTACTTGACTTCTGAGATTCCTCTCCACCCCTGCCTCACCAGTGCTTGGGGTCTGAGATTGAAATGCTGCTCTCCAGCCTCAGGGCTTTCAGTGGGGGGAGGGGCTACTATTCAGTGAGAGATTAAGTACTGCTGCTCAGCTAAGGGCAGGGCTGCCTCCCAGGCTCAGTTCCCTTGGGCAGAGACGTTCAGTAATGGATCTGAAGTCCTTTCTGCTCTGGGAGCCCCTGTCCTCCGCCTCCCCTACTGCTTCCTTCTGAGGGGACCCGAGCCATGGAGACACCCCGCTCCCCTCTGGCAGGTCCAGAAGGCTCTCTCACTGACCTGTAGTGCCTGTGGATGGAGGGACATTCGTGGCCGCCAGAGATTCTGTCCCTGAAGTCTGCTCAGATCTGCTCCTCTCGGTGCCATGGTGTCAAGGCAGGGCTGGCCTCTGCTCCGCATCCAGTGCCCGATGGACCTTTGGGGTCAGTTTTTCAGGGCCCTCTGGAATAGAAATCTCCTCCACTCCATTGCTGCCTGGCTTCCACTGCTCCAGAACCTGTTGGGAGTTCTTTTTGTAGGTAATTTATGGGCTGTGGGTTCTGAGCTAGCATATGTGAGTCTTTCTACTCCACCATCTTGGCTCCTCCCCCCCAAATCTTTTTAAATGATATTTCAAAAACACAGGTCTAAGCATATAACCCTCCCCATTTAATCAACTCCATTGTCTCCCTATCACCTCCAGGAGAAAATATGAAATCCTCTGTTTTGCACTCAAAGCCTTTCCTAACCTACTCCAGTTTCTACTCTTCTTAAACTTATACCCATCTCTCCCAGTATTCTAGTGATATTGAACTCATTACTGTTCCTTTTACACTACATTCTACCTTCCATCCCTGTGCATTTCAATTAGCTATCCTCCATGCTTAGAAGTCTCTCCTTCCTCATCTCTGCCATTTGACTTAGCTGTTTAAGTCTCAGTTAAAATTCCACCATCTATGTGCCAGACCCTTTGCTAAGTGGTGAAGATACAAAGAAATGGGAAACAAAATCCTCTCTACTTCCCAGTTGCTCACAGTCTGAAGGGGAAGACAACTAAATAAAAGTTTACATAAAAACATATATGTGCACATATATAACATATACATGCAAATGTATATGTATGTGTGTATATATGTGTGTATATACATATGTGTGTACATATATATATTATATATTCTCATGCACAATTTATCCTATGCATATCCTGGTTGTGCAAATTTGTTTGCATATTATTTTTATCCCACCTCCTCCATTCAACTTTCAGATACTTGAAGGAGGGTCTATTTTTTATTTTTTCCCCATTTCTTTGTATCCATAGCATTTAGCAGAGTACCAGACTCTTTGAGTCTCTTCAGCTTCTTTAGGCTCTTCAGTCTCTGAGCTTCAGATGCTCCTGGTTTCCAATTTTAAGAGGTAAGATGTTTGATGACAACTTCTCTTCAGGTTGCTGAAGGGAAAAAAAAAGATCGTTGGAAGAAGCTGACATGAGAGGAGGTGACTCTCTCCATCATGTCTCTGCCCAGTTTGTTATGCTACAAACATTGAGGAGTTTTCTCTTGCATGAGATTTGAAATTCTTACTTTGATCAACCATTTCCTCTCTCCGAAGAGCTCCTCTATTCTATGTTTCCTGGTAAATATTCTCATATATATATATATATATATATATATATATATATATATTCTCTGATTTTTATTATTGTGGAGCAAGTGTTTGGTGGGAAAGGGGTCAATTACTGGCTATAAAGCCTACAACCTCTTTTCCTACAATTATTGAGTGTCAATCAAAAGTTTAGCTTGAAACCAAAAAACATGACCCCAAGATTCATAATTATTAAAGGATGAGGTAAATATAATTCTAGCCTGGCAATTTCTTTCCATGAAAAGACCAGGAGACCAAACTTTTGGTCCCAATCTCTTAATTCTCCTCCTGGAAGGAAACAAAATCTCCTTTGGAGAAGGTAAGAGTAGAAAAGGCTAGAAATACCTATTCTACCTCAATTTGGGCAACACAATGACATCACCATGTTATAGTTCTTAGAAAACGTAACAAGCACTTAATTAGGGCTTATTTACCATTTGATTCCTCCCACGGGAAATTGAAAAAATAGTGGCAATGACAGCCACATTGACAAGAATGGACTCTGTAAGAATCAACACGCACCAGGTTCTCTTCCATCCCTATAGGAAGCTGAAAGCTTTGTTTAAGACACTATGAAAGAAAAAGGAATTGAGAAGTGGTAACGTACCACACAAGAAATTAAGGCTTGGAAAAAAAAATAAAAGGAAGTGTGGTAGACACAAAAGAAGAGGAAAGGAAAAAGAAGAAGAAAGGCATATTTGGAATGTCTCTGTTTCCCCTGGTATAACACACACACACACACACACACACACACACACACACACACACACACATATACAAGAAAGAAGAGAAAGAAAGTTGGTCTCTGGACCATCAGTCCTGGAGACAGAACAAGGATATGTAACTTTTTATAACAAATATAATTAATATGTATACAGTGTTTTGTAGTTTAACAAATATCAATTTAAACTTTATTTATGGAAATCATGGTATGGAAAGTAAAAATCTATAGATGTTTCATGTTAAATTCATGATAAGGATAAATGTAATTTTGAAAGTTCTTTAAGGTCATCATTGCCAACAACTTTTAATGAAATATGAGGGAATGCAGTTTGGGTGGTGGACAAATTATAACACTAAAGTTATTGATTACATTATTTTAAAGAGCAGAAAATGAAGATGAATAAACATCAATACTATAGACATTTTAACTCCTATTAGAAAATTTCTGTTTAAATTCAATGTAATGTTAGGATATATGAAGCTCTGAAGTATGTCATAAAGAGGAGAAAATAGCAGCTTATTTAGACAAACTATAAAAAATCACTAAGACATTGAAGTGGTTAGATATAAAGGTCATATATAAATATTGTTATATAAAAATATGTAAAATAATCCTATATTGATCCCTTCCTATATTTCTTATTCTTAAATCCATTTATCACCACTCCAGAACTGAAATAAGTAGATCCTTTAAACTAAAGAGGGATTTACACCAAAACAGTTTTAAATCACTTGATGAACTTAGATAAATTTTAATTATATGGGCTCAATTGAAAATTGTATTAGACATCTACTTCATCTGATGAAGTATTATTCTAATGAAATGAAAACATCAGTTGGGAATTCGGAGTTAGGTAAGCAACAGAATGTGGACTAAATGTGGATCCCTAAAAAAAAAAAAAAATCCCTTCCTAAAGCACGTTTTGCACCAAAGAAAAAGCAACTTCAGGTAGTTACATTGTCTAAGACATCAAGAAACCAAAAGAATATTAATAAAATAACCCAGATCCAGGAAATGATGTTCACTGATCTTGAGCCGATTTAAATTTGCATACAAATTCACACATATGATGGTGAAAAATATTCTTATTAAAAGCAAGGGGTTTATAATGGAAAAGGAATGCTAATTTAAAAAAAAAACAAAAATTGACATTTATAGTGCACTTTAATATCTATGAAGAGCTTTGCATATGTAATCTAATTCAATGCATACAGCAACTTTGTGAGTAGATGCCTTCTTAGAAACATTTTATAAAGAAGACTTTGCAAGTAAGTGACTTGCCCAGGGTCACACAGCTAATTAATATATGCTATAAAATTCAAATCTGGGTCTTCCTGACTCCAAGTCTAACAATCTATTCACTGTATCTTAAAAAAGTAATAATGAAATTAAGTGTGGAACCTAATGGCTATTTTAAAAACAATGATGATGGGAATGTTGGTTGTGATGATAACAATAGCTCACATTTAAGTAGATCAAACAATATTCTGACTATTCATCAATTATACACGGAGATATTTAGCAATGAGCAAAAACAAATATATAAAATATATATAAAAATAAATATGTTGACCCTTCCAATCAATCTTTGGACCTAGAGTATTTTCTCTTACAAATAAATAGTGACATAACTGCCTTAATGATTTGAATCCCCACAAAAAGTTTATATAAATATTATTTTGAAAACTTTACTTCTAGTGTTCCCAGGGCAGAGAATGAGAAGGTGATTTTGCTTCAAAATAATTTATGACTTTCTTCTAGTTACCATATTGTATGTGGAAACATTTACCTTGCTTCTTGCTTGTGTTCAAATCCATTTTCCAACTTTGATTGATTGTGTTTGAAGTGAATTGTACCTTAAGAAAAATTTTTTTTATCTTTTTGCTTCTAGAACTTAAGGATGATTGTTTGTTTTGCATTATCTTTCAGAAACCCTTAAGGCCTTCAAATATATGTTCAGAGAGAAAACTTCAGGTTTGAAAATTGCATTTAGGAGCTCATTAAAATGCTTTGCATACTCATCTTTATTGATGAATAATCAAACATGGTTAGGGCAAAATTACATGCAGCAGCTATTCCTCACTCTTGTTAGACAAACATTTGCAGCAATTTTTCATCCTGCTGTATGGAAAAATAGAAATTTCCTTCTAGGCTGCCTCTATACATTTTATTCTAGTGAGTTATTAAGTTTGATTGTCTGCATTCATCAAATGAAATAATCAGCAACTTTATTCTTTGATCCTTGTATAAGGATTTGCCCAAACAAATAGAAAAAAAAATACACCTAACCTTTGGTAAGATACTCTGTACTCATATATGAATGGTCAGTATTTGGGAAACTTCAAAGTAGGAAACCAAACACAGGTTCAGATCTTTTCTCATCACTCATTTGACAGTGCATAACTAATATTCATCATAACTTAAGCAACATGACATATATCTATGATTGTGTTTGTGAAAAAATTTGTCTTGGCGATACACTTTGAAAAAATTAACTTCTAAATTCTCTTTCCATTCTGCCTCTCCCACACCTACTGATAAGGCAAGAAATTTTTTAAAAAAATTATTACACATATGAAGTTACAAAAATATATTTTCATATTAAACATGTTGCAAAAGCATCCTGCTTGTCATTTCTTATACCACAAAAGTATTCTATTGAAATTATATACCAAAACTTATTCAGCCACTTCCCAATGGATAGGCATCTCTTCTATTTCCAATTCTTTGTAACCACACACACACACACACACACACACACACACATACACATATACACAAAACTACTATAAATATTCTTATACAAATAGTCCTTTTCCCTTTTCTTTGATGTCTCTGAGTACATAGTAGTGATATTTTTGAATCAGTGGATAGTCACAGCTTGATAGGCCATTGTTGTTGTGTTTCTTCTTTGCTCTTGAAGAGGAACATGTCATCAAGATGGTGACATGACTTGCAGTTGCCTTTGATTTGAATGAGGGAGGGCTGTGCAAGGGCACCAGCCTCATTTTCTCCACCTGAGCCATCTGCATCCAGTGGCCAGATATTCGTCAGGATGCCTGGAGATGGTCAGGATGCAATGGAAGACCCTGACCCTTTCAGGCTAAAGTCTTAGCACATTCTCACTTTGAGTGAGATGTGTGTGTGTGTGTGTGTTCGTCCTTTGTTGCCAAAGAAGGTCATGCCATCAGAGAAATGATGACATGACTTGCACTTGACTTTGTTTTGAGTGAGGGAGGGCTGTGCAGGTCACCAGCCTCACTTCTCCTCCAGAGTCTTCTGAATCAAGTGACCAGATAGTCATCAGAATGACAGGAGATGACCCAGGATGAGGCAATTGGGGTTAAGTGACTTGCCCAAGATCACAGCTAGAGTGTCAAAGGTCTGAGGTGAGATTTGAACTCAGGTCCTCCTGACTCTTGCACTGGTGCTCTATCCACTGTACCACGTAGCTACCCTGAGTGAGATATACCTATTCAGTGAATAGCCTTCTATAAGTAGTTGTTCAAGGCATGGTTCTTTTAATTAAAAAAAAATCAAACTGAGGGGAAGACCATCATGGTTCCTGGTAAAAGAGAAATAATTTCTAAATAAATAAATAGACCATAGAGAGTAGTTGCAAATTCTTCAGAATGCTTGGACTAGTTCACAACTCCCACAGTATGTTTCTTGTTTAGTCAGTTTTCAGTCAAACCTGACTATTTTTGACCTTGGTTGGAACTTTCTTATGACAGATACTGGAGTCATATCACAATTTCTTTTCCAGCACATTTTTAAGATAAGAAAACAGAAAGAAGATGGTGGATTGACTTGCCCAAATTAATACAGCTAGTAAGTGTTTCAGACTGGATTTGAACGCAGAACTCCAGGATCAGCAATCTATTCGTTGTGCCACCTATCTGTCCAAAAGTGCAATAGTATACTATTTTTCCATACCACCTCCAACATTTATTTCCCTTTTCTGCCATGCTAACCAAAATAATAGACTTGAGATAGAACTTCAAAGTTGTTTTAATTTTCATTTCTCTGACCAATAGCAATTTAGATAATTTTTCATGTGACAATTGATAACTTTGATTTCTTCTTCTGAAAACGGCCTGCTTATATCCTTTGAATATTTATGATTTAGGGAATAACTTGCATTCCTATAAATTTGACACGGCTTTACATATATTTGAGAAACAAAGCTCTTATCACAAAAATGTGCTGTAAAAATTTTCCCTGGTATTCTCTTTTCCTCCAAGCTTTAGCAGCATTAGTTTTTTTGTGCAAAAAAAAAAAAATTATTTCTTGTAATCAAAATTATCCATTTTACTTCCACTGATCTTTGTATTTCTCCTTCAGCCATAAACACTTCCCCTTATCAATATATCCAGCAAGCAAGCTTTCCCATTAATTTACTTATAATATCACCTTTTGTGTCTAAATAAACATTTTATCTTGGTATATATCTTGGTGTACACCTAGATTTTTCCAAAATGCTGTGCAGTTTATCCAATAACTTTTGTCAAATGATGATTTCTTAGCCCAAAAGATTGAATCATTGTATTTATCAAACACTAGATTATTATAGTCATTTACTATTGTGTACTTCATCTATTCCAATAATCCATTGATCCACACTAATAAATTCTGAAATCTACTAGGCCACCTTCCTTCACATTTTTTTCATTGCTTCCCTTGATATTGTTTACCTCTTATTCCTCCAAAAGAATGTTCTAATTATTTTTTCTAGCTTCATAAGTGCTAATCATTTCTTATAGCATGATAGTTTTCCATCACAATCATTTATCACAATTTGTTCAACAATTCCCTAATTGATGGGCATGACTTTTCCAATTATTTGTCACCATAAAAAAGTTACTATAAATATTTTTTGCGTAAATAGGTCCTTTTTTGTGCATTTCCCTCCATCCTATTTTCTTCTGTTTAACTTTCTCTTTTTTTATCCTGTTCCTCCTCTAAATTATTTTTGCTTCTGACCACTACCTTCCATTATGTCCTGTTTTTTCACACCTCTCCTTTTATCCTCTACCCCTCCCCTCCTATTTCCCTATTGGGTAAAATAGACTACTATGCCCAACTGACAATATATGAGTATATGTATGTATATGTATATATGCATGTGTATCTATACATATATATTTCCCTTTTTGAAGCAATGTAGATGAGAGGGAAGTTCAAGTATTGCCCATCCTTTCCACTGTAAAAAGTCTTCCTTACATGCCTCATTTATGTGAGATAGTTTAAACATTTCTTCATCTCACTTTCCTCTGATTCCAGCACATCTCTCTGTCTTGGCTGTCCTTCTGTTTTGTTTTGTAAATCATTGCAACATAATTGATTCATTTACAAGCATTCAGTCTATGTAAAATCTTTATAACTCCCTTAACAAAGATTAATATATGTAAGTTTATATATAAATACATATATATATATAAGTTTAAGTATAAATAAGTTCTTAGAAGTTACATGAATCATTTCCTCATATAGAGATGTAAACATAATTTTATTGAGTCCCCATATGATGTCTTCACAGTTATCTGTTATGCTTTTGTTGACTCTTGTATTTGAAGTAAGTCTTTACAAGGTTTTTGAAAGCATACTGCTCATCATTTCTTATCACACTCTAGTATTCCATCATAATAATATACCGCAACTTGTTCAGTCATTCCCCAATTGCTGGGCACACCCCTACCCTGGCCTAAATTTCTAATTCTTTGTCACCACAAAAAGAGATACCATAAATATTTTTGTACATAGAGGCCCATTTTCTAGTTATTTGACCCTTTTGGTATATAGACCTGATAGTGGCATTGCTGGGTTAAATGATATGTACAGTTTTATAGTCCCTTGCTCCCTATAATGGTTGGATCAGTTCATACAACTCCACCAATATGGCATGTGACTCATTTTTTTCCACATCCTCTCTAACATCTGTTATTTTTTTTCTTTTCTGGAATGTTAACCAATCTTATAGATATGAGATGATATCTCAGAGTTATTTTAATTTGCATTTCTTTAATCAAAAGTAACTTAGAGCATTTTTAATATCATTATAGATAGCTTTGATTTCTTCTGAAATTTTTATCATTTATCAATTGAGGAATGACTTGTATTTTCCCAAATTTGACTCAGTTTTCTATACATTTGAGAAATTAGGCCTTTATCAGAGACACTTGCTTAAAAACTTGTTTCTCAATTTTCTACTTCCCTTATAATATTGGCAGCATTGGTTTTGTTTGCAAAACCTTTTATAATATGATGCTTTCAAAATATTCATTTTACATACCACAAGGTTCTATATGTCTTGTTTTACACATAAAATCCTCCACTATCCATAAATCTGACAGGTAAAATATTCCAAGCTCCCCTAACTTGTTTATATTCCCTATTATGTCTAAATTGTATACCTATTTTTACTTTATCTTGATATATAGCATAAAAAGTTGTTCTATACCAGCTTTCTTTAAATTGCATTCAGGTTCTTCTAGCAATTATTTTCAAATACTGATTTCTTGTCCCAAAATCTTGGATCTTGGGTTTTGTCAAACACTAGATTGTTATGGTTATTTGCTACAACATATTGTGTACATATTCTATTCCACAAATTCCCCACTCTTTTTTATAGTATTTTATTTTTCCCAGTTACATGTCAAGAAAATTTTTATCAGTCATTTTTACAAGATTTTTAGTTCCAAATCTTTCTGCCTCCCTCCTTCTCCTCCCTTCTTATGAAAATGGTGGGCAATTTGATATAGTTTATACATGTCTTATCTTACAAAAATATTTCCATCTTAGTCACAGTTGTGAAAGAGTAAAAAAGATAAAAAAATCTGAGGAAGAATAAAGTGAGTGGAAAAAAAATGCTTCTATCTGCACTTCAGTGCCCGTTAGTTCTTTATTTGTATAGGGACAGCATTTCCCTTCATGAGTCTTTTGTACTTGTCTTAGATTACTGTGTTGCTGGAGAGAGCTGAGTCATTCATGGTTGATCATCAATCACACAATGTTGTTGATACTGTGTACAATGTGCTCCTGGTTCTGCTCATTTCACTTTGCATCAGTTCGTAGAAGTCTTTTCAGGATTTTCTGAAATATGCCTGCTCATCATTTCTTATTGAACAATAGTCTTCCATTACATTCATATAACACAGATTATTCAGTCATTCCCTAGATGATGAGCATTCTTTCAAAGCTCAGTTTTTTCTTAGTCATCACTAGATTGTTTTGATGATTACTGCTTTGTAATACAGTTTGAGATCTTGTACTGCTACACCACCTTCCGTCACACATTTTTTATTGATTCCCTTATTATTGCTAACACTTTATTCTTTCAGATGATTTTTGTTATTAGTTTTCCTAGTGCTATTTTAGTTTCCAATTAATTTTTTTTATCTTTGTTTCCATGGACCTTTACTGAATGTAATTTTGCTGTCTGAAAAGGATGCATATAATATATTTACATTTCTGCATTTAATTGTAAGGTTTTAATGTCTTCATATAGTCAATTTTTGTGAAGGTGCAATGTATAGCTGAGAAAATAATTTAATCCTTTAAATTACTATTCAGTTTTTTCCAGAGGTCTGTCATATATAACTTTTCTAAACTTCTCTTATTTTCCTTGACTTCTTTCTTGTTTATTTTATGTTAGATTTATCTAGATTATATCTGATCTGAGAGAGGAAAGTTGAAATCTCATATTAATATAGTTTACTTTCTATTTCCTCCAGGACCTTTTTTAATTTTTCTTTAAGAATCTGAAAGCAAGGCCATATTCTGCACATACGTTTGGTATTGATATTATTTCACCTTTTATGACAATGTAGTTTCCCTGCTTATCTCTTTTAATTGGGTCTATTTTTGTTTTTGCTTTTTCTTGTATCATGATTTCTACCTCTGTTTCTTCTTTTTTTCAATCTCATATACATACAGCATAATAGATTTTGCTCTAGCCCCTTATGTTTATTCCATGTGTATCTTTCTGGTTCAAGTGTGTTTCTTATAAGCAATATATTGTTGGATTCTGGTTTTAAATCCATTCTGCTATATGGTTCCATGTTATGGATGAGTCCATCACATTCATATTAACTGTTATGGTTAGTATTTTTGTGTTTCCCTCTATTCTTTCCCCATGTCTCCCTGTTGTCTGTGTCTCTGCCCCTATCTCTCTGTCTGAATCTCTCTGTCTCTCTCTCTGTATCTGTCTCTGTCTCTCTGTCTCTCTCTCTCTCTCTCTCTCTCTCTCTCTCTCTCTCTCTCTTTCTCTCTCTTTCCTGCACGTCCTCAAAAGTCTGTTTTGTTACTGATCACTACCTTCTTTAATCCACCCTTCTATCAGTCCCTTTCTTATGTCTCTTGAGTCTTGCATTTGAAAGTCAAATTTTCTATTCAGCTCTGTTCTTTTCCTCAGGAATGCTTGAAATTCTTGTATTTCATTTCTATATTCATTCCATATCTATTTTTCCCCTCAGGGATTATATTTAATTTTTCAGAGTAGATTATTCTTGGTTGTAATCTTTACTCCTTTGCCTTCCAGAGTATCATCTTCCAAGCTTTCTGTTCCTTTAATATGGAAAATGCTAAATCTTGTGTGGTCTTGACTGTGGTTCATGGAATTTGAATTTTTTTTTGACTGCTTGCAATATTTTCTCCTTGGCATAGGAATTCTGGAATTTGTCTCTAATATGCCTGAGGGTTTTATTTTCAGATATCTTTGAGAAGGTGATCAGTGGATTCTTTCATTTTTATTTGCCTCCTGGTTCTAGGATATGAAGGAAATTTTCCTTTATAATTTCTTGAATATGACATCTAAACTCTTTTTTTGATCATCTTTCAGGTAGTCTAGTAATTCTTATATTGTCTCTTCTCAATCTATTTCCTATGTCAATATTTTTCCAATGAGACATTTCACATTTTCTTCTGTTTTCCATTTGCCCTGATTTTGTTTGGTTTCTTAGCATCTCATGGAGGCATTAGCTTCCATTTGTTGAGTTCTAACTTTTAAGGAATAATTTTTTCAGTGAGTTTTTGTGCTTTTTAAGGATTTTTTTCTTCACTCATTTTTTGTACTTTATTTCTATTTGTCCTCTTTTTATAAGGATTTCTCTTCAGTGAATTTTTCTGCTTCATTTTACCAACTTGATTTTTCAAAAAGAAAAATCTGAGCTCTTCAGAAATTCTTGTTGGTCGTATATCCAATTTCCATTTTTTTCCATTTTGGAGTTTTGCAGTAGCTGCTTTTACATAGTGTCTTTTTTCCAGATTTGTTTCTTGATCTTCCTTGTCACACAGTAACTCATTGCATTTATCCAGCCTTTTTCTTGACCTTCACTTTATTTAAAAGTTGATTTCTGTTCCTGGAGTGAAGGGACAATGTCCCAAACTTCAAAACTTCTATGCTTCTATTTTCAGAACTAGCTCTGGCAGTTTGTAAGTTTTCAGTGCTTCCATAAAGGTACAACTAAGGAAAGGTGTGGTTACTGTTCACTTGGCATATGCTTTGGTCCTTAGCCAGGGGGGACATTTTTCCATACATTGTTAGTATTATTAATCCTTCTAGTCTTTGTACTGTGGCCAGGTTCTCTGCTCTCTGTTGCAGTCATAATTGCTGTTGCTTCTTTATGTCTTGAAATTGAGACCAGGGTCCCTACTCCTCTGAGACTGATAAGAAGCTCTCCACCCTGGAACCATAACTATAATCCTTGCTATCCTGCAGATATAATTGAGATCACAGAACCAACCAAGAGTCCCCTACAACCTCCTTGTGATCAGTTTTCTGAGTACTCCCCCATCTGTAGGCTCAGAGCTCCCAAAGCTGAAGCTGTCACAAAATGTAGCCACCTCCAACTTCTATTTCTGGTAACGCCATCCAGTCTATACTACTTGGTCTACTAAAAAGCATAGGAGCAAGCACACAGCCCTGTTTCACTCCATTGGTGACTGGGAAGGCACCAGAGCTTTGTCCATTATCCAGAATCTGGGCAAACATGCCATCATGAAATTGACATACAACACTGATGTTTTCAATCATGTTGACAAAAGCTTTCAATGAGGATGAACATGGCGTCTAGGTCAACCACAGTACTTCCTCAATTTGAAAAGGTTACAAACCAAGACCAAAGTGGAGGGAGTGTTGGGGCATGATTTTCTGTTTGCAGATGATTGTGCACTCAGTGCAGACTCTGAAGCTAAGATGCAACAAAGTATAGATCAATTCTGTGCTGCCTGTGTTAATTTTGGCCTAATAATTAACACCAAGAAAACACAGGTGCTCCATCAGCCACCACCATACCATCAATATGTGGAACCATTAGTTACAACAAATGGAGAAGTTTTGAATGCTGCAGATAAGTTCACTTACCTTGGTAGTATACTTTTCAGGAATGTATACATTGACAATGATATTGATGCACATATTGCCAGAGCTAACTCAGTGTTTGGGAGGCTCTGAAGAAAGGTTTGGGAGAGATGAAGTGTTAGACTGACTACCAAATTGGAGGTCTACAGAGCCGTTGTGCTGACCTCATTGTTATATGATTGTGAAACATGGACAGTCTACCAGCACCATGCCAGGAAACGGAATTGCTTCCATTTAAACTGTTCTTAGGAAGATTCTGAGGATCACCTGGCAGGATAAGGTACCAGACACTGAAGTCCTTGCTCGAGATGAAGTGCCAAGTATTCAAACTATGCTTCAGAGAGCGCAGCTCCAATGGGGTGGCCATGTTGTTTGAATGCAAATTATACACTTGCCAATAAGATTATTTTATGGAGAACTTGCATGGGGCAGACAATCACATGGTGGCCAGAGGAAACAATACAAGGACACTCTCAAGGTCTCTCTCAAGAACTTTGGATTTGACTGTGCAAAGTGTACGCTGGCACAGGACCTCTCACAAGGTATGCCCACATAAGGAAAGGTGCTGTGCTCTTTGACCAAAGCAGAATTGAGACAGCACAAAGTAAATGCAGGAAGCACATATTTGGAATATCGACCCAAATATTCAGATGGACTATCTGTGCCCAATCTGTGGTAGAGCATTCTGAGCTCTCATCAGCCACAGTCAGACACACTGAAATTTCACTTTACAATAGTGATGTCATTTTGGTCCTCTTCCAAGACTAAGGACAACAGCCAACCAACCAACCAACTTGGCCTGCTATATGCTCCAGGCCCAAAAAAACTCTACCCTGCTAAAATTAGACCTGTTTTGCTAACATCTCAAGTTATCTTAGAAAAGCATCTCACCAGACCTGTTGTTCATATTGCCACTCAGAATTCAATTTGAGGCTTGCTTTGAGTGGAATTTAGAAGAGATCAGCTGAGTGCTCCTCTATGTCACCATCTTAGATTCCCTTTCCATCTTTCCTTTGTCCATGTAATTTTTGACTTGTATTATTTTTATTTCTGTATCTCATGTGATAAAAGCATCATAGGAAGGATCCTCAAAAGTTATCTAACATATCTATCTAAACACACATCACTTGCCTTACCCAATACATTTGGCTTTTTCCTGAAGATAATCTGAGAGGCAAAAATAATTTTATTCTAAGGAATCACTTTCTACTCTTAAATGATTCTAGTCATTTTTAAGTTTCTCGTTCCATGAAGCCTAAAATTGCCTCTTTGAACATTTGCCCATTTCTCTTAGTTCTTTCTTAGTTATTTTATTATTTAAACATATGTTACTTTCCTTGAAATAACTTTGGGGCAAGGTAATATGTCATTATTACTTGTATATAAAATATTCTGCAGATAATTGCAGAGGTGCAAAGAATAGCTACTTTTTATTTTGGATAAGTATAAGGAAGTAAGTTTGTCATTTTTGGTATTCTTATAAGCATGCTTAGTAAAACTCTAAAGCTTATGATATTAAGCATTATCCATTTAATCTAGTTCACGCATTAGTTGAATCTTTTTCATTAGGTATTTATAAGTTGAAATTGTTTCAATTCATATACTTTGATGATCATGAGACTTTTATAAGAGCACATGTGCATATATATGTGTGTGAGTATGTATGTATATATAAATATGCTTGTATATATGCGTTTATGCATTTGTGTGTATTTTGTTGTTCAGGTGTGTCTGAATTTTCATGATCCCATTTGGGGTCTTCCTGGAAAGTCACTGGAGTGGTTTGTCATTACTTCTCCAGTCTATTTTGAAGATGAGGAAACTGAGACGAATAATGTTAAGTGACTTGTCTGTGGTCATACAGCTAGTAAGTTTCTGAGGCCAGATTTCAGTTCAGGAAGATGAGTCTTACTGACTCTAGGTTTGGCACTCTATGCGCTGTGCCTCCTCTCTAGATAGAGAGATAGGTAGATAATAAATGATAGTTAAATAGATAGGGAGGCAGAGAGATAGAGATAACACATATATATGTATGTATGCAAGTGGGCATGTATTTGTGTTTATGTATAAATGTGTGTATATGTATGTACTTATATATACATACACACATTGTAAGATTTAATGAGTCAACATTATGCTAGTGTATTTAGGATAAAGAGTCTATACTACAATTGCACTGCAGTATTAGCATTGCTTTTTTTTTTTTTTTTGCTAAATCCTCAAGGATATTTTTCTTTTGTCAAATGCTAGTACATCAAATTTAGTAACCTATTATATATAATTGTAGCCATCAGGTTGTGTTCTGCTAGGTATTTGGAAATTGCTAAAATTTGAAAGCTGATAGCTATGTACTGAAGTTTCTACCATTTCCTTCTGTTTTCCACAAAGTCCATCCTCCTTACGTGTAACATTTTTTATAATTCCTGGTGACAATTATTTGGTTCTAAATTGTCATCACAAGCCCCTACATTTCTACAAACAAATATAAGAAACTTAGTCATCTGCTCAATACTTTTTTTTTTTCAATATATTATTGTCAGAGTTCATGTAGTTATAGTTTGTGGAGTGCCTTTTGAAAACATTTTTGGAAATTGGCTAATCTTCTGGCTCTTTTCAGATCAATCCCCTTTTAGTTAATTTAGGCAAATCCAAACTGGCATGACTTAGTAAAATGCTCTCTGCTTCTTATGAAGTTATTTCCTAAAGTTTTTCACTTCTTCACCATGTTTTTAAAGAATACCTATAATAATTTTTGGAAATAAAACAACTAGTTTTTAAAGAAACCTTTTAGTGATTGAATCTATTTTATTCATTGAGCTGAAATTGTCCAAGTTTTATTGAAAATATTTGCCAATTCTGGTATGATGCATTTTGCAGTTGCCAAATTTGATTGCATAGTTGTGGTTAGCATTACATGTGCTCTTCTGATTTATGTCTGATTTGAAAATGCCAACAATCCTTTTAAAATATTCATCCACATTCCTTGTGAATGTAACACTTCATGTGTCTTGCTTGGGGAAGGCCAAGATATTTGTAAATAATGTCTTCATCCATTGATTCTATTTGAGCTAAAGATAAAAAACTCAAAACTTTTGGTTTTCTAAGAATTAAAAACACATTACACACAAATATTCCACATTTATCTGTTTTGTTTGATATTATGTCTCCCTATCTCTCCTAAACTATAAGAAGAGTGACAATTCACAAGTCAAATCTTACTACAGATTGGTACAAGTGAACTGATCTATTTAGTTTCTGGACTGATTTGCCCTTCTTTAAGCAAAATGATACTGCTCTTTCTTTCCCCTGATTCCTATGACCTCATGATATTAGTGTTAGGTTTTATGTAGACGCTCAAATGGATTAGCCCACAGCAACTCAAAACTCCCAGAATTCCAAGCCTCAGCCTACATGGTAGAGGAAATTATAGGTGTGTACTTTCATATTCTGAATATCACACATGGTACAAACAACATTTTGAAATAATTGAGAAAAATCGAGAAAAAAATTCACGAGATGATTTAAATTAAATCATGAGATGGTTTAAATAAAATTCCATGATTTGTTTTTCAGTAGAGATATAGTTTAATGTTATACAAATGATTCATAATGCATTTTATTGATAATACAATATTATTTATTGCATCCTTTATTTTGGAACCCATTTTAGTTTTACTTATGAGAGATGAAAATTGAAGAAGCATAGGAAAAAATCATTTTAGGCCTAAAATACTTCCTGCAAGTGCCATGTTTTAAATCAATTGTTGTTTGAGAGGCAATTGGTGTTTTCATCTTTTGCTAGTAAATATGTAATGCTTTCAGTGAAGAAAGGTAGGACCATGCATAATTTGAAAGGAATGTGATAAAGTACTTGCTTAAAATTGCATGTGCTACTATGAGGCATTTGAGTCAATAATTATGGAATTTATTCAGTCCTATTACATTTTGATTTAACAGAGAAGGTAGTTTGTAACCTCTCTTGAAGCAATTCTTCTGATATTCATTATGTTAATCTTTCATAAGTGTTTTGTGTCTAGCTAAATCAATTTTAATTTTTATTTAATTAATCTTCTTTTGCTTATACAGTTGACCACATATTTTCAATATCCGCCTTTTGATACAATAAAAGTTAGCATGAATTTGACATTGTCTTTCATGGTTCTTTTTCATTTTGTATTTATAATGAGTGGCAGAAAGAGAGTAAAGAACAGAGAACTCTAGGCCTGGAATCAGGAAGACCTAAGCTTATTCTGGTCTCATACTCTTATTAACTCCATGAATTTCACTTATGTGTCCCAGTTTACTCACCTTTAAAGTGAAGATAATAATAGTACCAAACCCCAGGGTTGTTATAATGATAAAATGATATATTTGTAAAACACTCTGCAAACCGCAAAAGTATTTTATAAATTCTTGTTTTTCATTGATCTTGAATTATTGATTTTTTTCTTAGTAATGATTTACCTCCATGCATCCTTACATTTTGGAGTGGTTTATTTCAATGAATGATTAAATTGATTATTAGAATTGCTTACATGTAGTTGTTTTACAGATTTCTTTTCACAGTATTTTTTGTCATACTTAAGGGGATACCATTTTGTTCAGGTATTCTCCTACAGGCACCAACTGACTTTTAATTCATTTCCACTGAGCTTTAGTAGCTTCTTTAATTTACTTATGCTCTTTGTGAGCAAGACACAACATACACAGGAAGGGCTGCTGTACAGGTTCTTAGATGTGCTTTTCTAAAAGAGAAGGCAACTTTTGAGGGGTCAAAAATCACTTTAATAAAGTATATATATATATATATATATATATATATATATATATATATATATATATATATATATATATATATATATATATATATATATATATATATATATATATATATATATATATCAGTCACTTAGTTCAGGGGAAAATGTCAGCACCCTGAACTTCAGACAGGGCTTCCAACTGTCTGACCATGAACGATACCTATCTAGTTACCAGAGAAGTACCAAAGTCTGGATTTTCAAAGCCAGAGTCTCATCTGGCACACAAACCTTCTTCCAAAAACTAAGCCCCAAGGTAAAACCTTACCTCAGAGTATTTATACACTTTTCAGAGCTAGAAGGCAGGATGCTCTGACCCAGTGCCTCACCAGAAATTAGGAAAAGGTACTTGAGGCCTATTAAAAGGCAGAGAAGATCTAATTAACATTATATTCTACCCCAAGATTTTTCATGATAGGCAACTTACATCAGAACGGTCCTCAAAAATTTGAAAAAGGCAGAAGATAATGCTTGCTGTCAAGGAGCTGAAAATGTAATGGGGAAGACGGCAAGCAAGAAAAAATGCAAAGCACGCTGCATGCAGAATCAACAAGAAATAACAGAGGCAAAGCAATACAGTCAGGACACTACCTGTGGAAGGTAAAATTTTAGTTGGGAATTCAAAGAAACAAGTGTATCAGTAGGTAAATAGATAAATAGAGAACATCCTAAGCAACAAGAAAAAAATGTCTGGATTCAAGAGATTGAGTGTCTCCAGTTTATTGACTAGCCAGGAGGCTAATGATACTGGGTTGAAGAGCACGTGTAAGGGAGGAATGTGCAGCAAGACTAAAAAGATAGGAAGAGAATAGGTTATTAAGTGTTTTAAACATTTTCAACATTAAACAAAGTATTTTGATACAATCATAAAGAATCATTGGAGTTCATTGAATAGTGGAACAGGAATAACATGAAAAAATTTGGATTTTAGGAAAATCACTTTATTGTCCTAATGGAGTATGAATTGGAGTGGGAAAAGATTTGAGGCAGTAGACCCACTAGGAGGCTATTGAAATAATCCAACCATGAGGTGATGAGAACCTGTATTAGAATACCAGCAGTGTCAGAGAGGAGATATTGACAAGTTGAAATCAACAGATCTCGATTGCAGATTAGATATAGGGAGTACGAGATAGAGAGGAGCCAAGGATGACTCCTAGGTTGAGAACCAGAGAGACTGAGAGCATGGTGTTGCCCCCTGTAGTGTTATGAAGTTTAAGGGGTGAGAGGTTTGGAAAGAAAGATAATGAGGTCAGTACTGGAGATATTTAATTTAATATGTCTACTGGGCATCCAATTTGAGTTGTCTAAAAGGCAATTGGAGGTGTAAGATTGAAAGTCAGTAGAGAGGTTGGGAAAGAAGTTAGACTTGAAAATCGTCAGCATAGAAATAGTAATTAAATCTATGGGACCTGATGATGTCACCAAGTGAAGTAGTAAAGGGGGAAAAGACATGAGAGCCCAAGACAGAACTCTGGTAAAAATTATAAACTACTACAATAAACTACATTGCCAGGAGGCAGAGAGAAGAAGGGAAAGGTACTTCAGGTCTGAGGTACCAATACAAAAAAGACACAGAATCAGAAAATTTTGTGTAGAATAGTGAGAAGGCCAGAGTCACTTGAACATAGAGTATATAAAAGGGAGTAAAATATAATATCAGAAAAGTAGGAAGTGATAAGTTTATGAAAGAATTTGAAAGCCAAACAGGATTATATTTTTGATGCTACAGTTTATAAGGCTGCACTGGATTTTACTGAGAATGGGATTAATATAATTAGAACTTTGTTTTAGGAAGATCACAGCAATCAACCAAAAGATTATTGCAATAGGCCAGGCATAAGTTGATGAGAGCCTTTATCAGGGTGGTGACTATGTGAGCAGAGAGAATGAGATGTGTAAAGGAGATATTGTGAAATTAGAAACAAAACTTGGCAACAAATTGGATATGTGCATTGTGTGTAAGAGAAGAATCGAGGATGTGAGCTTATTTTTATATGATTTATCTAAGAACTGTCAGTACTTTAATTCCCCTTCTTCATTCTTCATCATATTTCTCTTCCTTTCTTTATATTTATATCAAATTTAGACGTTTGTTAAAGCAAAAGAAAACTGGAACAGTATCAAACAGTTTTAGATTTTTTTTTTAAACATCAATTTCCTACTTTAAATACAAAAGAGACAGATCTTATTATGGTACATTATAATAGGTTGTTTCTTTTTTGAGGTACCCTTATGTGTAGGCAGACTAGATGACTGTCTACCTGATATGATTATTATATGAGAGTTATTGGAAGATTTGATTTTCCCCACCAAAACCAAGACATATAAAGTTTACTGATGCCTGAAATTCCAGGAAATAAATATTATTCTCAACTTTGAGATAAATCCTTAAGGATTTATAAAAGGGCATTTATCAAGTTTGACAAATTAATATTTCACAAAATACATGCTAAGGTACAAATGGCCTCATCTTTGACTGAAAGCAAGTTTTAATAAAGACTATGAGGCTTTGAAGATAAGCTGCATGTCACCATTTTGCCATAGGTCAAATTTATTTTTGCTTCAAATTTCAGTTATGCCTAGCAATAGAAAATAAAAAGTAACCATTATTTTGACTTAAAAAAATAAGATATACCAACCCTACCTCTCCAGTTTAACTTCCTGAAAATTTTTGTCATTCCAGTGCTCACCATCAGTTATTTCATCTCCACTAGGGGAGGAAGCAGAACCTTATTCTTAATAAGATAGACAAATTCCTTTTATAGCTAGATCCAGAATCAATCGATTCTCTGAATCATAATAAATAATAACTTGAACTCATGCACACACACACACACAGCAAAAAAATACAACAGTAAAGTCCTATTATTTTTGAAATAGGTCAGGATGAGTGCTATCATATGGAACTAGAATTGGAGGCTGAGGAGGAAAGAAGTTGGCATTTAACTCTATGAGCTGTGTACTTCAATGAATCTAAAATCTGTCATTTCATCTGTGGGGCTTTGCTTCACTGACATAGATTGAAACCCTTCTTTGACTTATTAGATGGTTGTTATGAAACTCTGGTTGAAAAATTCATGAACTTGGCAGTGATACCTTATGAATTTAACTTGGCTGCCCTGGAAAATGTATCTATAGTTTGACATTCAATCAATCAGAGAACATTTATTAATCACTAAATACCTGCCAGGCTTCATTCTAAGAGATGAAGTTTTAAAGACAAAAATGAAAAAGTTCCTGCCCTCAAGGAGTTCATATTCTAATTGAATTGAAACCTTTCCAGGTTGCCAGGGTTTGGACTTCATAGTTTTAAACTGTTTTGATTATAACATGTGTAATAATGATATCACAATGAAGCAGTGTGCTAGAAATTGAAAAAATATTTCTAATAACTTTGCTGGTATAGTATAGAGATGGTGGGCATCCTATTGTATTTGAATATGTTGGGAGATAAAATTTGATATATCACTTTTTACTTTTTATATTTTTATATTTATTTTTATATTTTATATATTTATATTTATTGAATTAATATATACAAAACAATTTATAAAAAGAATTTTGACTCAAAGGTATTATTCAAATCCTTCATTTTATGAATCTGGATTTTCTGTGGAAATAATATTCTAAGAAATCTGTATTTTATTAAGCAACACCTCTATAGGAACCCTTGAAGGCCTTGCATTCATTCAAATTCTTTGTACTTAATGCTAGACCTTCCAATTTTTTTTTTACTTCCCTAGTTAAAAAGGAATGATGACTCTGAGGCAATATATGCTGTATGATTTGAAGAATTACACTTTGAACAAAGATAGAGGAAGATTTGCCTCATGTCAACAGTCTTCATCCTAATTTAAGGAAGAAGTTTTGTAATTATAATCTAGAGGCCATTGTTTTAAGCTCTTCTCAGGTGGTCTTCAAGGTCAAAAGAATGTTCCAAATAATACCATGATATTTTAATTTCTTATAACTGAAGGTAGAAAAACCAGCTCATTCTATTTTAATCTGGTAAAAGTCAGATGTTCTGAGTGGGACTAGTTTAAGTAAAGCTATTACACACACACACACACACACATTCACACAAACACAATGTAGTTATAAAATGAAACCATACCAAAATTATTAGCTGTCCCAAATGATTCGCAGAAGAATGTAACTTATTGAATCATTGTATGGCAAATCTTGTATAAGCCACAGGTCTTCAGAAAATGGAAGACAGGATATTATAATGAAAGAAAAATTATATAGAAGGCATAACATGTCTTCAAATATTTAAGGATTGTATTGAATAAGAAAATTAGACTCATTCTGCCAGAGTAGGACTACTGAGAAGGAGCTACAGAGAAATAGATTTTATGTCATCATAAAATCATAGAATTAGAGAAAGAACTTTAGAATCTGCATTATTAATTTCTCTGGTTTTACAGGGGAGGAAAAGGATATCAGTGAAGTTAAGTGGTTTGCTTAAAGTCAAACATTTAGTAAACATCAGAGTCATTATCTGTTGGTCCAGGCCTAGTGTTTTTTGATGAGCTTCCTCAAAATATAAGGAATACCTTATATAATAATGTCTAAAAACAGTTGAAATTTCCCAAAATGGAATGTGCTTCCTTGTGTAGGTTTAATCTAGAAGAATTTACAGGTTGGATAAATGATTTACATGTTCATAAAATTGAACCAAATGACTTCTGAGGTTTGAAAGGATGTCTTCATTCATTCATGTCATGTATGACATGAAATTGGATGGACAAACTAAGAGAAGTCATGGATTAATATGAATATCCTGGATAGATATGGCAAGTGGACAACAAGGTAGGCCCAGATTCTTGGCTAGAATATAAATATTTTTAGGGTAGGGGTTATACCATACCACTTTGTGGCCTCAGTGCATCTCATGGAATAAATATTCAGTATCTCAACAGATTGTTTGTTTTCCATGACCTATTCAGGGCCAAGCAATTCACCTCTAAGCACTAAACCTGTGAAGTCCACTTTACAAGTGATGTAAACTCATAAAAACAAACAAAAAAGACTGATAATACTTAACTAAGCTCATTTTATTTCTGCCTTGGATTATTTAAATATTTATTATGTTGACAGAACTGATCAGCATATGTAACAAAAAACAATTTCACATACAAAGCAGATTAGAGTGATTAGTCATTGACAGTTCCCTAGATATGGTACTTTCTATGTTTATTTTATTATTATCTTTCTTTAAGGCTGCAGTTCAAACTAAAATTAGAAATTCAACTATAATCTATTTTGTAATGTCTTCTTTGGAATTTACGTCTGCCTCCAGTAAGCACTAACGTGAGTCATGTACTTGAGTATAAACTCAAACATAAACTTGAGTACATGTGCCTCCCAATGTCTGAAAGAAAATATTTTCCTCAGAATTTCTTTTTGAAAAAATAAAGACTTGAAAATTTATAGTAATAATATTAACCTGAAAATATGTACTTTCCTGGGGATTTTATTTTATTTCATTTTTAATACTTAGGAATGCACAGAATTTCATGTTTTACGCATGAGTAATACTACTATGCTCACATATAACCCCCAAGGTCACTTTCCACTCAGACTATCAGATCATAGACTGCTTTTGAACTTATTTGGGCATGGTATCACATTTACATTTACATATTCAAAATCCTTATTTATTACTAATACTCCTGAAAAGCATGAAAAGTAAAAGTCAGTTTATAAGAGTCTATAACATTCCCTTACTATATTTTCCCACTTTAAATAATAAACAGGGAGTCAAGAGAATTATTTTTAGTTTTTATAATAATAACCTGTACTATTTTCATAGTGCCTTTGTCAGAGTAGTGACTATTCTTTCTATGGAATATGAACTGAACTCAATTCTAGTTTAAAACTTTTTCCATTCTCTAAATTTACTGGTTCTCATTCTTTCAAATTCCCTTTTCAAATGTTATATATGTTTTAGAAAATATAAGAGAAAACCAAAAGGTAGGTTGCAAATATTTTCAACCATGTAAGGATTGTCATTAGAAAGACAAAACTTTTTTCTCTGCTCCATAAATAAGACAAAACAAAAAATAAGATTTTCAACCTTAGCACTTCCCAAGCAATTCACCTCTAAGCACTAAACCTATGAAGACTACTTTACAATTGATGTAAACTTATAAAAACAAGCAAAAAAAGACTGATAATGTTTAACTAAGCTTGTCTTATTTCTGCCTTGAATTATTTCAGTATTTGGGGCAGCTAGATGGTGCAGTGAATAGAGCACTACTGCAGGAGTCAGGAGGATCTGAGTTCAAATCTCACCTCAGACACTTGACACTCACTAGCTGTGTGACCTTGGGCAAGTCACTTAACCCCAATTGCCTCATCCTGGGTCATCTCCAGTCAGCCTGATGAATTTATGATCCCTGGATTCAGATGACTCTGAAAGAGAAGTGAGGCTAGTGACCTGCACAGCCCTCCTTCACTCAAAACAAAGTCAAGTGCAAGTCATGTCATTATTTCTCTGATGGTGTGGCCTTCTTTGGCAATGAAGGACAAACACACACACACACACATTTCAGTATTTTTTATGTTGACAAAAGTGATCAGCATATATATATATATGTAACATATGGAACATATATAAATGGGACTTCCCATTTGAAAAAGTATTTCAAGGGAAGTGCCACAAGGGAAAGGTGAAAAGGTAGTCAGTCAACTACAATTTATTAAGCATCTACTGAGTGTCAGGCACTTGGTTAAATACTTTGGATACATTTTAAAAAATAAACAAAAGTAGCCCATAGTTACACGGACCCACCAATCTAATGGAACATAACATACAGAAGTATGTAAAAAAAGAAAGGAGAGAAGACATTAGCATTCAGAGTTATTGGGAACAGCTTCTGGTAGAAGGTGAAATTTTAACTAGAAGTTGAAGGAAGAAAGGGAATTCAGAAGTGAGAGATGAGGAGAACATTCCAGGCATGAGGGATAGCCAGGGATAACACTGAAAGCATCATGTGTAAGGAACAGTAGGGAGGAGGATGTTATTGGATCATAGAGAAAATGGTTTGGAAAGGGATACAAGTTTAAATGTGATTGGAAAGACAGGAAGAAGCCACATTATAGAAGACTTTATAAGTCAAACAAGATGTTATATTTTATTTCTTAGGTAATATGATTAAATATTGGGGTCATGTATAGGAGATGATATTGTCAGAATAATACTTTAAGAAGATTAATTTGACATCTAGTTGTAGAATATTCTGAAATGGGGAAAGAATTGAGGCAGAGAGAACAACAAGTAAGCTATTACAATGTCTAGGAATGAGTTAATAAGGGCCAATATCAGGATAGAGGCAGTGTCAGAGGAGCCAAGGGGATATATATGACAGATGTCATGGTAGAGAAAAATTACAGGACTTCCTATTTGATGGGATATTGGGAGAGGAGTGAGAAAGAGTAACAAGTCGAGGATGACACATAAATTGTGAGGCAGGGTTATTGAGAGAATGATGGTACCCTAGATAATAAAAAAGAGGTTAGGAAGAGGGCAGGGTTTGAGTTTGTGTTGTTTGGAATGTGGAGGACCTTGAAAGCCAGCTAAAACTGTACTTGGTAGATAATTAGGTGCCATTGAGCATTTGTAGATGATTAATAAATATAAGAGGAACCGTTCAATAGCTGGTCATTTTTGGATTGGCATGGAAGAGTTTAAGACTAAAGAAATGTAGATGGTTAGAAACTACTATGCTACCCAGTACTAAAAGACATTTGTAGTACCACTGTCATTGTTCACTCCAAAAATGGAAATCATAACGCACTGCTGCCTGCTCATCCAGCGTTACTCTAATCCACCTCCCCCAGCAAGTTTACTGCAGAGGTCCGTTCAAGCAAGATACTGGGGATCTTTGCTCACTTTCACTTGCATAGAGAGAACAAAGACGGTCTGCTTATTATCCTTCCCTCCTTCCTCATGGTTTCACCTTTTTCAGCCACACATTTCTTCAATTACAACATTTACTCAGACTCTCATTATTATGTTTTGCAATCTACTCATAATCAAGATTTCCACCCCCATTCCTGCCTGAGTAACACAATGTAGTTTTTCACACAGTAGTGTACTTGGTTGTAGTTATACAACAACAGTAGAAAATGACAATTCAAAACAATTCCTACATATTAGGGAGATATTTGGGAACATTAAAGGAGTCTAGAAATTATCTATAGGTAATAAAGACTGTGGAAGTCACTGAATTTCACAGTAAGACCAGTGAATTTAGTGAAACTTATCAAGTACTATTAAGAAGTACAATTTTATAGCTCTTTGTAAGAGTATCAAAATTGCAATGAATTTCATGGTGGTCTTTATTGAAAATACTTATGAATACAGAAAGATGATGACCAAAAAGTCTAAAGAATAATTTTTCATTGTCTTTGGATACGTGATAAAATCAACTCTGGCATATCCTTTATTTGCCTCTTCAAGAACAATTTGTGAATCATTCCTCCATTTAACTACAACATCTTTCTGTTTATATTAATAAAGTGCTAATATTTTTATAATTCACTCTCTCCCATAGTATGGCCATGTGTTGGTCACTGAAAAAAAAAAACTGAGGATAAGGAACCTATAGTTATTTTAGCTTATTGATGGCCTTAAAACTACATGGTTGACAATGAGGAAACAAAACTACCAATCCTTAAAAATGATACGGCGATAAACTTAGAGAATCCAAAAGAATAAACAAAAAAAAACTAATTAAAGTAATTAACAGCTTTAGCCACATTGCAAGATAAAAAATTAACCTACAAAATTTTGAGGATTTCTATATATTACTCAAAAGTTAAGCAAGAAAAGAAAGGAAAATAAATTCCATTTAAAACAACTGCAGACAATATAAAATACTTTGAAGTCTACCTACCATAACAAACTCAGTAAGTTTGGGAACCTAATTACAAAGTACTTTTTACACAATAAAAACAAGTATACCTAAACAACTAGAGAAATGTTCATTAATCTTAGGCAGACTGAACCAACAGATTAAATATGAAAATTCTATCTAAGTTGATTTATTCATTCAATACCATATATATCCAACTTCCAAAGAATTATTTTATGGAACTAGAAAATATAAAAACACAATTCATCTGAAATAACAAAAAATCAAGAATGTGGAGAGAATCAATGAGAAATGTAGAGGAAGGCAGTTTATCAATCCCAGATTTCAAGCTATATCATAAATAGATAATCATCAAAACAGTCTACTATTGCTAAAAAAATTTAAGTGGCATATCAGTGGAATAAATTTGGTACATAACACATAGTAGTAAATTAATGTAGTAATCTAGTATTTGATAAGCACAAATATCTATGTATCAGGTACGTGAACTCACTTGACAAAAATTGCTGGGAAAACTAGAAGGCAGTTTGGAAGAAACTAGGCAGAGATCAACATTTCATAGGGAATATCAAGATAAGTTCAAAATGGTTTAGACATGAATGGTGATATACTAAGCAAATGCAAAATTTTACTTGCCAGATCTATGGATATAGGAACAATATTTTATAAAACAAAAGAGAGTGGAGTACAGGAAGTAAAATTCATATTTTATTAAATTATGTTAGAATGTTTTTGCAGAAACATAATCAATAAAACCAAGATAAGAAGGAAATCAGAAAACTGAGGAAAATTTATGGGAAACTTGTTTTTGATAAAGATCTCATTCCTCAAATTTGTAGGGAACTAAGTCAAGTTTATTTGTAAATTGAGTCATTCCCCAATTCATTAATGGTTAAATCATATAAACAAGAAGTTTTCAGAAAACTAAATCAATGCTATCTGCAGTCAAATGAAAAAATGCTCTGAATCACTATATATTAGAGAAATGTAAACTAAATCAAGTCTAAGGTACCACCCACACATATCAGATTGGCTGAATTGGCAGAAAAGAAAAATAGCAAGTGCTGGAGAGGATGTGGAAAAAATAGATACATTAATGTACTGTTGGTGGAGTTGTGAACTACTGCAACAACTAACCTGGAGAACAATTTAGATGTATACCCAAATGACTATGAATCTGAGTATACCCTTTGGACTGTTAACACCACTTTTAGATCTGTATCCCAAAGATATTTTTTTAAAAAGGGAAAAGGTTTATGTGTACAAAAATATTTATAGCCACTCTTTTTGCAGTGACAAAGAACTGGAAGTTGAAAAGATAGAGGAATGGCTGAACTAGTTGTGGTATATGATTGTGATGAAACGTTCAGAAGATGAGCAGAAAGCTTTTAGAAAAAAAAAATGGGAAGACATATAAACTAATGCAAACTGAATTGAGGAGACCCAAAAATTAAAATTTATGTAACATTTTTAGTCCTTTCTATGTCCTCTTTTCCATTTTTCTGATATTGTCTCTATATTATTAATAGGCAACTACAAAAGATTAAGGCTATTTTGTATAACTCTTTTTTTCATGGTCTACAATAACTAGAATTTTCAATATTGAATAGCTCTTGGGAAGCGGGTACAATTTAATACTGGGATTAGACTCCAAGCCTTTGGTTTAACCCACCAGAGCATGACTTCCACTGGAATAAACAGAAAAAATAAGAATTTTCCATTCTCCAATGAGTAATCACAGTTAGACTTTGTGGAGGCTCCTCTATTATGTTAACTGAGGTTAAATGACAATGATGGCCTGATCTAAGCTAATTGCAGTGAGACTAATAAGGCAGGGTAAATATCGGATATATGATCATCAAAGATGTTATCTATGAGCCATAAGAAATCATTGTTTGTCAAATTAAGGGAGAGATGGGGCTTGGGGGGGTTTGTAGCTTGGTGAATGAGAGAAGAGCAATATTCATCATAAACTCTAAAAAGAAAAGTAGGTGGTAAGGTTGTTCATTTCCATAAGGAGCACAGTCACAGTCTTCCTATAAGAATTAAAGGCAAGTAGCACTTGAAATATCTATGTGTTTGCAAAGAACATTTCTTTCTTGGAAATACTAAAAATGTCAACTAAAGATGTCTAAGCAAAAATAGATACAAGGTGAAGTGAGGTTGAAAATAAATGTTGAAATGTACAGCATCACTTTTAATGGAATCACCATAAAATCTATTCAGTTGCTAAGAATGAGCATTTGAGTGATACAAGCCATATGTCTGGAAAGATTTTAAAGGCAGGTTTTTTTTTCTCATAATTGATGTTGAAGCTTGCAAGTATTTTGTGACTTACTGAGTAAATCTAGATAAAAAAAAATAGGGGGCAAATGAAATACTAAGTAACTCCAACAATGATAAATAAGTAACAAATCATCATAGAGCATTCATGCTACAAATTATATTTGGGATCATCAAATTTGACACCTCCATTTTACAGGTGGTGACTAAGTCTGAGAGAACTTAAGTGACTTCCATGGAAAAGAAAATGAATATTATAATCTGTATCTCCTGTTTGAAGTTCATTTTTTTCTATTTTATCATAGATTATTTTTATAATTTAAAAGTAGATTATTTTTATAATTTTCTTACATAGTATTTATATAGTACATTATATATTGGTGTATCATAATATATTCTATATTATATAATACACATATGTAATATAATTATACATATAATTATGTGACTATATATTTATATATGTTAATATAATATGATAGTATATTTTATATATTTATTACATAAAATATGTACAATTATCATAGATTATTTTTATAATTTAACAGTATTTTTATACTTTATAATAAATGTACATTAGACCCTTCAATAATCAATTATGCTCTCACTTGTGACACCAAGAAGTTGTACCATGTGCATCAACTACATTCCAGTAAAACCATCTCACCAGATGGGCTAAACCAGGTGGAGGGGTAACCACCAAGTCTCAAACCCATCAGTGAGACAGGGGGATGCCTACCTGAAGTATGTGATGACTGCTAGAAGAATGGGCGGATGAGAACCTTTTGCTCCAACAGTCATAAAGATAGCTGACTCAGGTACAATGCAACATTTACACCTTGGTCTGACATCAAAGATGTCAAGGTCATCCACTACATCTTAGGACATCACCGGTCATATTTTTTTAATTATTTATTTATTTTTAGTTTGCGATGTTCATTTCCACAAGAGTTTGACTTACAAATTTTCTCCCCATCTGTCCCCTCTCCCACCCCAAGATATCATGTAATTTGATATAGACTCTACATAGATAGATAGATGATAGATAGATAGACAGATAGATAGATATTGATATTGACATTGAACCTCTTTTCACATTAGTCATATTCTAAAGAAGAATTAGAACAATTGGGAGAAACCACAAGAAAGAAGAAACGAACAAAAAAATAGGGAGCAATTTACATGTCTCAACCTGCATTCAGACTCCATAGTTCTTTTTTTTGGTTGTGAATAGCATTTTCCATCATGAGTCCTTTGGAGGTGTCTTGGATCTTTGCATTGCAAAGAAAAGCTAAGTCTATCAAAGTTAGTCATTACACATTGTGTCTGTTACTGTGTACAGTGTTCTCCTGGTTCTGTTTCCCTCGCTCAGCATCAGTTCATGCTAGTCTTTCCAGTTTTTTCTGGAGTCCACTTGTTCATCATTTCTTATAGTACAATAGAATTGTATTACACTTATATACCACAATTTATTCATCATTCCCCAACTGATGGGCATCCTCTCAATTTCCAATTGTTTCTCACCACATAAAAAGCTGCTATAAATATTCTGTACATGTGAATCCTTTTCACATGTACATGATCTCTTTTACCACTAGTCATCTTAAGTTTTACCCTGACAGTAGATTTCAATGACTCTGTAAGAGAAAGGCTGACAACTTTGCCCAACTCTGCTTCACTTAAATCCAAGTCAACACAAGTCAAGACATCACCCATGAAATCATTAGTCCTCTTTGAAAATGAAGGATAAGAAATAATAATTAAATCTTCACTAATAGAAATTAAATAAAACTAAACCCACACAGTTGCATACATCCTTTCTAGGAAGAAGAAAAATATATGTCAATTTTCTGTATAAGAACAACACAAAATCATATATATATATATATACATATATATATATATATATATATATATATATATATATATATAACTTATACTTCAAGAACCATCTCAAGAATCCCTCAATAGAAAACAAATATGACTCTGGAATAAAAAAGGACCTGGGTTGGAAACCTACCTCATTTGTTTCTGTTTCTGACTTTGCAATAACCTACTTTCTCTGATCTTGAGAAAGTCACTGAATCTACATGGGACCTACTAGCTTCAACTGTCAAAGGGTGGAATTGTGCTAAATGTCCTCTTTGATTTCTCCCAGTTTTAAAACTATGATACTATCAGTTACAACCCCTCTCATTTTTGAGAATTGTAAGAAGAAAGCATGCATTATCTGCAAAAACTGAATATACATGTGGGGAATTTGCTATTTTAAGTAGACAACAATTTATGTCATCCAGGATGCATGAAAATAGTGCACTTATTGTTCTGAGAACACATAGGCTGCTAGTGATAACTTGGGTGCAACAAACAGAGTATGACCAGTTATAAAGCAAGTACACATGTTAGTACTGGCATCACAAAAAAATTCAAATAAAAATGCCTAGGGAAATGGTTTTTAATAAGAGGGTCATGATATTATGTTTGTATGAGTGTATTTATCTATTATGTATTATATATGTGTATACATATAGATAGATATAACCATACATGTACTTATGTATATTTGTGCTAGGGTAGGTGTATGTTAAAATAGTTGGCTTCCTTTGTAATCCATTGTTGGCTATATTGTTATGCACTTAAAATATTAATATGAGAAGGTCAATAGACTTCACTAAATTGACAAAAGGTTATATGACCTACAAAAATAGCTAAGAACCCTTGATCAATAGAATAGTTCCAAAATGTTGGGGAGATTCTCCCTTAAAGATTAATGGAAAGACATAGAGGAGAATCACAAAGGATGAGAAGATATGATAAGGCCATTACCTGCAAGTGTGAAGGAGTATGCATATGAGAAAGATGAGAAATCCATTCAATTATCAAAATAAATCACACAAAATTTTCGACCAAGTTAATGATCATAGAGTTTAAACATTTTTTCAATTATAAACTACTGTAGTTAGATCTGGAGCTAAAAGGATAAAAATATTAGGAGTCGACTCAAAAAGCCAATTGTATGGAACTCGCTCCTTATTGGTGGAGATTGATTATCCAATGCCCCAGCCTGCATGAGGAAGAAATGGTGAGATTGGGAGAGTGATTGAGAATATTCTGGTTTCCAGTGTTGAGAAAGAACATACACAATTTAAATTCTTTTTAAGACTCTGGAAAGAGAATGATTCTGGAAATAAGTTGACATTTAGAGAAGCTGGCAATATCTGTTATTTCCCTATCCAAAGCTTTACACTAGATACTTCAAGGACTTTCCCCCTGTGTGAGATGTAGGACTTGGGCTTTCTTGGCTGAGCTATCTCACTCCCCATGAGAGAACTACTTTCACTTGTGCTGTTGAATATATATTCTATGAAGCATGCTTTCTCTGATTTCTGTTTTATATCAACTTGGATAAAATAATTTGGTAATTTGCTCTTTACGTCTATTGTGAAACTGTCATTTGGTTGGGAAGGGAGTCAAGCCATGTATATATAGTTTGTGGTCCTCTTTTTTTCACTAAGTTACAGCAATTAGGAATACAGCTTAAACTAAAATTCAATTTCTGTAGGCTAAGTTAAGGGAGCAGACATGTGTAATTCTAATCTAGTACTCCCTCTCTGAAAAGAGGAGAAAGGTCAGCTTCTGGCCCCAAACTCTTGAATTCCTTGAGATGAGGGTGGGGACAAGAGAATCTAGAAATATCTATTTTTGCCTTCCTGTGAGCCACATCTAGACAGACCCTTTTTGACATACATAACCTCCAAGCATAAAACAAAACAGCATTCCATATAATATACCTTTACACAAGCTAATGAACCAAAATTATAATACATTTTACTTGTAAAATTCCTTAGAGTTTTCAGAGCATTTACATGAATTATCATATATACTTGTGGTATTTATGCATTGTATACATATTATTATGCTTCATGACATGTAAACACAAATGTAAACAGTTCACATCAATGACCAATAGCTACTGCTATATGTCCGTAGCTCCTTGTATCTACCCAGGATTGAGTTATGATTGAGTCCACTACAAATTTGTTACACAACCTAAACTAGGCCCTCACTACTGCTGAGCAACCCTATTTTACCTCCCCTGTTAACTCATTATACCACTCCCTACAGAAGGCCTTCCAAATGTTTTTATCCCTGCTTAAATTTCCTATCACTCTCCCCGCTTCCCTTCTCACAGATGAGATTCTTGACTCATATTTCACAGAAAAACATCAAAACTGTTCATGGTGAGTTCCCTCTTCGTCATCTCCTATTATGGAGAAGTCTTCTGTCACTATTGCCTACTTCATCCCTGTCTCATATTGCTCCCTACCAAGGGAATCCCCTCTTCTAATTCAAGAGAGTCCACTCTTTCTCTACATTCTTCAGATTATCTGTTCTGCCATCTCCTCTCTACATTTATTTTCTATCTACTGGCTCATTCTCTACTACCTACAATCATGTCCATGTGTCTCCTATACTGAAAAAAATACCCTCACTTGATCTTTCCATCCTTACTATTATCTTATACCTCTGCCGACTTTTATAGCTAACCTCCACAAAATGTCTAAAATAGGTATCTCCATTTTTTCTCCACTGATTCTTCTTATAACCACTTAAAATATGCCTTCTGACTTTACTGTTACACCTGAACTAGCAACCGTTTAGTTGCCTAATCCAACGGCCTTTACGCTAACCTCATTCACATCGCGTGACCTCTCTGCATCTTTTAACACTATTCAGCACTGTCTCCTCCATAATACTCCTCTTTCTTTTCTAGGTTTTCAGGACAATTCCTGATTCTCATTCTGCCTATCTGACTACTTCTCAATTTGTTGACTACCTTTGCAGACAGTATCCTTTAACTGTAACTATGTATGCATGATCAACCAGTTATATGTCTGTTGATTTGTAATGTATGTAATGCTTACTGTCAGATAGCTGGAAACTGTCTGTTGATTTTGATTTCTCTGTATTTTCTCTGAAGTTCAGGGTGCTGACTTTTTCTCCTGAACTGAATGATACATGTATTTGATTAAAATGATTGTTGACCCCCTCAAAAGTTGCTTTTCCTTTTAGAAATGCAGATCTAAGAACCTGTGATAGCAGCCCCCCATGTATGTTGGCTTTTACACTCCTATATTGAGTAAACTCCAGTGTCTCCCTATCACTTCTGAAATCAAATAACAAATCTTGTGTTTGCCATTTAAAGCACTTTGTAAGCTAGCTTCCTTCTACCAATACTTTTCACATAATCTTTTATCCAGTGACATTAGCTTCTTAGCTGTTCCACAAACAAGATTTTCTATCTCTTGTCTACAGGCATTTTCTGTCTGTTCCTCATGCCTGTAATGCTCTCTCTTCTCTGCTCTACTTACTGGCCTTTCTTGTTTCCTTTATGTCCCATCCAAAATCCCATCTTCTAGTAGAAATTTTCCTCAGTTCTAGTAGATTTACTCTATCAATTACTTCCTATAGCTTACTTTACTGTGTGTATACATGTATACATATGTGTATATATTTGTCTGTTGTCTCCTCCATTAAATTATAAAGATCCATAATAGCAGAGACAGTCTGTTGCCTCTTTTAAAGCTCTTTTTGTATCTGTAGCATTCAATATAGTGCCTGGCATATAGTAGATGATTAATAATTATTGATTGATTGAATGGAAATCTTTGCTTGATTTTTTAATCTTTTTAATAAGTTGAGAATAGTAGTTTGTAGTGGGAAAAGAACTGACTTAGAAGTTAGAAAACTGGGTGGAACTGTGCCAAGTCTATCCACTAATAAGCAACATGACCTTAAGCAGTATACTTTGTCATTCTGGGCTTTAGTTGCTTCAAGTTTTTCATAAAGTCTAATCCAACTGCCATGCTGCCAAATCAAGCCTTTATTGACACAACTTCCCTTAGTCTTTTCTAACTTCTGACTGGAAGGCTGGAGAATGAAGTGCCAGACTTCTTCCAATGCCTTTCTTACAGAAGGTAGAAGCTACACAGTCAGCGTCTCCACCTTGTATTGAATGCTCTGCTTTGTTGCTCCTTGGCAGAACCAGATGCCCTGGCATTTGCCTGTGTCAGATATCTCCTGGTATTCACCTCGCTTTCCTGCCTCATTTTGCATGTTGTGCTACCCAGTAGATTGAAAGGTCCTTGAAGGCAGGGGCTATCTTTCTTTTTATTAAATGTATCCTCAGCACTTAAAACAGGGCCTGGCATATAGTAGACTCTTAATAAATGTTTATTTGTTTGAATCATCTGTAAAATGAGGAATTTGGACTAATTTATCTTCAAGGTTCATTTATCTACAAGATACCATGACTTCAAGAATTAATAAAGGACTGTAAGCAAAGGAGAATTATATGACTTCTATGTCCTTTATGACTCTTAGAGTCTTTGATTCTAATTTCATGACAAAGGCTAACATCCATATTAACCTTTTCATTTTGGGATATTTTGGAAAATGAAAAAGTGAAGATCTTGGCATGGTACCTCTTCTTCATGCAATTGACCCTTTTTTGTGTATTATTTAATTTAAAATTAATTTCAGCATTGAATATTTTATTCTCATTATTTGCACATAATATAAACTTCAATATAATACAAAATTTTCATGGAATACAAAATTCATATTTTACATGATAAAACAGGAAGAAACAGGTAAGATCAGTTAATTACGCAAAAAAAAGCAAAAATTATAGAAAAAACTAATGTAATTTTAATGGGTCATTTTTACTTTCCTATGGGAAGCATTGAAATTAAGTATGCATTTAACATATACTCTGTGTAAGACACAGCTAGGAACTAGAATATATACATATTCATATATACATATATGCATATATACACATATTCACATGTGCATAAATACATATACATGTATATATATGTATATATACATATATATACATATTTATAAGCTGACAGTCCCTGGCCTCAGGAAAGTGACCTTCTTCAAGAAAATATAACACTCTACAGAAGAAAATATTCGCCCTTCCTTGAGAATAATTATTCAAAAGGTTAAAAAAAATCCTTTGGAAACAACAGCACACACTTTGGAATATGTTTTGTCAGTTGGAAGGGAGGAAGTTGATTCTTTCATTAATCACTGGGTCTTTTCTTTCCCAAATTTAACTTTTCTAAATTGCCTTAAATTACCAACTAATCAAATTGTTTGTATTGCTACAGAATATAGCCATAACTAGTCATAATTATCTGTTCTCTATTGGCTCTTAATTAGCATCATGTGATGATTTACAAAAAGAAAAAGGAAAAGCTTTAACAATGGGAGCTTTGGTTGTTAGAGCTGAAAGGATAGTGTGAAAGCCTAAATCTTTGAATAAAAACTTTCATGATTGGTTGTATATGCTGTGATTTATTTCCTAATCAATGGTATGCAATGTAGAAAACACAAACATGTACCTTTTCTCTTGAATCTTATGAGCCTCGACATTTTTTAATATCTCAAGTATATGCCTCAGGGGGAAAAATAAAGGAAATAATATATGGAATTGTTCTGAATCCTTTCATGCATTAAACTATGAAATAACTTTTTCTAGATTTTTATGTGTTTAATGTGTTTTCAATATAAAAGTATACTAGATGCATAACTGTTTTTTAATTGAATCTTTTTTTGGTGGGGGCTGGCAGAGAGGATGAAAGTACAGGCCATTAGGCATCTTGGTTGAAGATAAGGCTTTACTTTCCTTTCTTGAAGTTTTTCACAGTACATTTCTTATCCTTTGAAATTAAAACTCCCCACTTCCCCTTCTCTTTCCTATTCCTTTTTATCCTCCCCTGTTTACCTCCCACTACTCTCTCCAAATGGGCACATAGACACATAGTTTAGTGATACAGCATTAATACACAGAGATTGGTGGCTATATTGATAGAAATATTCTATAGTTGTCATGAGACTCAATTAATACATGCAAAATTTTCTGAAAACCTTAAGGGTCTATGAAAACAACTGTAATTAATTATGGCAGCAATAAAAATATCATACGACTTTGGCTTAATGATAAAACATTTGAGATTATGGCAGGCTTATTCTGCTCATTCCATTGTCCTGATATATTACAAAAAGCTAAGGCAATATTTTAAAAAATGATGTATGGGCCTTTGAAGAGAAAATGGGCATATTTGGAACAATAGAGGGAAAAGTGTGAATGGACTGCTGCTGATGTCTGGATAGGCTTTCTTGAAGAGAAAGGAAGATATACCTGTAGTATATGGGATAAACTTTGAGTTCGTTCTTCCACTTGACATGAATTCAGAGCAAGTCATAAAACGTCTCTACGTCCCCAAGCAAGACAAAGTAGGTCTCCTAACATGCCTACCTTTGAGCAAAAATGTTCCCTGATGAAAATCCTAATTAGGATGCTAGAGGAGTCTTCAGATGTAGACAGCTATGTAAGAAAATAATTGAAAAATAAACTGAGTAACAGAAGAGGCAACTGGTACTATCTACTAGATGCTTAGAAAACTTGTAAACTGTACTATAATCTACACTCAGCAAGCATTATTTAGTGGAATTCCAAGTGAGGAAAGACAAAACTCTGAACAGGAGATATGTACTGAAGACATATAGTAGAGAGTTATAGTCAAGGGTCAATGCCCACATATTACATATTTCTAAGTGGCTAAGTTTAAGTGGGTCTTTAGGAAAGAACTGTTTAATGGAAGAGAGTTAATGGGTGTAATATGCATCCTGTTTGTTTCCAATAATGTATAAATAAGCCTGACCACCCATATGTTTTAGCCTGGTAAACCTTGTGCTTGCAAGAGAAGCTATTAATGGCACACACAATGGTCTTAAATTAAAAATGTCCAGATCATGTTTGGTTTATGTCTCCAAATGAATGCTTTTATCTTTGCCCCACCACATGACATTTCTCTCATTCTTTGGGATGCTTATGGATAGATCGTTGTTGTGCATAAATATCACAGAAATGAGAAATCCCTCAAAGTTTATCCCATGCTCTTAATGTAATTGAAGAGCTTCTGCTCCAAGGGTTACACTGGTCTTAATGTCCCATTTCAATGCCTCATTGAGTCCTCAAAGGGATGCCAATGCAATGTCAAATCCTATCAAGCTAGAAAACCAGACTGCTTCCCAAAATCTATGCCTAACTTTCAAAGTCAAGCTAAGTTAATAGAGAATAATGCCATTATTATCACCAAAAGGTGACTGATCTTCATTGTCTCTAACAGCTGAAGCATTTGGTCTACTAAAACAAGAGAGATTTGCTTCCTTATTATCAGTAAAGGGGGTATTCACATTGATGAAATAGAAGAATTTTTAAATTCTTAAAATTAATTATTGCTCATATAGGGGTGGATCTACTTTTATACCTTTGATCTTATAGAAATAACTGTTCTTTTTAATGTTGTTTTGCACTTGGGAGAGTCAATTTTAAAAGTAAAATGCCCACATATATACATCTTTTAATTTTGTGGATGTCAAATATAACATGCTTTATTGGAAAGAATACTTTAAAGGGAATTTTTAAAGACTTCTCTTTGAGGCATAATTTTGGCTGCCTGTATGACCTTGAGCAAATCTCTTAATGTCTCCAGCATTTAATTTCTACATCTCTAAAATGAGATTGAACTAGATGAACTCTAAGACCCTTTCTGCATTTAATATATTAAACTTCTTTGAGTACTTTTAAAATCTGTAAAAATCATCTCTAATAAGTAAACATTTATAAATAACAAAGAAAACAGAAAAATTAGTGGTGGACCTTTGTCCTTGATGCAATTCTCTACTATGGTTAGGTTCTCTTTCTAAGTGAAATATAAAATAATAATTATATAACACATCAAATTTTGATATTATATGTAATATATGATTATATATGTATATATAATATGTTTTATCTAATAAATTTTATACCTTATCTACTTTGTATAATTTTAGGAATTCCCTCCATGCAGATGACTTCCTCACCTGTATGACCAAATTTGGCCTGTTTACCAACCTTTATTCCTGCATTTCTAATAATGAGATGCACATTTAAGTCCTGACAGAATCTAAATCCTACACATCTGAAATCTAAGATAATTCCACATGCTCACTTTCTTCCTTATGAATAAGCTCCTCCTAATTTCTCTAAGTGTGTTAATAGCACTACAATTTTATTCAATATTTATTACAAATTTATTCAAGCACTGTTTAAGCTCAAAAACTAAGCTATCCTTAACTGCTCTTATTCCTTCTTCCTCTGATAAGTTAAAACTTCAAATCTAGTTGCTTCTTCTTCAAAATGTCTCTCCAATATATTTTCTCTTACCATGTCCAGTACCCCAATCCTAAATCAACAAATCTGAACTAAAAGTGTATGCAATGGATTCCACAGCGCTAGTCTCTCCCCCTTCAATTTACACTGTATAAAACTTCAAGATAGACCTTCTTAAAAGACAGCTATATCCCTGTTACCTCCTTGACTTAAACTTAAAAAAAACTAACAAGAAAATAAAAATCAATTAGTTTCACAGTCCAGTCATATTGACCTAACCATCAAAGACTATGATTTCCAAACTTGTCTCAACAATACCCTATCTGTAGCTATATTTCCAAAATCGTATATCTTGCTGTTTTTATCATCCTACTCATCTTCATAATAACCATATAATAATGTTTGTCTTTCTCTCATACTTCTTAACAAATTTGATAGAGATTTGATTTCATTAAGGTGCAGAATTTTGACTGAGGAAGACTTCATTCCAACACAGACTGACAATTACTCTGCAACACTTAACCTTAGACATATATTATGACATTTACTATGTTGATATGATTCTGAATGCATAATCTGGTCTGCCCTAGGTGATTTGAGTTTAAACTTCTTAAGTGTGGAGATTAATGACTTATTGATCAATAAACTGATAAACTTTTATTAAACACATGCTATGTTTGGGGCACTGTGTTGAGCACAGCAAATATGAAGAAAATAATGGTCCTTAATCTAAATAAATGTTCATTCCATCAGAATAAAAGATTTGTACCTTGTATATACTTATCTGCTCAACAATAGATACAGGTACAAGATGTATATGTGTGTATTACAGGTATATGTACAAAGGGTATATATGCATGTAATTGACATGCACAACATAAATAAAAAAAACTGCTCTGGGTCATGTCACCAAAGAGATGAAAGGCTAGCCATTTTTTCTGACTTTTTAAAGCTTTCAAAAAGATAAATTATGCATAAAAGATGAAGTCACTTTAGCTGTCTTTGAGGTCTAGAACACCTGGAATGCAAAAAAAGGTTAAAAAATCAAATAACGAATGAACACCCTACACTCAGCTCACTCAGCAACCCTTTCTCCTTTACCCACTGCTTTATCTGCACCAAAGCTGCACTTGATAGCTCAAGGACTCAATGCATTGGACTACAACTAAAACCCCAAGAATTTGACATAGGCTTGTAGTACAGCTTTACCCCACATCCCATCTCCTCCCTTTTTTCTAGTGCTATGCCTGTAGACTGCAGAAGTTTTCTCACACCATGATAGGTGGTATAGTGGTATAACATTGTATGCTGTGGAAAGATCTCTGCAGGAGGTTAAGGGAGTATAGGGAAAAGACCAGGAAAGTGATTTGGTCTTGAAACAGAGATCAATGCCACATGCAATAGCTCCCTCCTGACAGAAATACATAAATTAACCATATGGCACCAGGGTAGTAATTCTCAAGTACCAGTCCAGAGAGCTAAAGAATGGAGAAAATGGATTAAGTTACCAGAATAGCATGACATGTGTAGGGGGATTACATGATACTCCATTAAGCCTGAGGAAGAGTTCAGCCTTCGGTTGAGAATAGTTCTGCACCTGGGGCTGAGACCTTTGTTGATAAACAATGAATTGTTCACTGTGGGAATCATCTGAGACATTTTGAGTTCCAGAACCCAAAGAAACCACCATTAGAGGGGAGGGAGTCAGAAAGAAAGCAATAGGAGAAAATAAGAGAGGGGAAGATCGAAATTATCAATGATGTTAGGAAGAAAAAAACTCAAATACGTTGAACGTAGGCAGATAAATCAAGAGAAAATATTAACAGAAGAAAAAAATGAATAGAGCCTTCAGATCTAGTAAATGACTTCAGATGTCTATGAATAAATGATCTTTCTATAAATAAATGCAAATTAAAGGAAAATGATCCAAGATTTGATGAAGCAGTGGACTCTGTGGAATTTGAGAAGAATATGAAACTACACCAAGCTCTTCGTGAGTAATTCAAAGGGGAAACGGGAATTATAAGGACAAAGTTTAGACCTATACATCAAAAAAAAAAAATAGAGAATTATAGGAAAACTAAAATCTGTAATGACAAAACTCAACAAAAAAACAAAAGGGATAGCAATAGTTCCAGAATGCCAAATGCAGAAGTGAAGGACAACATAGAAAAAGAAAAGCAAAAAGCAATAACATTAAAAGAAAATATGCTTACAATTCAAGCAAAACATGCTGATCTTGAAAATAAGACACATAGAACCAAACTAAGAATCATGTATCTCCCAGATCAGAGCAAGAAGAAAACCTTAACACCATAATTCAGGAAACAATACAAGAGAACTGTCCAAAATGTCTGAATGTAGAAAATGAAATACCACTTGAAAGAACTCTTTTCACCTAATTGATCTGAGTTACCTTGCTCCTCATGGAAGAGCTCCTTCACTCTCTATTGTCTGGCATATAATCTCCTGTGCACGTTTTGTATAAGTGTTATTTTGCTAGCAACTTGGATGAATTTGTTTGTTTACTACTATGTGTTTCCATTGTGGAACTGGTATTTGGTGGGAAAGGGGTTAAGCCTTGAATATAGAGCTATAGTCCTCCTCCTTTCCCCATTAAAGAAACAACAGTCAGAAGTCCGACTTTAACCTAAAAGTCATATTCCCTAGATGAATAATATAATTCTAGCCCAGAACCACCCCCACAACACACACACTCTCTCACACACACACACACACACACACACACACACACACACACACACAGAAACACACATCTCTCCAAAGTGAGTAAAGTGGCCCATCTTCTAACTCCAACTTCCTGCTTTCTCTCCTGGCAGTAAATAATGTGTCCTTTGGAGACGGATCGGAGGAGATGAGGCTAGAGATGTCTATTCTGCTTCCCTCTGCTGAATCATAGAAAGACATCTCCATGCTATCTGTAGGGGGACAGTCTAAATAAACTATAGTAATCTAACACATTCATGGCATTGATTGCAACTCCAATTATTAATGTCTTTAAAATTTGGCAAAGGGTTATAATTTAAAATAGGTCCATCCAGTCCCAGTCTTTCTCCTGAGTTCCAGCCTCACATCTCCAAATATTTGTTGGATATTTTAAAATGAATATCTCATACACACCTTCTACAAAATTTCCCTTTTTCTATCCAGGCAGCCACCATGTAAATAATTAGCTTGAATTTCTCACTTTCCATCATCTCTTGTAGCCAATAAGTTCACATATTTTAGTGTTTCTGCCTGAATAGCCTACTGTCTACTTATTCCCTTTTTTTCTTTTCGCAAAGTCACTACATTAGTTAAGACCTTTATCACATCTCACCTGGTCTTTTGAAATGACCTGCTAATATTTCTCCTTAATTCAGTTCTCTCTTCCCTTCAATATATCTTATACAAAGCAAGCAAAGTGATTTTTCCTAGGTGCAATACACTCATATGAAATATCATCTGTGTGACAGGCCCTGTACTAAAGAATGAGGATATAAAAAAATCAAAAGAGCATCTGCTGTAGAGGAGCTCATAGTCTAATAGTAAAGATAACATGAAAATACATGAAAATAACTGTATAAAGTGTATATAGGGCATATTGGAAATAATAAACTATAACTAAGGAAATGGGGAAAATCTTCCCATGAAAAAATAAGATTTTATATGAGACTTGAAAGAAACCAAGGAAAGAAGGAGGCAGAGATGACAAAGTAGGAAATTCTAGCATGGAGGACAGCACGGAGTACCTGCAATCTGGACGAGTGTTTTCCACAAGGAACAGAAAAGAGACCAGTGTCACTTCACAGAGAGTAGGGGGCATTGAGGGTGAGGAAGCTGTTGAGGGAAATGGAAGGTGTAAGAGGACTGGAAAAATCGGGGACTGAGTTTATGAAGATTTTAAAATGCTAAATAGAAGGTTTTGTATTGATAATGGAAGTGATGGAGAAATTATTATTTAGGCGATGAGAAGGAGTGACAAGATCACATCTTGGTTTCAGTAAGATCATTTTGATAGCTGAGTAGAGGATCGACTTGAGTGTGAAGACACCTGAGGTAAGGAGGGAAACCAATTGGAAAACTATCAAAACAGTCCAGGCATGAAATGATGAGGGTCCACACAATGGTGGCAATGTCAGAACAGAGAATGAGGTTAATTGAAAGATATTTTGAAGGCAAAAATGGCAGGCCTTGATCCAAAATAAATGGAAATGAGAGGTGATAATGTCACTCTCTTTTTCAATAAACTGATAGTTCCTATTACCTATAGAATAGGTTTTAGAATACTCTGAATTTTTCACTTGAAATTTGCTTGAATTTTCAGCTTCATTGTATAGTTTCCCCTTCCTATATTCTACAGTTTACTTAAATGGGCCTTCTGTTTCTTCTTCATTTATACTTGCTATTTCCCATGCTGGATTTTATTCTATACTTCCCTCTGCTTCACGGAGTTCTTAACTTCCTTAAAGATTTAGTTCAAATACCAACTTCTAGCCAAAACTTTTCCAGATTCCAGCAACTTTGTTCATTAATCACCTTGTATTTAGTGATCTTGCATTTATTTTGTAAATATTTTGCACATATTTATTCTGTATATATTTACACTCTATAAGGAATGTTCTTTCCCCCAGTAAGTTAAGTTTTGAAAGTAGAGATTGTTTCATTTTTATCTTTGCATCCTTAGTAGCTAGTACAGCATGTATGAGACATGTTTTTTTAAATAAATGCTTGATTGATAGTATTACTCATGCCTAAGTTTTTTGAAGTCCAATGTTATTTTTCATACATTTTTCTTAAATGATAAGTCCACTTTTACCTCAGCTTTTTAGGCCAGTTGAGATTTAACATTGGGACAGAAATAGACATGTTAGTCATAGCACAACAGGGACCTAACTCCTGAGGGCTCATCTAGAATCTGACCAATATTTGAGGCTTATAGGAAGAATTTAACTAGGTCACCAAAACTCACTGCAAGCTAAAGCATCAGCATTATGACCTAAGGATAGTAAGACAAATGAAGTATTTTGGGTTGGATTTTTTTAAATGTATTTCTGAAAACAATGTTTTAATATTTCATATCTAATAAAATCAGTTAGCATAAATGGCAAAATCAGCAAAATAGTAATTTTTCGTTTTGTAAATGATCGGGATCTCAACACAAAGATTTGTTCATTTTACTTATGGCTAGTGTATTCGTTGATCACTGTTACCATTTGAAAATGGCATGTCGCTTTGTCAAAAGCAATTAGTTGTGCTAAAATTTATTCTTTTTTTGTACTCAGAACTATTTTACCATCTCTTTGACATACTCAACTATTTATTTCACATTCAAAACATTTTTTCATACTTCCCTTTACACAGAAACTGAATCTTTATCTCGGCATAATGTTCTTTTGTCCCTGATCCTCTTTCTTGAAATACTGATGTCTTTGTTGTCCATCACAGATATTATTTGAGAGAGGTATTTATTCATATTTATTTTGAAGAATTCTTCTTACTTACATGTCATCCTCTAAAAATGTTATATTTTCTTACATACCACAAAGAATCATTGGCTTCTTCATATTATCCCATGCCTCCATGATTGCAACCTCCCAAAGTAACTGAAATTGAAATTGAATCCTCCCTATACAAGTGAATATTTGTCACATTTACATTTATATTATCCATTGTAACCAGATACAATGGAAAATCTTTTTAAAATAGTGATGCTTCCTATTTTTCAAATTGGTTTGTCACCACTGGCCTTGCAATTTTCAGTATCTTTAGTGAATTTTGGAATATCTACTGCTCCACTGTGGGCATCTATAGCTAATTATTGCTTGTCATTTAACCTGATATGTTTTGTGCAAAGATAAAGAATGAAAGGGGAGAGAAAGTCATAGGAAAGTGGATCTAATATAAGAGGTGATAAATTAATTGAATTTAGTGACCATGTGACTAGAATATGTGTGTATGTGTGTGTACTTATGTGTTAGATATATGTGTGAGTTTGGGAATGTATGTGTGTGTGTGTGTATACTTAAGTTATTAAAGCTTGAAATTCCTCTAAGACTTTTGGGATACACTGTATATACAACATTCATTGACACTTTTACTACTCAAAGGTCTTTTCTTAAACAGAAATACAAATTTGAGTACTTAATTTCTCTATCAATGTATTTCATAGCTTTGCTAGAATTGAGTCTGAGATTTATGCTAAATAACATACTCATTTTGTTCAGTCAACATTGTGATAAGCCTTGTTAAATGTAGGAAAGGCAATCTTTGGACACTAGTTATATATTTCATTGTCAGATTCATATTTGAAGACTTTCTGGCTTGCTAGGACATGCCAAAGATTGTTGTCCACTACCCTAGCATTCAGTTACCACAGGGTCACCTCTTTACTACAGGAAAGCTCCAGTATATCACTTTTATACACATGACATAGGATTTAATTTCACTCAGAACTTGCAAATTTTATTTTCATGAATTCAAAGTATCATTATTTCCCTATTAAAACAGTCTTATATTTATAGTTAAAACTTGTGAAATTATGTAACTTAGGATGGCATATAAATATGAGCTAAAAAATTCCATGTTCTTGAAATGGAGCTAAAGAATCAGTAACTTGCTTACTCAGGCATGCTGTGTTCTAAGAAACCACATCTCGCTGATTTTCTAACAGAACTATTCCCAGAAAATTTTATTTGAAAAATATATTGTCACTTTCATAGTGCTTAGTTTCCTAATATACTATATAACTGGAGCCCTTCAATTTGCTTACAAAAGCTAGCTTTAGTGACACAGTGATCATCATGGTTAAAATTAAATATTTATCCCATATTTGTCTTCTATCATTTGAAGCTACAAGATGGGCAAAGCTATGCTTTAAAGTTGTAAGCTATATTATGATGGTATATCAGGCAAATGAGTGTTTGATGGGCTGTGTTAATGTGAGCTAAAAATAAAATCCCATCTGTTCACCTTTCAGACTACATCAAGACACTGCATATTGGCTGCAGCATAACTTAATGAAACACAAATGGAAATATGCTCATTTCCATCTTTCTGCACTATGAAAACAGTCTACTTGTCAATAAAGATGTTTTAACAAGAAATGAATTGTGTGCTTATAAATGATATCCTGAAACATAAAAAAACTTTTTTTTAAACAAACAACTGAATAAATATAAAAATTATATCTCCCCTTGGCATTTTAAGGCCAAGAATCATGAAATACATTAGAACTTATAACAGAATTCTGATCATTCATTCCAAGGACTTGAATAATGAAATACATTATTGGAGTAATTGGACTGTTTTTCCTACTGGCAACCACTCTATACCACTCACTTTGTATGAGTTGTACCAATTGTACCATCTATTTCTTTTTTTTTAAATTCTTTTATTCCTTAATCATTTATTCCATGTCCCTTTATTTACATCTTCTTCAAGATTAAGAATTTTCTATTTATGAAAGTTTTCTATGACTTCTATCTTAATGACATTTTTGTTTGTTTTCTTTACCTATGAAATTATTACTTACCCCTCACTCCCCTTCATGTGCACTTTAATCCAGTAACACTGTCCTCCTTGCTGCTCCTCCAACATTACAGTAGATCATCTGACTCCAAGGATTCTCATTTGATGTTCTTCATTCCTGGAATGATCTCTCTCCTCATCTCTGCCTCCAAGCTTCCCTGGTTTCCATCAAATCTTAAATTCCCACCTTGTGAAAGAAATATTTATTTACCTACTACCTAGAAAATAAGGTGACATTCTTTCAAAGCCTTGGGGAGTTAAAAGGAGAATGTGCTATTTGTTTTTAAGTCCTGAAATGTTGAACGTATTTTATATTTTCAAAATCAAGATATATTTAGCACCTATGATCCTAATGGTACTTCTGGGCTAGGTCATGGACATCATTTAAACTCAGAAGACATGGATGTGGAAAATTCCACTCATTTGACAAGCATTTGGAGTGTGTCTGTTAGGTACAGTTTTATACCTGTGAAAAATACAGGAAACACAAAAGAAAAGAAGGATGTGTTTCATTCTATTGAGAAATAAAATACACGCGTTGAGAGCCATAGTCAATCTCAACATAGTCAATCTGCTGAATTCTCTACTTTCCCTGGCAATTGAAGGTTTTCAGAATGCCTAGATAAGGTGTCATCTCTCTCATGTTTTCTATGCTAACGAACTCTGAGGATAATATTTTTATAACACATTAAAAAGCACATTCTACAATAATCCAATGTTACAGATGAATAAACTGAGGTACAGGGAGGTCACAGGTATAGATGGTAGATCTAGAGCTGGAAGGAAATTAGAAATAATCTTGTGGAATGACTTTATTTTATAGATGAGGAAGATGTAACTCAGAAGGGTTAAGGGATAAGTGACTCACTTAAGATAACACAGGTTTCTACAAACATGATAGAGGCAGGATTCAAAATCAGGCTCCTTTACTCCAGATGTGTGTGTGTATGTGTGTATGTGCAAAATTAGCAAAATTCACAGTTATTCATGAAATATTGTCTTTATTTTGTATAAACTTGAAAGTCTTTCTTACAGGATTTTAAAGAAACCCAGGCTATAATTCACATAGCACCAGCATAGTTTCCTTTTCTAATTTTATCAATTAGATAGAAAAAACACAATTAGGTAGGGTGGGATAGTGGATCAAGAGGTGGTCAAACATGTCTTGCCTGTAGGAAGTTCGGTAAGTCACTTTAACTTTCAGTGTCCCCAGGCAACTCTCCAAGCCTATAAATTGCAACAGATTACGGTGACTTCTTATTACGTATGGGATCAAATAAAGAATCTTCTCTTTGATTTCTAAAGCCCTCCATAACCTACCCCGCTTTTATCTTTTCTGTCTTTTTACCCATCACTCCTCTCCATGTGTTCTTTAATCCGGTTACATTGACCTCCTTGCTGTTCCTCCAACATTACAGTACTTCACCTGACTGCAAGCATTGTCATTTGATGTTCCTCATTCCTGGAATGATCTCTTTCCTCGTGTGCCTCCAAGTTTTCCTGGTTTCCCTCAAGTCTTGGTTAATTTCCTACTTTGTACAAGAAAAAATTTATAGTTCTATTTAATCTTATTATTTTCTTTCTGAGATTATGTCCAATTTAGTGTGTGTGGGGGGAGTTGTGTGTAGTACAATGTTATTTGCGTATTGGCTTCCCCCACCCCTTAGACCCTGAGCTCCTTGAGAATAGGGAATATTTATTGTTTTGCTCTTTGTGCCTCCAATATTTAGCACAGTGTCTGGAACATAGTTACTAATTAATAAATAATGATTGGCTGATATTGGGAGTTGTTTTTGCCAAAAATTAAAAAGTCAAACCAAACCAATGCAAAGCAAAGCAAAACTCCACATAATGAATAAATCTTGTATATTTTCAATACTTTTAAATATATTTATTAAGGACTACAGTATAAGAAAAAGACTACCCCTGCCATTGGTAAATAAATAATAAATACATTATATATATATATATATATAGTTTTGTGTGTGCATGTATCATAATAGGTTATTTTCATTCAATTTATTGCACATTATAAGGTTATAGAATTGTTTAATGTGACTGTACACGTATGTTGTTCAGTCATTTCAGTCATATCCAAATTTTCATGATCCATTTGAGGTTCTCATGGCAAAATATTGGAACAGTTTGCCATTTCCTTCTCAAGCTCATTTTACAGATGAAGAAATTGAGGCAAACTGGGTTTAATTACTTTCGCAGATTCACACAGCTAGTAAGTGTCTGAGGCCTGATTTGAACTCAAAAAGATGAATCTTCCTGATTCCAGTCCTAGGGCTGTATTCATTTTGCCACCTAGTTACCTGTACATGTGTAATCTGTATCACTGCTTGCCTTCTCAAGGAGGGCGTAGGGGAGGGAAGGAGGAAGAGAATTTGGAATTCAAATTTTTTTTAATGTTAAATATTTTTCTTTACATGTAATTTGGAAAAAATTAAATGTCATATATGTGTGTGTACATACATATACACACGTACATACATAGGTGTGTTAGGTGCATGCCTGACATTTAGAATTTAAAAAATTATTACCAAACAACATCAGGTAACAATTTAGCTGAATAAAAAATATTAAGTTTTCCAATGGTGGTGTTGTCATAGGAAAATACTTCCCACTACTATTATATTAGCAGTAGTATTTCTACAGAACTATTTTTTGGATTTTTAGTAGCATGAAAAAAATGTTTTTTTAAGGAGATAATGTTCAATCAGATGGAAAATTGTCCACCTCTCAAAAATCAAAGCAGCCTGGAAAACTGAGACAATTGTGGACATCTAAGTGGGCAATACAATATTATTATTCTGGTTCAATTATATCTTCTTAGGAAAATATAATGTACATGTGTGTTATAAAAGATATTATTATCTAAAAATATTTAAAAATCAAAGGCATCTTCTCCCATTGGCAAAATGTGTCAAGCAAATAAACATATGATAATCAAACAGAAGAATATTTGAAATAAATATCTTAATTATTTTATGAAACTGTAGGTAAATTATCTTGGCATTCATTAAATAACCTGTATTCTAACAGTTTATACTTATGTATATATTACTTATTTTTATTTCTGTTTGGTTCTCCCAGATAAAAGTAATGTCTCTCCAGGTTCAGAAGGAGTGGGGTAAACTTCAGTTTTGTATAAAGACAGGAAATTAAGAGAGACTAAAAGACAGAAGAAAATGTTAGCAAATATTCTCCTTCAACAAAGTAGAGGGAGAGGCTCAAAGTGTTATGTAATTTAGTCTATTCCAGTGATGGGAAACCTGCAACCTCAAGACCACATGTGGCCTTCTAGGTCCTCACGTATGGCCCTTTGACTGAATCCAAACTTCACAGAACAAATTGCCCTTTTACAGAATCTAAAGGGCAATGCTTGAAGACATAGAGGGTCACATATGGCCTTAAGGTCACAGGTTCCCAACTCCTGGACTCCATTCATTTTTTCTGTACTTTCCCACATACAACACTCTAACATGCGCAGTTCTATTCCATCATCTCATAGGGGCTACCTGTTCTCAGTGATGCCAGTGAATGAACTACATGTTAGGGATGTAAAGCAACAATGAAACATTCATTGCCTTAAAAGAGCTTGTGTTAAATTGGGGAGAAACCATGAACATACAAAGATACAAACAAAATAAATACAAAGTCCTATGGGTGAGGAGGCATATCCACCTTGGGTTATCAGGGAAGGCTTCATGTAAGATATGTTTTTTGAGTTGTCTTGAGGAAAATATGGATTTCAAGAGACAGAGGTAAGAAGGATGTACATTCCACGTTCTGAGGATAAATAAATGCAAAGGTAAGGAAATGGGAAATAGACTGTGGTGTCTGAAGAATTTAAGGAGGGCATTTGTTGGGATGTTAATGTATGTGATATATGTATTACCATATATGTTAATGTATGTGTGTTCATCCTTCATTGCTGAAGAAGACCATGCCATCAGAGAAATGATGGCATGACTTGCACTTGACTTTGTTTGGAGTGAGGGAGGGCTGTGCAGGTCACCAGCCTCACTTCTCCTCCAGAGCTATCTGAATCCAGTGACCAGATATTCATCAGGATGACTGGAGATGACCTAGGATGAGGCAATTGGGGTTAGGATGAGGCAATTGGGGTTAAGTGACTTGCCCAAGGTCACACAGCTAAGGAGTGTCAAGTGTCTGAGGTCAGATTCAAATTCAGGTCCTCCTGACTCCTGCACTGGTGCTCTGTCCACTGCATCACCTAGCTGCCCCATGTTAATGTATAATAAAGCTAAAAAGGAAGACTGAGGCCATTTTCTGGAAAATATTTATATTTTATTTTTTAAATTACATATAAAAATGCTTTTATTCTGAGTTCCAAATTTTCTCCTTCTTCCTCTCCCTATCCCACTTCTTGGGAAGGAAATCAATTTAATATAGGTTATACCTAGACAGTCATGCAAAACATATTTCCACATTAGCCACACTGCAAAAAAAAACACAGTCAAAAAAAGATAAAGATTTTTTGAAGTGTGCTTCAATCTACATTCGGACTTCATTGGTTCTTTCTCTGAAGATGGAAAAAAATTTCATCAAAATTCTTCAGAATTATCCTAGAGAATTGTTACCATTCACAGCCAATACAATACAACACTTCTGTTACTACGCACAATGTTCTCATTTGACTCTTTTCACTTTGCCTCCTTTCATGTAAATCTTTTCAGGTTTTTCTGAAAACTTTCTGCTCCTCACTTCTTACAACATAATAGGGTTTTATCATAATCCTATGCCAGAACTTGTTCAGCTATTCCTCAATTGTCAAGCATCCCCTCAATTTACAATTCATTAATAGCACAAAAAAAGCTGCTATAAATAATTTATACATACCTTTTTCCTTTTCCTTTGACTATTCAGAAAGTTTAGAAGAATATGAGAAATCATTATGGAAATCACTCTGTAATTATGCAAGTTACCAAACTCTATATTACCCAACCCAAAGATTTGGCTAGTGGCCATATGCCTCAAGAAAGTCAATGACAAAAATAAAATTCCCATATATACAACTAGGTAGTAGAATGGAAATATTGCCAGGCCTGTAATCAGGAAAATCTTAGTTCAAATCCAACCGCACACACTTAGTATCTGTGTGACCTTGGGAAAGTAACTTAACAACCGTTTGTCTCAGTTGTTCATCTGTTAAAAAAAAAAAAAAAAAAAAAAACAGGACACAATAGAAAAGGAAATGGCAAACCACTCTGGTATCTCTGTCAATAAAACCTATCAACAGGATGGGTCATATGGAGTCAGACACAAATAAACCACTGAGCAATAATATACCTAAATACTTATAGTAGCATTAATTTGGGTTACAGAAAACTGGAAACAAAGTACATGCACATCAAACATGGAACACCTAATCACATTGTATTCTATGAATATAATAGAATATTTCTCTTAAGCATGAAAAATGAATATGAATACAAAAAAGGCTTGAAAAGACTTGCACAAACTAATTCAGTGCAAAAGAAGATGAACCAGCTAAACAATATGAAAAAAATACTAAAATATTGATGGGGGAAAAATAACAGCAACAACCAAATAATGGAAATGGATTTATTTCAAAATTATAACGACCAAGCTTGTCTATAGAAAAGAGACACAGGAAGGCAATTCTCTTGTTCCTTTGAAAAAATAGAGGACCATGGATGTATTACATATGGATGCACATATAACATTAAACTGCTTTTTATTTTGGCTAGCTTTATAAAATTTTTTTCATACTATATTATAATGGATGACTTTCAGAGAGGAGATTGGAACATAAATACAATGATATATATATACATATATGTATATATATGATATAAAAATTAAAGATATTGATAAATTTATTTAAAAGGAAGTATGTCAATGAGTTGGAATAGATGACTTCTGAAATTCTATCTCCAGGATTTTCTAGCCTACATTGTCATATCAAAATGTTCTTCTCATTTAATTGAATATATCTCATTAAATTCTTTTATTATTTTCAACTTGAGTGATAAAGTGTTTGAATATCATATTTCCTGACGTTTTATCAGGCAAGAAGTAGTACTGAAGTTGCTAGTTATGGCTCTGTCTTTTCCTTTTTAAATTCCTCACACATTTTTTTGCGGGGGAGGCATATCTTCCTTGCACTAAAGGAAATTTTACCCTGTACAGCACATATCTTTGAGCACATTATCATCCCAGTATTGGATTTTAAGCTCCTTGAGCTCAAAGGCTGTGCCATCTTTGACCTGTGTATCCTCATATAACAGCAAGGACCTCGACATACACAGGAGTGCCTGCTGTACAGGTTCTTAGATCTGCTTTTCTAAAAGGAAAGCAATCTTTGAGGGGTCAACAATCACTTTAATCAAGCACATGTATCATTCACTTATTTCAGGGAGAAAAGTTAACTCCTTGAACTTCACAGAAAATACAAAGAAAATAATTAACAATCAGGCCTTTCAAATGTCTGACCATAAGCAGTACGTACAGCACAGGTCAACAAACAGATCCAACTGTCTGACAATACATACATACATACATAGTTACCATATAGAGAAGCATAAACATCTGCATTTTCAAAGCCAAGCGGCTCCTTAGCAACTGTCCAGAGTCTCATCTGATCAAACAAACACTTACAATGAGTAAGTCCCAAAGTAAAACTTCACTTCAGAGTATTTATACACTTTTCAGAGCCAGAGGACATCACAACCCTTAAGAACCAGTGCATTAGAAATTAACAAAAGGTGTGGGACTCCCCAAATCAAGCCTCCCTTAATGGGCAAACCCATCAATGAGCGGGCAAGATCTTTAACTCCCTAATTAACAGTACACCCCAGTATGTATAAAAGTTCCTTAGAAATTTTCAGAAGAAGAAATTACAGCTATCTATAATCATATGGATAAAAAGCTCTAAATCACTATTGATTAGAGAGATGCAAATCAAAACTCTGAGGTACTCCATCACACCTATCAGATTGGCTAATATGACAAAACAGGAAGATGATAAATGTTGGAGAAGCTGTGGGAGAGTTGTTGATGGAGCTGTGAGCTGATCCATTCATTCTGGAGAGCAATTTGGAACTATGCTCAAAGGGCTACAAAAATGTACATAACCTTTGACCCGGCAGTATCACTTCTGGGACTATCCCAAAGAGATCATAAAAATGGGCAAGGGTCCTACATATACAAAAATATTTATAACAACTCTCTTTGTGGTAGCCAAAAATTGGAAATCAAGTGGATGTCCAGCAATTGGGGAATGGCTGAACAAGTTGTGATATATGAATGTAATGGAATACTATTGCGCTATGAGAAACGAGGAGCAGGAATACTTTAGAGAAGACTGGAAAGGCTTCTATGAATTGACGCTGAGTGAAAGGAGCAGAATCAGGAGAACTTTGTACACAGCAACGACCATAGTGTGTGAGGGATTTTTCTGGTAGACTTAGTACTTCTTTGAAATTCATGGGCTTAAAAATTTCCGCTGGACTCGAGGCAAAATGCCTTCCACATCCAGAGAAAGATCTATGGAATTGGATTGCAAATAGAAGCAGACCATTTTTTTTTTGTATTATGTTTTGTTTTGCTTTGTGGTTTCTCCCATTCATTTTAATTCTTCTATGCAACATGCATTTAATAGAAATGTACATGTAGAACCTATATAAGATTGTACACTGTGTCAGGGAAGGAGGGAGGAGGGAGGGGGTAATAAGGAGGAGGGGGTGGAAGAAAAATCTGACATATATTGAAGTGATTGTTGAATGCTGAAAATAAATAAAATAATTCAATTAAAAAGTAAAAAAATAAAAACTCCTTGGAGATATTAAACACAATATTGTTTTTTGGATTGATTTGAATTAAATATAAACATGCACGTATATATACAATATATGTAAAATTTGTATAAGAAATACCAAATCATAAAACTTATCAAACCAGACATGCTACACACAGGATGCTTTTAAAAGGGTTCTTAGTTACAGACTGGTTAGCAAACTTCTAAGTCCTGAAAACCATGAAGAAGAAGGAGTGGAGGAATACTTGAGTTTAGATTTAGGCAACTAAGCCAATTGTCACAATAGCCTTGTGACAACAAGAGAAGGCTTCCTTGTCCTCAGAGGTAGAAACTAATTAAATTTGAGAGTCACAATCTTAAAATACAGAATAATCAGACACTCACTTACAAGTAATCCAATAGTGAAAATCCAACAGTCTACAAGTGAGGAAATTGAAGTCCAAAAATGAGAGTGACTTCTTCAAGGCTACATAAAAAAAAAAAAAAAAAAAAAAAAAATTAGTGACAAAGCTAGACCTAGCTTTAAAATCTTCTGATTCTCATTTCTTAAACCTTTGCTGATTATTTTGATACAACTGCTCTTTTAGATTCTGAATTGAGAAGCCAAATGCAGCCTTTGTCTGGATAAAAGTTCTCTTTCATAATTTTATTGGTTTTTAATATCAATCCCAGTTTACCTTTTTCCCTAATACTTTTTATTTTGCTTGATTCCAAGTTCCTAAAATTCTCTCCCTTTCTCTCTCTCTCTCTCTCTCTCTCTCTCTCTCTCTCTCTCTCTCTCTCTCTCTCTCTCTCTCTCTCTCTCTCTCTTTCTCATTCTCTGAACAAGGAGAGTCATTATGTTATAATAAAAGCACAGAACTGAAGGGCAAGAAGATTAGGACCTTATCCCAAACATACTACAGAGCAGTTTGTGACTTTGGCCATGGCTCTTAGCCTTTTCCTCAGATTCTTCCTTTGTGAAATGAGAAAGATCCCTTCCATTTCTAATATGTAATAATTTCATTGTATAGGAACACTGATAACGACATTGTCTTGGCTTATCAAAATGTTTCTTTTCATTGTCATATTTTTTAATGAAACTACACTTTTTCCCTCATTAAAGGATGGCCTGTTCATTTCCCTTTAGGTAAAAGGGAATAGAGTTCCAGACATTACACTGAGGTAGAAATTTGTCAACAAGAGAAGGTTATTCTATTATTTTATTAGTTAGAAAAAAAATCTGCATGTGTGTGTGTGTATGAGCACACATTTTTATGTATGATACATAAGAAACATGTGTGTCTCTATAGTGTATGTGACAAATGTATAAAACATATATAATATTTTAATACACATATTTGTGTGCATGAATACATATAAATGTGTGTATTCATAAAATATACATAAATGTTATTTTTTTCCTTACCAATGAAAGAATGTAAAAAATCTTTAAAAAACCTTGACAAACATTCCAATCAATTTCTACCTTATTAAGATATCTTGAAATGTGTGTGTGTGTGCATCTTTACTATATTTTCCTTTGTTCCAGAGGTAAAAATCCAGAATTCTATTTACCATCCAACATAGGACTGGACTAATCTCATTAGTAAATACACAGACACTGACAGTAACAATTGTATAATCCATTTTGTAACCTGGGACCTTTCCCATTAATGAATATAGTTTGCAGATAAATCTCCTTAGCAATAATTTGTATCTCAAAAAAATTCTAATTGTAAGCAACAAGTCAGGAACAATAAGTAGTTTATCCACTCTTGCATTACATTACATATATATAGCGTGAGTTGTACCAACCTCTCCTACTCCACCCCACCCTAAGCTACCATAACCCTACCAAAGCTTTGAAATTAAGTTATCTTTCTACTGTACTTTTGGTAAAAATTTTTAGCTCCAAACTTTTCTTCCTTCCTCCCCTAATCCCACTCCCCAAGGCAGCAAACAATATGAAGTCAGATATATATACACATACACACACATATACACATACATATATTTCAGAGATATATGTGTATGTGTGCATGTATATATATATATATGTGTATACACACACACACACACACACACACACACACATATATATAAAGAATCAGAACAAAAGGAAAAAACCATGAGAAAGAAAAAAACAAAATAGTGAGAATTGTCTGCTTTGATCTTGATTCAGACTCCATAGTTCTTTCTCTGGATATGGTTAGCAATTTCCATCACAAGTGTTATGAAGTCTCTTGGATTGCTGTAATTCTGAGAAAAGCTAAGTTATAGTTAATCATTGTACAATATTACTGTTAGTGTGCATAATGTTCTCCTAGTTTAGCTCATTTCACTCAGCATCAGTTCATTTAAGCCTTTCCAGGTTCGTTTTTTTTTTTCTGAAATGTACCTTCTCATCATTTCTTCTAACACAATAGTATTTCACTACATTCATATTCCACAACCGGTTTAGTTATTACTCAATTGATGGACATCCCTTCAATTTCCAATTCTTTGCCACCACAAATTGCTGCTATAAATAGTTTTATACATGTGGGTCCTTTTCCCATTTTTGTGATCTCTTTGGGCTACAGATCTAGTTGTGATATTTCTGGATGAAAAGGTACATGCAGTTTGGTTGCCCTTTGTCCATAATTCAAAATTGTTCCACAAAAGAGTTGGATCAGCTCACAACTCCATCAGCACTATTTTACATTTTAAAATACTATCTATCTCTTGACTGGTCTTAAATTCTTCCCTTCTCCATGCATCTAACTGGCGAAATATTCTTTTCTCTCCTAAATTTGTTTAAGGTATCACCCTTTATGTATAATAATGTGCCCATTTTGACCTTATGTTGGTATATAGCATGAAATGTTGGTCTAGGCTTAATTTCTGCCATACTATTTTCTTGTTTCCCCATTATTTTTTGAATAGTGAATTCTTATCCCAGAAGCTGGAGTCCCTTGAGTTTATCAAACAACAGATTACTGTGGTCATTATCTACTCTGTCTTATGTACCTAAACTATTCTACAGATCCACCACTCTACTACTCCTTAGCCAGTACCAAAATAACTCTTAGTCTGCCTGGTGGTTTTTAATATGTTCTTTTTCTGTTTGTTGTTGTTGGATGTCCCAATTCATTGACCTACTGTTTCTTTTTTGTATGAATAAGGGGCCATGGATCAATGGAGTGGGGGAGGGGTGGGTGTACTGTTCCAGGTTTCAGGGATTTTGTATCACATGTTCAGTCCCTCATTGTCTGTGGGTCCAGAGCTCTGGAAAAAGGTTCTGTTGATATAGCTGCTGCTTCCTCCACTAGCTGCCCCTGCCACCACCCCTACTGCCCCGGTGCTAGATCTGACCTGACTTCTTTCACCCAGATTCCACAGAGTTTTCCCACTGACCTTTTTGGTGTTTGTGGGTTGAGAAGTTTGAAAACTGCCACAGCTGCCAATGATTCAGTCCCCTGAGTCCTGATCCAGTCCATCTGTGCTGGTACCACCAAGCCAGACTGCGCTCTGTTCCCTGCCTTGTGTGATAGAGCCTTCCTACTGACTTTCCAGGTTGTCTTCAACTGGGGATTTGTTTCACTCTTTCCTTTTGGGGGTTCTGTATCTCCAAAATTTATTTAGAGTAACTTTTTACAGGTATTTCGAGAACTTTGAGGGAGAGCTCAGGGTAGTCACTGCTTTTACTATACCATCTTGGCTCCACCCCTGCATAATTTCTTCTAGGCATATTTCAAATACTAATTTTTTGTTTTCCCCATACCTAATCTTTGCAATAGAATAGTAATATTTTCAGAAACATAATATTTATTATTATGACTTTTTCCAATCCGACCCACAATAATGTCATACAAATATTTGGTCTAATTGCATTATGGCCAATGTAATCCCATAATAAAACATACTGTACTTCCAACAGGTAAGACTGGTTTTCTTCAAAGCAATTATTTTTTCCATGCATAACAACCAGTTATAAATACAAGCTATATTTCTAAACTGTTCTAACCAATTAAATCTTTCCACTTGGCATTACCAATTGCCATTAAGAAACTGGGTATCTGCCATTTTGTCAGTTAAGGAAATTTGTCAGGAGTTGCAAAAGTAAAGGGGCAAAAGAGTCACTCTATTAAATCAAATTAGAGTTAATTAAAAGCACATAAAAGTACATTGTTAAGTATATTATGAAACAATTAGTTTAATGAACACTGTGTCTCATTTGCGCTTAATGTATATTATCTTATTGATTAAGCTAAACTCAAGTTTCTGTATTTCTTTGCCAATTTTCCATCAAATTTATGAGCAGGTAGAAACAACCAAAGGAATGAAATCAGTTTGTTGGTTCTTATGGGCATGTGCGCGTGTGTGTGCGTGTGTATGTTTGCTGTTGTTTGTCCTTCCTTCTCAAAGAGGGCCATGATATCAGGGAGGTGATGTCATGACATGCAAGTGAATTGCATTTAAGTGAGGGAGGGCTGTGCAGTCACCAGCCTCACTTTCTCTTATGGAGCCATCTGGGTCCAGTAGCCAGATATTTGTGTTTTAAATATTTAATCAACTCATCTGCCCCATTTACTTTTCAGGTTAGTCTCAACAGGATACAAAGAGATATTCTGTAGAAAATGTAAATTTTCAAATAATTTCACAAGTACATAATTTACATTATTAAGGTTTTCAAATGTGGATGAAGGGAAAAATTAAAATGGGTGCTCCATGGCCATTTCATTTTAATTATTTTGAATTATCTAAAGATTATCTTTAAAATCGAAAAATGTGTCACCTTCTGTAATATCGTTGTATTTTTCCTTTCCTATGTATTTTACGTATTAGGGGAAGAAATTAGGAATATTATTATCCTATTAGGAATATTATTATACTATTAGGAAAATGTTTATCCTATCACATTTTAGAACAAGAGATTAAGTATCTATGTCTGTATTTGTGTGTATCTATAACCATTTGTTATATTTTCTTCATTGTTTATCAAGATGCAATATCAAAAAGGAAAGTTTAATTGCTGTGGTGGACAGAGAAGAAACAACCATGTTTAACTGTCAGAAATTCTATATAACAACATGTATATATCCAAAACAGGCAGGAAATAAAAAAATAAGTGCATTACTATGAATGGGATGTTCTTGAATATACCAGAATTCCAGGGTTTTGAAGGAAAAAAAAAAGAAACAAATTATTCCAAATCTATGGTAATGCAAAAATAAGAAGTGTGGTAAGCATAGTGTTGAAAATTTCATAGGACAAAAGAACAAATACATATAACCTCAAAACATGGTAATTTTTTTAAACCTAAATGTCTGGACTACATAATTCTCTGAAGCCTACAGACACCCCAAGCTCATCAGATATAGTCAAATCAGACTGGGGCAGTTTCAAATATATTAAATAATTCTCTAACAAGCTGACATAAGCCAAACCATTTCCTTCATCAGAGTGCAATTCTTCTTCTCATAATGCTGGCATGTTAGCTTCCGAGATAAAATTGGCAGGAACCAAATTAAAATAGAGAGAGAGAAAATATTTAAAACACTTAAACACCCTTGGCAGTGGGACTGTGGAACACTATGTTAAGAAATGGATCCACAAAGGACCTCAAAATTGGATCTTGGCCTGGTTTCAAGTGCAGTTATGCTTCCTGTTCAATGTAAAGCTGCCACCTGCCCAATATTGATCTGAGTAGAAGAGAGGCTATTCTGGTGTCTGAAAAGACTTACTTCACATTTCTGTCTATGAAAGTGGCAATGACTTTGACCCCTACTGCCAATATATTGTCTTTGGACCCAGAGGAATGCTGTATTAGTGTGAGATCAATTGTTCCCATTGCTATGTCTTTAGAGTTGACCATGGACTCTCTCCTTTACCTTATGATGCTCTTAGTCTGTGAAGATGGCATGTATATTGATATGCATACATATATAATATAATTAATAATTATTATAATATGTAATATAATATATAAAAAGATTATATTATGATAATTATATTAAGATTATATATTATATAATTATAGTTATATAGTATGGAAAGTGAAAATTTGGAGAGTCTCAGTGACACAGTTTCAGTGCCCTTTCAAATTCTGCTGGGCATGTAAAAAGGGTCAATCCCAGCATTTTAAATACCTTAGGAAGAGGGGCACAGCTCTGAAGATGGACTGGCTCAAAGGAGTTTCCCCACATCTAGCACTAAGGTGAGGCTCCTAATGAACTAATATAATTCTGAGTTTCTAGGTTAACATTTTAATTTGATAGGTCTAGTTATCACAATTCTACAAGCAACTGTGTACTCTGACAGAGCCTGCCTGAACCACATTGCAGGGCAGTTGATTAATCAATCAATAATGAGTGCTCAGAGGGTGCAAAGGCTTTATATCACTTCTTTTTCCTGGGCCCCAGAATTCTCTCTTGCTATTAGTATTGTACTGTCTAACATACATAGTGGTTATTCAGTGATTTTCAAGCTTCTATTTCCATCTAGTCTAATAGATAATATCTATCCTTTGTGACTTTGCATCTTGTGACACTGGGGAATAAATTGATACACACATATATAATGGAGCTGAAAGCAAAAGTTTAGGAGTAATGCTCCACCTATACATCAGTGATCTTGAATTTGCAGTCACAGCTCATGTGAGAACTGACCAGCAACATTTCTCAGCTCATCTCTCCTCCTCAGTGACCTGACACTTTACTTATGAATTTACCGAAGACTTGAAGATACTTCAAGGTTCAGAAAGGTAGGATCATGCTTTGTGTATTTTTTTATTTTATTATTGTAGTTTCTTCCATTTAGGTGGAGACCTGTCTCAGTTTAACTCAGTGTATGTTCTTGGTTTCTTTGTGGTTGTACCTTCCTGAGACTTTTAGGCTTTTCCATTGTGCTGAAAATCTTGCGGAGTTTCCTGTCCATACTTTATCTTCTAACCCTGAACTAGGTTAGGGATATGCAGAGTATATCAAATATATACTTAACCACAGTGGTATGACTACTCATGTGGAAATTATATGCTATGATTACTTCTGCAGAATATATCATATTTTAATGAAATTACTGATAAGGGGATTGGCTTTTCACAGTACTCTGCATAATGCAGTTGGAGGGCCTTTTTTTGCTGTACTGTCATAGTGCCAGAAGTCAGCATGTGAGGGCTAGGTGCTGGGAGTAGACAGTACCACAGTGAAAGGGTAAAGGGAGAAGGCAAAGCAGTCTTGTTTTAGGATTAGATTTACATCTGTAAAGGACTGTAGAGATCATCTAGAAAAACCTCTTCCTTGTAAAACTGACTCATTGAAGCTTACATAATTAGCAAGTAGCAGAAGTGAGATTTTAACCTGTCCTCTCACTCCCCATCTAATGCTGTATGCCCTAGACTAAGCAATCTCTGTACTTTGTGGTTCTGCCTAGAGACAGCCCTGCCTAATTAATGGCACTCTATTTGTACTGGCTAAAAAAGAAAGGGAGGCTAATATCTGGATTATACAAATAATGAATGCTGTTTTACCATAATAACTCAATGGTGAAAATGAGGCCATGTTGTGGTTTTTTTTTTTTATTTTGAGCTCTATGTTTTCAGTAAACTTATCATCAATATATCAAGGATCTATGGTTTCATAAGTGAGAGTTCCTCATAAACATAGATTAATATCCCTGCATTCTTTAGTAAACAGTATGTCCTGAGTTTCTATAACCAAAGCAATGTGGTGAGGGTGAAGATATTAATAACCCATCCCTGAGAGGATGAGCTCATATATGTGAGCTTTTGCTTTGTCTTATCCATAATCAGGCTAAGAATACCACTTTCTAACCATCTCCACATCATGAATATGCTTCCCCCCTGCCTTTGAACTGCTCTTTAAATTCCTCATTACCAGGAAAGATCCTTAAGGAAAAGAAATAGCTTCCTGATAATTCGTGTCCCCAGTACCTAACACAGTGCCTAGAACATAGCAAATGCTTAATAAGCATTCTCTCTCTCTCTCTCTCTCTCTCTCTCTCTCCTCTCTCTCTCTCCTCTCTCTCTCTCTCTCTCTCTCTCTCTCCTCTTTCCTGTCTCTTTCTCTCTCACCCTCATCACCATTAAGTAGTGACCAGCCTTGTGCTGATGAGCCTCTGACTTTACTAGGCAGTATACACAGTATCTTAAATTATGGATTTCCTAATTAGTCTTCTCTGTTCTCCGGAGTTAGTACAATTTTCCCAACCTTTATATTTGACCCACATGTATAAAGGACATGAAAGAAAGAGAGGCCCCATGTAGTATCAAATTAGCCTTAATATTGTCCAGATCTTAATTAACTTCTTGTGATAAACTTTGGTCTCTTAAACTAGATTGCAATTTCAGTTTTTCAAATGGAAGATTTTTTCCCCCAGTAGCTATGTCACTAACAAGAACATAGTTTTTCCAAAGTTAAACCGAAATACAATTTCTAAGTGCTGTGAAAATAAGACAATTATACTAGAGTACAGCTGATTTACAGTCCCATGACAGACAGACTATAATTCTTTAACAATACATCCTTCCTGACTGAAGACTTCCACTCTTTTAAAGCAACAAATTGAATAATCGGTTGGAAAATCTTGATTCCTTGCTTTTCAAGAATTTGTTTCAAATATATTCCTATCAGAGTGAAATGCAAAAGGAAATTGTCACACCATTACTGACAAATTTAAACTTTCCTGATTTATAGTTTTCTTACTCAGATGTTTGACCTTGACTACTGGATGGATCATGGTATGTTGCAGTATAAGTGATTACTGAATATGATTATCTCTCTTACTAAGGATCTATACCTATTGAGAGAGGCAGCATAGATTCAATTCACACGTTGAACACATACTGACTGTGTCATCTTGGGCAAAGCACTTAGCTTATCAGTGTTCCACATAACTTTTTAATACTCTGTTACAGAGAAAGTAATGGCATAAATTGATTGGTGTAAGGAGTTTCCCCAAATCGGACTTCCAAAGCACAGTGTGACTCCTTATCCCTGCTGTAAGTATCAAGCTCTATCGCTATCATTGTATCTACTTCCAGAGATAAAATATTTTTTTTTTATTTTTACCTCAAAATTACAGAAATTTTTAAAAGTTACTTATTACAACATTTTGAAAGGTCACTCTAGGCAGCAAGGTTTTAAGTTGTAGTTCATGGACTTGTGGATAGATTTCATGGGATCCATGAATTTTGAAGAGGATATTTCTAATTTGATTTTTTAAAATTGTGTTAACTTCTAATTGAATTTTACTATTTCCTTCTACTTAATATGGTAGTATAGTATATTGTGTTATCTTATATTACATTACATTAAATTATATTATATCATAACATATACTATATGCCATACTGTATGTGATATTACATTGTATTGTGTTATATTATGCTATTATGTTATTGTATGTAATATTGTTATTACATATTGTATTATATGTTATTGTATTATACATGATATGATATAATATGATGTGATGACATATGACATGATGTAATAGGATATGATATGATATATTCCAAGAAATGATCTACAGCTTTAAAAGAGTGCCAGAGGGTACATGACAAAAAAAAAATTAACTCAAATTCTAGAGATAATGTGGCACAGAGGCTAACATTTTGTCCTTGGGATCAGGACCATCCAGGACTAAATTCTGCTTTTGACAATTTTTAACAATGTGACCCTAAGTCAATCACATAACCTCCATGTGCCTTAGTTAACTCTATGAGTTTTAACATTATAGAATCATAGATTTAGAATAAGAAGGATATTAAAAAGTATTTAATTCTAATCCTAATTTACATTTGAGGGAACTATAGTTCACGCAAAAGATCTAGTCATTCAGTGGCTGAGCTAGAGCTTGAACTGAGGTCCTCAGTTTCCAAACCTAGACCACTTTCCAGTGTACTGCACTGATGAAATCATGGAGGGGTAATTAATAACAACAATGAAAAACAATTAAAATTGACTGATTGACACCATCTACTGTATTCTAGATACTGTGCTAGGTACTTTATAGATATTATCTCATTTGAGTCTCACAACAACCCTGGGTGTTACTATTATCCCCATTTTACAGTTGGGAAAACTGAGGCAAACAGAGGTTAAGTGACTTACCAATGTCCCAAAACTAGTCAACGAATGAGATCAAATTTGAATCAGGACTTCTTGACCCCAAGTCTAATACTTTATCTACTGCATCAGATAGTTGCCTAGATGTGATCATTAGTGGAGGAAGTTCCTTGTTCATAGATTCTCTTCACCATTAGATTAGTAATTCCTTTGTATGTTACAAATGATTATGAAAGCCATTTTTATTTATTTAATATCACACATTTTGTCTAAATATACTAATAAGAAGATAAACTTTTTAGAAATAAATGTTCAGAGAATTGCTAACATATTTTAGACCAGTTCAAATGACTTTTTTCTACTTAATAGTCATTTTTTATTACTTGAAGATTATCTAGTACTTCTCAAAGACTTCTCACCAGGTAAGAAAAATAAGCCAAGTACTCAGAAGCCTAGCTCAAAGTCATCTAAAAAGCCATTCTTAGGAGCTTAACAAAGATCTAAGGAGGATTAAAGAAATTTTACTTGACAATTCTACCTCTTTATTCCCTGGAGTGCTTGACGGACATAATCCAGTTGACTGAATATTATCTCAGGAATACAACAGATATCTCTACTTCCCATCTAGAGTGACATTTCATGGCTTTTGAGGAAAGTCTTCTTTAGAATTTTAAAATTTCTCAGTGACAGCATAAGGTAGGCTGTTGGAGAAACTATGCATTAATATTGGTGAGGCTTCAAGGAAAGCTAAGTCATTCCTACAGAAGACAAGAATCAGTTAGAACAGGAATTGCAACATTCCTTTCATTTGATCCAGGAATAGAGGTCAAGGATAAAAACAAAACTAACACCTAAATAAAAATATTTTTGATAGCACATTTTTGTAGTGGAAAATAATTTTTTTTAAAGTAGAGTGATGCTCATGGACTAAGCAATTGTCAAGCAATCCATGGCACATGTAATCAGTGGAATATAATTGTGATATAAGAAGTGGTAGAGGGGGCAACACCAAGATGGCAGACTGAAATTATCTATTCACCTAAGCTCTAACACGAACTCCATCAGATATCTCCAAAAAGACAATCTGAACAGATTTTAGAATGGCAAAACTCACTAGGAGCCAGAGTGTGGCAGATTTACAGCTCAGGACAGGCTGGAAGGTCAATGGGAAGGATCTGTTGCATGGGGCTGGAGGAACACAGAGTGCACAGGCTATACCAATGTGAACCCACTATAGCAAAACCAAGCATGAAGCACCAGGAGCTCTGAAGGAGAAGCAGCAGTGGGGAATCTCAATCATATCAGGCCAGGATGGTAACCCAGTGGAAGTGAGGGAGAGAGGATAGATGCCCGGGTAATAGAAGTAGCTACTACTGAGACTATCAGTCCACAGATTAAATACCCATAAGTCACCTAGTTGAACTTCTGAGAGAGAAGATGGTAGCATGATCTGTGTTTTCCCCTCCCCTTATTGACAATGAAAATCCCAAAGAATATTTCCCCAGTAAAAATCCTGGAATAGTGAGATCAGTTAACAGTTTATTAGCCCAAGAAGCCAGGAAAATTGGAAAGGGGGGTGGTCCCTTTTGCTGTGGCTGAAAGGGATCAGTGAAGGATCAGAACTGTCTCAAACAGCTCCACCTCAGTGAACCAGGAGGAGATCTTGACCCAAGGGAGTGGAGTCCATAAGCACAAATACAAGAATCCCAGACATACCTTATCACAATCAAGGGAATCAAGAAGTCATTAGTGCAGACTGGACATCATAAAACAGTGAGCCTGTCTGTTCTAGCTCAGGAGATGAGAACTCCTGCAGCCAAACCACCCTTCCACCCTCCACCTCCTGCAGTAAGCTCCAGGGTAACTCCAGGGAAACTCAGAAAGACTTCACCTAGCCTCTGCTTTGGCACAACATCCATCTCAGCACCAGGAAAGCTGCAGCATTCTAGCTTGTAGCTGAAAGAACCAGAGGCCACAATACACAAAATCTCAAGTTCTAAGCACAAGAACCATGGGACAGAGTCCCCTGTGTCTCAGAAGCAGAGATCCACTCTAAAATCCAGCAAAAAGAAAATCATTATGAGCAGGAAGGAAACCAGAAAAGACCATACAATCTTATGGGGCAAGGACCAAAACACAAATACCAAAGAGGTCAGTACTGACACTGTACTACCATCTGAAAGCTCTGAAGGAAATATGAACTGGCCTCAAGACTAAAGATGATTCTTGGAAGAGCTAAAGAAAGATTTTAAAACCCAAATTAGAGAGGTAGAAGAGAAATTGAGCAATGTGAAAATATGAAAAAAGAATTCACTAAATAATTTAAAAAGAAAATTGGACAAATGAATAAAGAGATACAAAGCCTAACTGGAAAAATTAGACAAATGGAAAAGGAGATGAAAAACCTAACAGAAGAAAACAATCTATTAAATGCTAGAAGTGGACAAGTAGAAGCTAATGACTCTATGAAACATCAAGAATCGGTGAAGAAGAGTCTAAAGATTCAAAAAATAGAAGAAAATGTAATATATCTCATTGGGAAAACAACTGACCTGGAAAATAAATATAGAAGAGAAATTCAAAGAATTATTGTTCTACCAGAAAGCCATAATGAAAAAAGAGCTTGGACAACATCTTCCAAGAAATCATCAAGGAAAACTGCCCTGAGGTCCTAGATCCAGAGGACAAAATAGTCATTGAAAGAATCTACCAATCATCTCCTGAAAGAGGTCCCAAACTAAAAACACCAAGGAATATTGATGACAAATTCCAGATCTGCCAAGTGAAGGAGAAAATACTGCAAGCAGCCAGAAAGATACAATTCCAATATTGAGGAACTACAGTCCGGATCAGACAGGACCTTGAAGCGTCCACATTTAAAGATAAAAGAAATTGGAAGATGATATTCTGTAAGGTAAATGAGCTTAGATTACAACCAAGGATCAATTACCCAACAAAACTGAGCATAATTTTTCAGACAAAGAGATGGACATTCAATGAAACAAGGGATTTCCAGTCCCTCCTAATGAAAAGGTCAGAGCTCAATTGGAAATTTGATCTTCAAATACAAGTCTCAAGAGAGGCATAAAAAGGTAAACAGGAGGAAAAAAATGAATTTTTTATTCAATATGGGCAAACTCTTTACATCCCTATAAAGGAAGAGATACTTGTTAATCATGAGAGTTGTATATTTATCATGATATTAAAAAAGATATATACAGAAAGATGCAGTGGATATAAATTAAATGATGCAATGATAAAAATGTGATCTAAGGGCACAAAGGGATTGTAAAGGGAGATATGAAAAGGAAGAGAGAGAAAAAAGTTAAATTACATTACAGGAAGTGTCACAAAAACATATTACAGTAGAGGGAAAGAGTTGGAGAGAGATTAGTACTTTTTTGAGATTTAATCTCATCTGATTTGGTTCAAGGAAGGAATAACAAACAGTTAAGAATAGAAATCTAATTTGCCCTATAAGCAGTAGGAGGGGAAAGAAAAGGGAAGGGGACTAAAAGGGAGGGAAGAAATAGTAAGGGAAAAGGGGAAATAAAGGGAAGGATGTTGATAGAAGGAAGGGAAGACTGAGGGAGGCAGGGGTCAAAAATTAAAACTCTGTTGTGGAGGGAAAGGTTGAAGGGAGAACTAAAAGTATAAACAGGGGGAAACAAGATGGAGGGAAAGACCCAGATATTAATCATAACTGGGAATGTGACTGGGATGAACTCTCCCATAAAACATTGGTAGACAGTAGAATGGATTAAAAAACATAATCCAACAATATGTTGTTGACAAGAAACACATTTTAAACAGAGGGATACACAGAGCTTAAAGATTAAAAGTTGGAGCAGAATATAGTATTCTTCAGCTGATGTAAAAAAATGCAGAGGTAGCAATCCTAATCTCAGACAAAGCAAAGCCAGAAACAGATCTAATCAAAAGAGATAAGGAAGGAAACTATATCCTGCTAAAAGGCACCATAGACAATGAAGTTATATCATTCCAAAACATGTAGGCAGCAAGTGGTATAGCATCCAAATTATTAGAGGAGAAGTTAAGTGAGTCAAAGGAAAAAATAGAGAGTGAAACTATACTAGTAGGGGACTTCAACCTTCCCCTCTCTGAACCTGATAAATCTAACCTCACAATCTAGTTCAGAAAAGGAAATATATTCAATAGATATTTTTAAGGTCATGATGCAATGAAAATTATATGTAATAAAGGATCATGGAAACATAGACCCAAAATTAATTAGAAACTAAATAATCTAACCCTAAAGAATGAGTAGATTAAACAACAAACCATAAAAACAATTAATAACGTCATTCAAAAGGATGACAACAATGAGACAACCTCCCAAAACGTATAGGATGCTGGAAAAGTAGTTATTATGGGCAACTTTATATCACTGAACACCTACATGAATAAAATAGAGAAAGAGGAGGTAAATGAATTGAGCCTGCACCTGAAAAAGCTAGAAAAAGAACAAGTTGAAAATCCCCAGGTAAATACCAAATTGGAAATAATGTAAACCAAAGGAGAGATTAACAATATTGAAATTAAGAAAACTATTAAACTAATAAATATAACTAAGAGTTGATTTGATGAAAAAAAATAAAATCAATAAACTTTGGCCAATTTCATTTAAAAAGAAGAAAGAAGAAAATCAAATTTTGAATACCAAAAATGAAAAGGGTAAATTCAATTAAAACAAGGAGGAAATTAAAACATTAATTAGAAATCACTTCCTCTAACAGTATACCCATAAATTTGACAATCTAAGTGAGATGGACATATATTTTAAAAAATATAAATTGCCCAGGTTAAAAGAAGAAGTTGAACATTTAAATAACCCTATCCCAGAAAAAAAGAAATTGAACAAGTTATCAATGAATTACCTAGGAAAAAATCTCCAGGGTCAGATGTATTTATGTGTGAATTCTATCAAACATTTTTAAAAAAAAATAATTCCAATACTATAGAGATTATCTGACAAAAATGGTGAAAAAGGAGTCCCATCAAAATCTTTTTATGATATAAATATGTTTCTGATACCTAACCCTGGAAGAGCCAAAACAGAGAAATAAAATTACATCCCAATTTCTCTAATGAATATAGACACAAAAAATTTGAATGAGATATTAGCAAAAAGAATATAACAACTTATCATGAGAATAATACATTATGATCATATAGGATTTATAAAAGGAATGCAGGGCTGGTTCAAAATTGGGGAAACTATCATCATTATTGATCATATCAACAACAAAATGAACATAAAATATATGATTATCTCAATAGATGCAGAAAAAACTTTTTGACAAAATGCAGCACCCATTCCTATTGAAAACACTGGAGAGCATAGGAATAAATGGAGTTTTCCATAAAATAAAAAGTAGTATCTACCTAAACCCTTCAGTAAGCATTAAATGCAATGGAAATAAGCTAGATGCATTTCCAATAAGATCAGGTGTGAAACAAGAATATCCATTATCACCACTGTTATTCAGTATGGTACTAGAAATGTTAGCTTTAGCAATAAGTGAAGAAAAAGAAAATGAAGGAATTATAACAGGCAAAGAAGAAAGTAAACACTCACTGCAGATGATATGATGATAACTTTGGGAATCCTAGGGAATCAAATAAAAAAACTATTTGAAACCATAAGCCACTTCGGCTAAGTTGCAGGTTACAAAATAAACCTACTTGAATCGTCTTCATTTTTATATATTACTAACAAAGTCCAATGGCAAGAGATAGAAAGAAATCAATATCTGCCAAAACAAACCCAGGGAATATATGAACATAGTTACAAAACACTTTTCACACAAATAAAGTCAGATCTAAGGAAGTAGAAAGGCATCAGTTGTTCATGGACAGGCCAAGCTAATATAGTCAAAATGACAATTCTGCCTAAATTAATTTACTTATTCCATGCCATACTAATCAAACTACAGATAATTATTTTCTAGAGCTACAAAAAAATATCAAAATTTGATTAGAAGAATAAAAGATCTAGAATATCAAGGGAATTAATGAAAAGAAATTCCAGGCAAGGTGATCTAGCCCTACCAGATCTCAAATTGCATTATAAAGCAGCAATCATCAAAACCATTTGGTACTGACTAAGAAATAGAGGGATAGATCAGTGGAATATACTAGGTACTCAAGACACAGTAGTCAATGAATATAGCAATCTATTGTTTGATAAACCCAAAGACCCCAGCTTCTGGGATAAGAACTCACTGTTTGACAAACCCTGCTAGAAAAACTGTTTAACAGGGGGGCAGAAACTGGTCAATAACCAATGCCTGACTCTGTGCACAAAAATAAAATCCAAGTGAATACACGATCTAGATATAATGACTGATATTATAAACAAATTAGGGGAGCAAGAAATTGAGTATTTGTCAGATTTATGGAGAATGGAGAAGTTTATGACCAAACAAGAGGTAGAGAACATTATGAAGTGCAAAATGGATAATTCTGATTACATTAAATTGAAAAGTTTTTGCACAAACAAAACCAATGCAATCAAGATTAGGAGGGAAGCAGAAAAGTAGGAAAGAATTTTTGCCACTAGTGTCAGTAATAAAGGCTTCATTTCTAAAATATATAGAAAACTGAATCAAATATACAAGAATACAAGTCATTCCCCATTTGATAAATGGTCAAAGGATATGAACAGACAGTTTTCAAAGGAAGAAATTAAATCTATCTATAGTCATATGGAAAAATACTTTAAATCACTACTGATTATAGATGCAAATTAAAACAACTCTGAGGTACCTCATCACATGCATCATATCAGCTAACATGCCAAAACAAGAAGACGATAAGTGTTGGATAAAATGTTGGAGAGTTGGAACACTAATTCATTGTTAGTGGAACTATGACCTGATCCAGCCATTCTGAAGAACAATTTGGAACTATGCCCAATGAGCTACAAAAATATGTATACCCTTTGACCCAGCAATATTGCTTCTAGGATTATATCCCTAAGAAATCATAAAAATAGGAAGGGCCTCACATGTACAAAAATATTCATTGCCTCTCTCTTTGTGGTGGCTAAGAACTGGAAATCAAGGGGATGTCCATCAATTGGGGAAGGGGTGAACAAATTGTGGTACATGGATTTAATGGAATACTATTTTTCTATAAGGAATGATGAAGAATAAAACTTCAGGGAAGCCTGGAAGGACTTATATGAGCTGATGCTGAGTGAAAGGAGTTTCTTAAAACCAGGAGATCATTGTACACAGTAACAACCACAATCTGTAAGGAATTTTTCTGGTAGACTTAGCCCTTCACAGCAAGGCAAGGACCTCAAACATTCCCAAAGGACACTTGAGACAAAATGCCATCCACATCCAGAAAAAGTACTATGGAATCAGAGGGCAGAATGAAGCAGAATATTTTCTCTTATGTCATGTTTTGTTTTGTTTAGGATTTTTTCACGGTTTCTCCCATGCATTTTAATTCTTCTATGTAAAATGACTGGTGTGAAAATGTGTTTAATAAGAATGTATGTGTAGAACCTGTGTAAGATTACATGACAGCTCAGAGAGGGAGAGAAGAGGAAGGGGGAGAAAATCTAAGGCTTATGGAAGTGATTGTAGAAAACTGAAAATGAGTAAATTAAAAATAATTAAGGAGAAATAATAAAAAATAAAAATTAAAAAATAAATTAAAAAATTAAGTTGAGGTAAAAGAAAAAAAAAGAACTGATGGAGAGCAGAGTCAAGATGGAGTAGAAGCAGAGACCTGTTTGAGTTGTCCCCCTAAACCCCACAAAAATCGGTAAAAAAAAAAAAAAAAAAAAGTTACTCTAGAGGAGCAGAAACCACAAAATGACACAGACAGAAGCAAATTTGCAGCTTAAGACAACCTTGAATGTTAACAGGAAGGGTCTCTTCCACCAGGCTTAGAGTGAAGTGCAATTTGGCAAGGGCTCACCAGCATGGATAGAGATGGAATAAGTCTTAGGGGACTGAATCAGCTGGGAGCTGCAGTGGTTTCCAGACTTCTCAACCCACAAAGGTCAAAGATAGCTTTGAAGGTGGCAAAGGTCTCTTCTGATTGAGAGCAGAGCATGATCAAGCCCAACCCCAGCCCAGCCCCAGTAAGAGAGTACTGGCATCCATTGTTGAAGCAGCAAGTGCTTCTGGAGCCCTCTACTTAACAAGGAGCTCAAGGGTCAGATAACTGGCTGGGCAGCTGCTTCTGGAGCTCTATACTGAGCAAAGATCTCAAAGGTCAAGTGAATGGTTGGGAGGACAAGCAAGTGGGGGAGAAAAAAACAGACTATAGACTCTTACTTTCTCAGTGAAAAGATATCATCTTATATCATTGGTGACAAAAAAAGATCAAGGCATGTAACAAGAAGACAACAAAGTCAAGGCTCCTGCATTCAAAGTCTCCAAGAAAAATATGAGTTGGTTTCAACCCATGGAAAAACTCAAAGATTATGAATATCAAGTAAGAGAAGTAAAGGAAAAATTAGGAAGAGAAATGAGAATGATCCAAGAAAAAAATGAGCCAACTACTTACTAAAGAAGACCAAAAAAAAATTCGGAACCTTAAAATTAGACTAACTGAAATGTAAAAATACATCCAGAAATTCTATGAGGAGAAGAATGCCTTGAAAAGCAGAATGGGTAAAGTGAAAAAAGAGGTCCAAAAACTCACTGAAGAAAATAATTTAAAAATTAGAATGGAACAAATGGAAAACTAATGACTTTATGAGAAATCAAGAAATTATAAAACAAAACCCAAATAATGAAAAAGTAGAAGACAATGTAAAGTATCTCACTGGGAAAACAACTGACCTAGAAAATGGGTTCAGGAGAAATAATTTTAAAATTATTGGACTACCTGAAAGTCATGATCTGGAATATCTTAAACATCATCTTTAAAGAAATTATCAAGAATTGCCCTGATATTCTAGGACTGTAGGGTAAAATAGAAATGGAAAGAATCCACCAATCACCTCCTGAAAGAGATCACAAAAGGAAAACTCCTAGGAATATCATAGTAAAATTCCAGAGTTCCCAGGTCAAGTGAAAAATATTACAGGAAGTCAGAAAGAAACTATTGTGGGAACACAATCAGGATAACACAAGATCTAGCAACTTCTACATTAAGGTATCAAAGGACTTGGAATATGATATTCAAGAGATCAAAGGAGCTATAATTAAAACCAAGAACCACCTACCAAGCAACACTGAGTGTAATACTTCCGCAGAGAGGGAGGAGGACTGGCATTTCAATGAAATAGAGAATTCCCAAGCATTCTAGTTGAAAAGACCAGAGCAGAATAGAAAATTTGAAGTTCAAATATAAGAATCAAGAGAAGAATGAAAAGGTAAATAGGAAAGAAAAACTATAAGAGATTTATTAAATTTGAACTGTTTACATTCCCATATGGAGAGATGATATTTGTAAATCATGAGACCTTACTCAGTATGAGGGTAGTTGGAGGGAATGTGTGTATGTGTGTGTGAGTATGTATATATGTATATGTATGTATACATATATATGTACATATATATATGCTTTGCCTACATATTTATGTATATATGTACATATGTATACATATATATATATATATATATATATATATATATATATAGAGAGAGAGAGAGAGAGAGAGAGAGAGAGAGAATACAGGGAAAGCTGAACATGAAAGGAGAATTCCCTAAAAAGGAAAATTAAATGTTGAGAGGAAAGTGCTGGGAGAAAGAGAAAGGGAGAGGTAGAATGTAGCAAACCATTCCACATAAAAGAGGCAAAACAGAACTTTTACAGTGGAGGGAAAGAGAGGCGAGGTGAGAGGGAATAAGTGAGTCTTACTTTCAATGGATCTGGCTTCAGGAGGGAATAACATACACACTCAATTGAGTATCAAAGTTTATTTTACCCTATAGGAAATCAGAGGATGAGGATAAAAAAGGGAGGATAATAGAAGGGACAGCACATTGGGGGAAGAGGAAGCAAGCACTTTTGTAGAGAGACTGATCAAAGAAGAGAATAGAATAAATGGAGGCTGGGACAGAATAGAGGGAAAGATAGTCTTTCATATAACTGTTATGGAAGTATTTTGTATGACTACACATGTATAGCCTACATCAAATTGCTTGACTTCGCAATGAGGGTGGGTTGGGAAGGGTGAAAGGGGAGAATGTGTAACTCAGAGCTTTAAAAATGAATATTAAAAATTGTTTTAACACACAACTAGAAAATAAGATACATAGGCAATGGGGTATAGAAATCTATCTTGCCCTACAGGAAAATAGAAGAAAAGGGGATAAGGGCTTGGGGGTGACAAAAGGGTGGGCAAATTGGAGGAAAGGGTAATCAGAATGCTTGCTGTCTTGAGTTGGGGGTAGAGGGGAAATAGGGAGAAAATTTGAAATTCAAAATTTTGTGGAAGTCAATGTTGAAAATGGAAAAAATAAATTTAAAGAAAAAATAAAGTACATAGCACAGTGCTGGGGAAAAAAGTAATTTAAAAAAATAAATGATGAATACGATAAACAATGTGAAGAAAGGGAAGAAATATACATTTCTATTTAGTGAAGTTAGCATAATCCAAGAAAAAATTTACATGATTGCAATAATGTAAATGGACAGAACAACTGCAAAAGAAACAAAAGTAAAGCTGTGAAATTATAGTAAGCAAACTTGGATCCAAAGAAGACATGTGAGAGTATTATCAGTGAGACACTGCTACTTGAAGGTCTACAGAGCCGCTGTGTTGCATGCTTGTGAAACATGGACAGTCTATCATGCCATGCCAGGAAACTGAATTGCTTCCATTTGAAGTGTCTTAGGAAAGTTCTGAGGATCACTTGGCAGGATAAGGTATCAGACACTGAAGTCCTTGCTGTAGCTGAACTGCCAAGTATTCAAATTATGGTTCAGAGAGCTTAATTAACTCTGACGGACTGGCCACGTTGTTTGAATGAAAAATGTATGCTTGCCAAAAAGACTATTTTATGGAGAACTTGCTTGGGGCAGGTGATCACATCGTGGACAGAAGAATTGATACAAAGATGCTCTTAAAGTCTCTCTCAAGAACTTTGGATTTGACTATGCAACTTGGGAGACACTGGCACAGGACTGCTCAGCATGGCGGGCTCATGTCAGAAAGGGTGCTGTGCTCTTTGAGCAAAACAGAATTGAGACCGCACAAAGTAAACACAGGATGCACAAATTTGGGATACCGATCCCAAATATTCATCTGGACTATCTGTGCCCAACCTGTGGTAGAGCATTCCAAGCTCATATTGGTCTGATTAGCCACAGTGAGACACCCTGAAAATTTACTTTATCATGGTGATGGCATTTTGTTCCTCTTAGAAAAAGGACAACCAACCAACAACCAATCAACATAGGTACTATATATTACTTTCTTTCTTCTGTGCACTTTGCATTGCTATTATGAAAAAAAAAAAGCAAAATCAACATGTTCCTAGTAAGGATGATGTGAGGGTTTCAAAACCCAAGAGATAATTCAAAAGAAAGTTTTGAGGGAGTTCAAATGAGTTTTTAATGGAGGCTGGATTCTATCCTTACCATAGTTATGCAAAGGATAAATCATAATGTGGAAAAAAATTATGCTTTTTTCCCAGAGAAAAGGCTTCTTATTAGAACAGAAACAAAGAGCACAATTTTAAATTCATAAAATATTATTTAAACCATTTGTGGCAGCATTAAGAATTGTGAAGTAACAAAACTCGATCCAGTTCTCAATTTTTTAAAAATACAAATATCTAAAATATGTAAAAGCTAGAGGAATATGTATTGATTACTTGATTTGCAACATCTGATTGTATAATATGTAATCTCTTTGAAAGACAGTTTTTTTCATTTTCTCATTAGTCTGAGTGCCTGACAACATAGTAGGTACTTTTTAAAGGCTTTTTGAGTGAATTAATGAATAGAGGTCCTGTAGACAGCTTGGTAAGGTAGGATTTGGGTTCAGGGTAAGAATTAGGACTGGACTATAGTTTCGTAGGATCATACATTTAAAACTGGAAATGAACTTTGAGATTCCCTTGTTCAACATCTCATTTCAGATGAAGAAAGAATATCAAGAGAGGTTGTTATTTTTTCAAGATAAAGGTAATATGTGTCAATATATGGATATGGAAGATATGGACAAAACACTTGGATAATTTCACAAAAAGAGAACCTGTAAAGAGAGAACACACCTAAAACAGAACATGGGGGAATATTCCTACTTAGTGAGTTAGAAATGGGTGATGATTCAACAAAGGAGCCTGAAAATAAGCAGTCACACAGGTAAAAGAAGAACAAGGAGAGAAAAATATCATGCAAAATAAGAAAGGGAACAAACCATTCTAATCCATTGTATTTAATTTCCTCTGGACAACTTTTTATTCACTGTAGCATTTCTTAAACATTAAAGATAACAACAATTTTTTTTTTTGAAAATTAATAAGCCTTCCATTTGTCACTGTTTGACTTTTCTTTTACAAAAAATGTGTTTAACTTTTCTTCCTAGGGCATATAATATATAAAGGTATGTGAACTTTAAAATAACCATGCTCTATGCAAGCCCCACATGCCTCTAGGAAAATTCTACAATATCTACTACTTAATGCTTTAAATTTGTTCCCTTCTAAAGGTCAGAGAGGGGAGAAGAAGAAAAAAAATCCTTCAAGGTAGTAAGTGCAGTAAACAGGAAAATATTTTATGATTTGCTAAGTTGCCTCTTTAAAAACAGATCTACGGTCTATGGGTAATAGTGGTTTGGGCATTATGCCTCACCCCTCCCTCCAAAAAAAATTTTTATAAAGGTATCAGTGGAGGCTCTACCCAGTACTGTTAACATTGTGATGTAGTATTGTAATGTTAATTATGTTAATGAGAGTGAAATATCTTTCCCACCCATTAATGGGCCTGCCCATTAAGGAAAGTTTGATTAGAGGAGATATGTTATTTTATGAAGGCCCATACCTTTTGTTAATTTCTAATGAGCCACTGGTTCTCAAGTGTTGTGATGCTCTCTGATTCTGAAAAGTGTATGTATACTCAGAGATGAGGTTGAATTTTGGAGCTTACTCACTGGAAGTGTTTGTTCCGGTCAGACAAGACTCTGGATAGCCTCTAAGGAGCCCTCCTCCTCCAGCTTTGAAAATTCAGATATTGATACTTCTCTCACCCGTAACCATGTATGTATGTAATGGTAAGTCAGTTGGATTTGTCTGTTGATCCATGATGTATGTATTGCTTATGGGCAGGTAGGTGGTGCAGTGGATAGAACACCAGTGCAGGAATCAGGAGGACCTGAGTTAAAATCTCACCTCAGACACATGACACTCATTAGCTGTGCGACCTTGGGCAAGTCACTTAACCCCAATTGCCTCATCCTGGGTCATCTCCAGTCATCCTGATGAATATCTGGTCACTGGATTCAGATGACTCTGGAGGAGAAGTGAGGCTAGTGACCTGCACAGCCCTCCTGCACTCAAAACAAAGTCAAGTACAAGTCATGTCATTATTTCTCTGATGGAATGATCTTCTTTGGCAATGGACAAACACACATATTGCTTATGGTAAGACAGTTGGAAGCCCTATCTGTTGGTCTTTATTTCTTTTTGTATTTTCTCTGAAGTTCGGGGTGCTAACTTTTTCTCCTGAACTAAGTGAATGATATATGTGCTTAATTAAAGTAGATTTTTGACCCTTCAAAAGTTGCTTTCCTTTTAGAAAAGCAGATCTAAGAAATTGTACAGTAAGCCCTCTTATGTATACCAGGGTCCTTGCTGATAGAAATATAAATTTCTGAAACACAAGATATCTCCTATAAATCTGCCCTTTCAATTCTAAACCTTGGATGATTATTTATGTTGGACACTATTTTGATATTTAACTTAACTTTCTCCTATTAATCTCATTGGAGATATTGCCTATGTTTTGTAATGTTTTCCAAAATGTTTTCATTTGTCATTGCATTATTTTTTTAGGTTTTCTACAAACCAGTTAACAAATTGAAAAATATATATACACTGACTTAATTTGTAACCTACAGTGATAGCAGTAGAGATAATAAATTGAGTAATTGCTCATTCACACTTTTTTGTATTTTTGTTTTAACTTCTAGAACTTTGGATGAACAATGTGACAATTTTTTTTTCTATAAACCTCAAAAATCGCAAATAGAAAATAATGTGGTAAGAAAGAAATTCATATTCTAATTAAATTGACCCATTAACATGATCATTCCTGCAGTAACTTCATAGTACTTATGATTTGAGAAAATTTTTTAAATTCTAACAAGAATTTTTCAGAAATTAATTTCTATATAAACACTGTCTGGAAATTTGCCACGTAGGCATTTCAATATGTTGTTGTCTTTATTATACATTAGAATAGCAACAAATCAATTATTATACATAAGAGGTATAACAATGTTTCCTGAGATATTATTAATACAGCAGGAAAAGTGTTGTTTGCACTTTGAGGACCTGTGTTCAAATCATGATGCTGGTCCCTTAACTAAAGTCAAATTATATAATGTCTTTTGGCCTCAGTTTCTTCAAATATTAAATGGAGTTAGAGTAATTTTTTCTCCTCCTTCTGTTCAGCTTGATCCTATGATTTATGCAATCTCTATAACTAGCAATGTTTTAAGGTTTCTTATATATATATAAACATATGTTTACACACATATTCACATGTATATGTGTACATATAGATATAATTCCAATTGAATTCTTAAGTGATAGGCACTATTAAATGATAACAAAGAAAAACACTGGTTATTAGATGGTCATATGGTAAAGCCAAAGAAGCAGAAGGGATTTAATACTGACCAACTTACAGTCTCTTACTGCATGAAAGATTTAACTCACATGACTTATATGTCTAGGAGAATGTCTGCACGAACAATACCCAGTCATTTTGCTATGGTCCATTAGGTGTATACCCACAGTTATGAATGCAATGCAAGCAAAATGTTCTTGCCAAACATGCCTAAAACTAAACATGTCATCATTCCTTCAAAAACTACTCCCTCTCAGAATTTCTATATTTCTGTCAAGGTCAATTTTCTCTCCTAATCCTTCCAGTCATCAAAGCTCCAGAATTATTACTTGTCCCTTTTCTGACTCTTCTTTCCCCACTCCTAAATGCAATCATTGATTAAATTCTTTGGATCTTGTTTTGTAATGCATTTGAAAATGCCCTAAAATTCCAATGCCATGTAACTATTTAGTTCCTTTTATCTCATAGAATTTTTGTCTCCCAAGAAAAATTGTGAATATTTGAGTTTGCCCCATTACCAACATTCTATTGGCAAAATAAATAAATAGATGACAGACAGACAGATAGATAGACACATAGATAGATGATAGATAGATAGATAGATAGATAGATAGATAGATAGATAGATAGATAGATAGATAGATAGATAGGTTGATAGAGCGTAAATTTTGAGAACTGTAAGAGGACTGAATCCAGAATTCAAAGAGTTTGGATTTATAACCTTCTGCCACATCTTCCTAAATTGTCCATGAACTTCTCTAGTATTTATCCCCACTATTGATCAGTAGTTTCTGCTTGTTATTTTTCTCATACAATTATCTGTATGCATACATATATAGGTGTGTGTGAAACAACATATTACATATGAAAATACACATATGTGAAATATCCACCGCAAGTGAAAAAGATATATACTATATGAAAGTATCTATACCATAAAAAATACTATTATATATGAAAGTACAAATATTTGTGAAATATATGTGTGCACATGCGTAATTTTCTCCCATATCTCTAACTTGCTCATAATTGCCTTGTAGCTAGGGATCACATTCCACACCTCTTTGAATCACCAACATTTAGTAACTTATCCTGCATGTAGGTAGTCAATAAAAATATATTGACAATAGTGATGATGATGAAAAAGATATTGGTATTTCTCAATTAATGCAGAAAGCTGCAGTCCATATATGGTATATAGAACCTCCTAACTCTCACCTGTATGTAAGATTATTTACTCTCTGAGTTACTTTTCTCACTCTAATTTGTTTTTCCACTGGCAGTCTAAATTCTGAGAAAAAGAACAGTAATACAATTATGCTTAAATTCTCTTAGGGTTGTACAAAGAAATACTTTCCCTTATTCACTACTCTTACCTTTTAGCCATCATTAATACATTTCTTATCATTCAACCAGTTACTCAGAGTAATAACAGTTTTATGTATTAAATATGACCATGTAACAATAAGACAAAAGTAATGATATTAATGTTGCAGGTACTCATATTAAAGCAAATTAATTAAAAATTGTACCTTATAATCCATATCTAAATCTGAGTTACACTATCTCACCAATGTACTCAGCATCTCTGGAACAAAGATGAATACACACTTCTGGGAAAACAGAAGGGAAAAGCATGAGGGAGGATTATCCACATACTTAACAGAACTCACAACTCATGGATTCAGCTTGCACTTTAAAAGACAATTATTAAACAAATTTCTAATGAGAATTCAATAGACCTTATACAATTGTGCCACAATCTTCAAAAAGAAAATTATTATGTCTAGTATATTTTACCGTGTCATAAAACAGCTATATGCAAATAAGCTGTGGGTCTATCCTTCCCAGTAGATTTTAAGTTGTCATAATTACTGTCTTGTTATGTATCCTTGAAACTGTTTCTTCATAGTACTATTTTTCTGCTTTATAATAAATAAAAAGTTATTTCTCTTAACCTTTAAAAAACACAATGTTCACATAGGAACAGGGCATCAGACTATGTCTTTCTCAAAGTTATTTGGATCTTAATATTTACTGCACTGTCCCTTTTTCCTGCAATTTGCTCAAAACCAATTTTAAAGTTTGGTTTTTAATAAACGTATTTAACCATGTATTTTTAAAATTAAACCAAAGTCCTTTCCTGTTCTTTCAGCTATCAAAATAATTCATTTATAATGACATTGTTATCTTAAATTCTTTAACAATTGATTTTACTGCTTTCTTTTACATGAAAAGTCTTGCATCCGCCCTTTTCCTAACTAAACTACTCTGTATTAAAAGTACGGTAGAGAGACTGCCTGCTACATATAGGAAGCTTAATACAAAGACATTGTTTATTGCGATTTTTCTGGGTGTTTATTGCTTCTCAAAGTATAGTGTTAAACTCACCACTAAGTTCATATTCTAGGGAATCCTTTAATTAATAATAACACTTAAAACACTTATGAAAAATATGGAAGAAATAGAAACCTAAAATAGTTTTCTAGTATTGGTTAATAGTAACTGAAATCATTTTAGAATGTGAAATATCTCATGGGAAAAACAACTGACCTGGAAAATAGATCCAGGAGAGACAATTTAAAAATTATGGGACTACCTGAAAGCCATGATCAAAAAAAGAGCCTAGACATCATCTTGCATGAAATTATCAAGGAAAACTGCCCTGACATTCTAGAACCAGAGGGCAAAATAAGTATTGAAAGAATCCATCGATCACCACCTGAAAGAGATCCAAAAAGAGAAACTCCTAGGAACATTGTGGCCAAATTCCAAAACTCCCAGCTCAAGGAAAAAATCTTGCAAGCAGCTAGAAAGAAACAATTCCAGTACTGTGGAAATACAATCAGGATAACTCAAGATCTAGCAGCTTCTACATTAAGGGATCGAAGGGCGTGGAATAGGATATTCCAGAAGGCAAAGGAACTAGAACTCAAACCAAGAATCACCTACCCAGCTAAACTGAGTATAATACTTCAAGGGAAAATATGGTCTTTCAATGAAACAGAGGACTTTCAATCATTCTTGATGAAAAAACCAGAGCTGAAAAGAAAATTTGACTTTCAAACACAAGAATGAGAAGCATGAAAAAGTAAACAGCAAAGAGAAGTATTAAGGGACTTACCAGAAATGAACTGTTCACATTCCTACAGGGAAAGGCAATATTTCTAACTCTTAAAACTTTTCAGTATCTGGGTAGTTGGTGGGACCACACATACACATGTACACGCATGCACACACATACACACATGCATACACATACAGAGACAGAGAGCACAGATTGAACTGAATAGGATGGGACCATACCTTAAAAGAAATTAAGGTAAATGGTGAGAGAGAAATGTAGTGAGAGGAAAGAGGGGGAAATGGAAGGGGGTAACTACATGTCATTTAAGAGGCAAGCAGGAGATTTTTTTAGTGGAGGGAAAAAGAGGAGAGCTGAGGGAAAAAAAAAAAAAGCAAGAAGTTTACCCTCATCACATTTGACTAAACGAAGGAGTGAAATGCACACTCATTTTGGTATGTAAACCTATCTTACAGTATAAGAAAGTGGGGGAGAAGGAGATAATGAAAGGGGGGGATGATGGAAGGGAGGGCAAAGGGAGGAGGGAGCAATTTGAAGTCAACACTTGGGGAGGGACAGGATCAAAAGACAGAAGAAAAACAATGAGGGGCAGGTTAGGAGGGATGGTAATTCAGTTAGTCTTACACAACACGACTATCAGGAAGGTCATTTGCAAAGCTACACAGATATGGCCTATAATGAATTGCCTGCCGTACCAAAGGGAATGGGTGGGGAGGGGAGGGATGGGGAGAATTTGGAACTCAAAGTTTTAGGAACAATTGTTTAGTATTGTTGTTGCAACTAGGAAAGAAGACATACAGTTAATGAGGAATAGAAAGTCATCTGGCCCTACAGGAGAAAAGAGAAGATGGAGACAAGAGAAAGGAGGGATGACAGAAGAGAGGACAGATTGGAGATAGGGAAAATTAGATTGCTTGGGGTATTGGGGTGGGGGGAGGGGATAAAAGGGGGGAAAATTTGGAACCCAAAAATTTGTGAAAATGAATGTAAAAAATTAAATAAAAAAAAAATAGAAGCCACAAATATTTCAAAGCACTATTTAAAGTGCAAGGCACTTGGGAAAATACAAAGGAAAAGGCAAGGCCCTTGTCTTCATGAAGCTACTAAATCTCTCACATCTGTCCCCTCCCTTCCATTTACTCCTCGACCAGTGTAGTTCTAGCTCTTATTACTGCCCTCCTGATGTCATTCTGCTCCTACCAATCTCTCTACTCACAGTCTCTTCTCACATCAGTGTTCCTGTCAGATTAATTTCCAAAAGAAAAACATTGATCGTAAAATCCTTGAGTAAGATTCTTTAAAAGGCCCTGATTACTATTTGAATAAAGCGCAAAATCCTTATGTTAGCATTCAGTGCTCTTGAATGTTGCCACAACTCCTGTTTCCAGCCTTTTTAATGCTGTTCATGTTTCATGACATTTCCCAAGTAAACTCCAGTTTCCTCCCTGCCTTTGTTCTTACTTTTCTAGCTGCCTAGAATATTGTTATATCTATTTTCAGGGGTTTTTTTCCCCAATTTTACTCATCTTTAATCTAGCTTAGTTTCTGTTATCTCTAAGGAAGTCTCTTCTAGTAGCTCTAACAAGAGGTCAGTAATAATAAGCAGTCAGTAAACGTGTATTAAGTCCCTACTGTGTGCCAGGCACTTTACTAAGCTCTTATAATAAAAAAAGGAGTTACAAATTTAAAAAAAAGAGTCCTGTCAGTTACAATCTAATAAGGAAAGAGAATCTAATAAAAAAAAAAGGAAACTAAAAGATAAGGGGGTGGGGTCAATATCAGACACGTGGGTGATGATAGAAAAACCAGAGAAGTCCCGGAACAAGGTGAGAAATGAAAAGATAACTGACTTTATCTCCCTCCTTAACTCGAGATTGATTTCTGACTCCACCTTCCAGAAGGGCAAAGGATTGTAATGAGATATAGAACTTTAATGGTATCTTGCAGGATGATGAGGTTTTCCCTATAATGAACTTCCAGAAGTATGGTTATTGATAAAAAAATTCTAAATATTGTTTATACTTTCCAAATGACTTAGCAATTATATCATGTATTCAACTAGATGGCAAGTCACTTGAGGGTCTGATTCAGTTTTCCATTGCCAACTACAATTAGCATCATATCTTGTTTATTTTTGGCACTAAATAACTGTTTAATAAATGAAGTAATGTATACTGCTTTTGCATCTTAAAGAAGAGGCAATCAAGGCCCAGAGAGGTTAAGCAACATGTACAAAGCAATTGAGCCAGCATGTCCTAGAAGTTAGATGTTCCTGAACAATGACTTACATAATTACAAAGTTGAAATGCCCCTATTTGATTATCAAGAATTTATGTTGGTATTACCTTTTTTTTGTTATATCTGTAATTTCATGGAGGTGCCCTTGGGTTTATGAAGTCTAGTGGAGCATAAGCTCCAGAATTATTATGTGAAAAAAATTATTATAAGTTATTATTTTACTTGAATCTCTGATTTCACCGGTAGAGCAAACTTGCATTTGGGAAAAAAAAAAATATATCAATGAAGATAAACAACTCTTCTCCAAACTCCCTGGCGTACTGAGAGGTAAGTGATTTGCCAACACAGAGACAGTATGTGTCATAAGCAGGGTTAGAATCAATCAATTGATGGATCAATAAAAACTTATTAAGTGCTAGATAAGCAAATAGGAAATGAAGTGCTCAGTGAGAGCAATAGAGAGATCATTTTGGCTTTGCTGCAGAGAAAAGGAATAAATAATATGTGATGAAGTTGAAAAGATAAGTTGTTGTCAAATTCTTATGAGTTTTAAAAGACAAACACAGGAATTTATGTGTCATCCTAAAGATAGTATGGAGACACAAGAATTTGATAAGTATGAGTATGACATGGTCAGATCTTCAATTAAGAAAAATAATTTTGATAGTTGGAGGACATATTGAGTGGGAACAGAATTGATGGAAAGAAATCATTTAGGAGGGTACTGCAGTAGTCTAATTGAGAGGAGATGAGAGCCTGAACTAAATAATGACTGTGTAGTTTAAGTAGGAAGTTGAGTTCAGATGTGAGAGATGTGATAAAAGGTAGATACAACTATTGGTAAATGATATTCAGAGCAAAGGAAATCGGGGAGCCAAGAATGATACTCAGGTTATAATACTAGGAAACTGGAAGAATGGAGAAGCCCTGCAAAAAAAGTTCATAATAGGGCGATTTCAGGGGGAGGGGAGGCAGGAAGAAAATGTGTTCTGTTTCTGAAATGTTGAGTTGACTTCTGGGATATTCTTTTTGAAAAACTCAATAAGCAATTGGTAATGTGAGACTGAAGCTGAGAAGACAGAATAGGACTGGGTCTATACATTCGTGAGCCCTCTGAAGAAAGGTGATAATTAAACTCATGAGAGCTGATATACTCACAGAAAAATTATACAGTGAAAAAAAAAGGACCAAAGATAGAACCTTCGAGCAGATATAAAGTAAGGGAGTGTGATCTGGATAATGAACTGCAAAGAATGCTTAAAGGGAGGAGTCTGAGAGGTAGGAAGAAAATTGAGAGAGAATAGTATCATAAAAACCTAGAGTGGTCAATAGTGTCAAATGTAGGACGTCAATCAAGAAAGATGAGACCTGAGAAAAGACCTCCTGATTTGGCAGCATGGAGAGCATTAATAAGTTTGGAAGTAGTATATCCAGTTAAGTGATCACTTAAGAAGCCACATTTCAAAGAGTTGAGAAGTAAAGACCCTTCCAATGATTCCGCAAATGAGAGGAAATGGATGTCTTTCACTTCTTGTGTGTGGGAGCTGGGGTGAGAAAGTGGAAGCCTGAGGTGATGAATGCAGACTAAAGCATGCTATTTGCTCTTTTTGTTATCGTTGTTTTCTTTTGTTTCTTGTTTTTTCTTGGTTCCTCTCATTGGTCCTAATATTCTTCACAGCATGACTAATGTAAAAATATGTTTAATATGAATAATGTAGAGCTTATATCAGATCACACCATCTTGGGGAGGGGGAGAAAATTTAAAACTCTAAAGCTTATGGAAGTGAATGTGGAAAACTAAAAACAAATAAAGACATTTTCAAATATAAAGAAGAAAATAGAGGACGATGTCAAGGGGTTTTGAGATTAAGAAAACAAAAATAATGCTCATAAGGAATGATTGTTTTTAAAATAAAATTAAATTAAATTAAAATAAAATGATCGATTTTATTCCAGCATAGTACAAAATGGCATCCTCACATTAGAATGGGATGATGATATTGGGAATCATTAGAGAATTAATTGAGGGATTATTTTTTTGCAAGGATGGCTCAGACAAGATTAGTTAAACTAGACCTTTATTATAAGTAGTCAGAACAGATTGTTCTGTTTTCTATACCAGACCTCTCTTCACTAGGCTATCACACAGTCATCTAAATATCTTTGATGTTGACTGCAAGGTTAAATAATTTGCCCCAATCTTCACAATTTTTTAGTAATCAAGTTTAGATCAGAGCTCTTGAACCCTAGGCTGGAGGCTTGTTTTTTTTTAATGTCACCTATTACCAGAGAAATCCATTTACTATGCTGTTTTTTTTAAACAAATAATGATCAATTCAACATAGATCCTTTATGATCAATATGACTGTGAACTGAGGGGAAATAATGTTCAATCAATGTCTATTTATCAAGTACTCCCATGAGCCAGGCTCTGTGTTAAGCATATGGTAGGAAATACATCATTTTCATATATATTTTAATATGTCAAGAACCTCTGACTTAAGCAGTGGGGGTATTCTCTTTATGGATGCAAATGTCAGCTATTTTGTGACTTAGTAGGAGGCTGTCAAGAGTTGATGTGGCCAAAAAAATTCAGTATCATGCAACCTAGCAGTAAGCTTCTCCCAACATATCTAGTCCTTGGCCAACAGAAATGTACTCTGTTACCATATTCAAAGTATGTCCAGCTGAGCAGAAACTGTCACTTGTTGCTCTCTTGGCATACTTTTAGAAAACCCATGGTTAATTCCACACTACAAGAAAGAAGGCATCAGAACAGAATTACACTTTAGTAGTAATAGTTATTACTTCTATCACAAGTTCTCCAAACACTTTAGATAGGAAATCTTGTTTGATCCATAAAACCAAAACAGGCAGGTGCTATTATTATTTCCATTTCACAGAAGCTGAGAGATGTCAAGTGACTTACTTACGGTTACACAGCTAGTAAATGTCTTAAGTGGAATTCAAACTCAGGTCTTCCTAACCACAATTCCAATGCCTTAAGCACTAAGTCCCCTACCTGCTTTGGTGGAGGTACACAAAACAAGCATATGAATCTGTTCCAATTTTATTTTCCAGCTCCTTTCTTAGACACAACCATAGGAAAGTAGAATGGTACAGCAGGTAAAAAGGCAGACCATGGAATCAGTAAGATCTGGGTTCAAATCTTGCCTGTGACATACACTTACTTTGTGATACTAGGTAAGTAATTTAATCTCTCAGGTATATTCCCATTCTTACAACCACCTAAGATTTTGAAAAACTGACAAATCAAGCTATATTGTTGGGTCAGTTTTTCCTCCTGGATTTCACCATGGTGATAGAATCAGAGGTTTTAACAAATAGCACAACATAAAATAAAACAAAACTAAAAGATCAGTACCCATACAAACAATTGCCAAGATATTTAACTAGTTAAGCATTTGTATGTCCCTTGTGGATTTTTTAAAAATTAGTTGTCAAGGTGAACACAAAAAAAAAATTCACCTACAATTCCCTGAGTTAATAATTTTTAACACTTCAAGGATTATAATATTGTTAATATTAAAGTCTTGAATCTAACTGTATTTCATGTCTACATCCCTATTAAAATACTTTATTACTAAGATAGAGATCTTGATGTTTCCTCTACTCCTTCCAAAAGATCTCAGAGTAATAGGAATGGGCAGAAATAATTTTGAAAAAGTGCTAATTTTTAAAAAGAAATGTGTAGTTTTATTTGTCTCCTTAGTGGATTTGTGAAGGTCAATGTTAGGAATATTATTGTTGGCAGATAGTGTGCTATGCCTCCATAGGAGGATGCCTGGCTTTGTCTCCTTTTTACAGTGTTTAAACTCAAGCAGTTTATTTTTCCAATACACGACTTTGTGTAACTTAAGAATATTGACCTTTAAATGTATAATGGGATATACTCATTCAAATAAAATTTTACATTTCTTTTAAGAGAACCTATCCACAGAAATAGATTGAATACTATGAAATTTACTGTGGCCCATTTCTCACCCACCTCCAACCTATGGTTCACTCTTTTAACTCTGCAATTTATTTCCACCATTAATTTATTTTTATTGATCTATTGTAAATGCTACCATGGCTATTTATTTAGCCTCCAAAGCATGGGGATTTCTCCAAGATAGAGATAAGGACACGTAATCGCCTTCCTCGCCTTTTTTTATTACTATGTGTATATCAATGAATTTAATACAGATATCTCTCATTTATTTACACCCCACTCAATAGACTGGTGAAATAACGTTATGAATTTTTTCAAGGACAATGAGAGCTTCAAAAACTTATCTTTTCATTGAAACTGTAAATAATCTTTTCCTCAAACTTAACAAATTCCAGTGCTTGAAAATCTTGAGGTCAGCCCAAAGTTTGTGATTAATAAAATTTAAGTAAATGCAAAAGTTGTTTCCCCTTCATACTAAGTCCTTAGCACTTAGAGCTTGGGTTAGACACCAAAGATGCCAAGGTCATCTACTGCATCTTGAGCCATCACAAGCCATTTTGACTCTGTCCTGCCACTGGACTACAATGACTCTGGAAGAGAGAGTGAAGCTATTGATTTCATGCAACCCTACCTCGCTTAAATCCAATTTATGTACAAATCAAAAGATATAACCCATACCATTTCACTATTATGCCTTAAAGTCCTGTGGTGACAGGTAAGTGATGAAGCAGCAGGTGTGGATACACTGGGAGCTGTAGTCACAACCCTGCACATTGATGACCCAGACCCATAGGTCGTTTCTTACTGGAAGCAGCAGTGGGACTTGGCAGCACCTGGGTATCTGTGCAGTCTTTTAAGGATAGCACTGCTCACCTCCTGGTGTTAGGAAGCAAGGTTAGAAAAGGTGCCCTAAAAATTGCTTACTCAACCCTGGCCTGATTACTGTGGCAGGTAGGGAATCCCACTCTGTGGTCAAAACACATGCAAAAAAATGTACAAAATGTACAAAAATATCTGCAAAGATAATTCCACTCACCATTAGCACATGGAACATGTGCACACTTATGTACACACAAAATCCAGTAGGCCCGAAAGACTAACTGCTTTTGCTTCAAGAAAACTCAACAGATATCACATCCAAATAGGAACCCTAAGTGAAACAAAGGTGGCAAATGAAGGCCAGCTCACTGAAGTCAGAGCGGGATACACATTTTTCTGGAGTGGCCATAGTGAAGGGGAATGCCATGAAACTGGTGTAGGTTTTTTCAAGCAAAACTAATCTAGTCAGCAAGCTGGTATGCTTGCCAAAAGGACTGAATGACAAGCTCATGACAATGCGATTGCCACTTGCAGAAAAACACCATGCCATCATCATCAGTACCTATGCTCCCACCATGGTGAACATTGATGAGGCCAAAGAAAAATTTTGTGAAGATATAGAGACCCTTATCATCAATATGGCAGAAGTAGACAAGCTTATAATTCTGAATGACCTTAATGCTACAATAGACTCAGATTACCAGACTTGGCAGGGAGTATTAGGGAGGAATGGAGTTGGAAACAGCAACAACAATGGTCATTTACTGCAGAAGACTCATGCATTGCATAATGTTCTCATGACCAACGCTACCTCCCATTTACCTAAATTCAATAAAACTTCATGGATGCACCCTCGCAGCAAATATTGGCATCTAATAGACTATATGATTGTAAGAAGAGACAGACAACATGTGAGAGTGACAAAGGCATTGTGTGGTGCAGAGTGCTGGACTAATCACAGACTTTTCCTTTTCAAGCTAAATATCCATATTCATCAAAAGTGCTGCCCCCAAGGCAAAATGACTACCAGAAGAATTAATGTCAACAAATTAGAGCTCTTCTCTGACATCAGAAAAGGTACTGTGCTCTATGAGCAAAGCAGAATTGAAACAGCACAAAAGAAATGTAGGATGCGCAAATGTGGAATAATCACCCCAAATGTTCACACGGATATCTGTGTCCAATCTGTGGTAGAGCATTTTGAGCTCATATTGAGGCCACAGTCACACACATTGAAACTTCATTTCATCATGTTCATGTCATTTTGGTGCCCTTCAAGAACAAAGGACAGCAACCAGCCAACATCCTTAACATAGTAGTGTGTGGCTATAAGTCTAACTCATATTATGGAGCTCTTAATTTTTTTTCAAGTCTACAGCCAGATACAGGATATACCTAATTAGTACAACTGATGCTTATTAGTTAGTCCTAAAAAAGATTTACTCAAAATCTTACTCTGAATAATGGACTATATCTTAATTTTATCTTCGTATCACTAGTGACTAACCTAGTGCCTTTCAGGGTCACTTTGCTTGTTTTGTGTCTCTAGGACTTTTTTGGGAGCGGGGTGGGGAAAGAGCACAGATATTTTATTGGCAGACAGACCTCCCAGTGTGAAAAATCTCTTGATCAATACAAATAAGCAACTAATAAACATAGAGAATTTGGTGTCAGGGAACACTGAGAAGTTAAGTGATTTGTCACAAAGCTATTTATATTATCAGATACAGTCTTAAACCCATGCTACTCTAACTCCAAGTCTAACCTGTTTACTATAGCACTGACCCTTTTCTCCACAAATGGTTTCTTTAATCAATGTGTATTGAAATTAATTGAATCTTGATGTTGGTAAGAGTATTTAGTTGAACAGAAAGACTTTTTGATTATATTTTTATTTATTTTAATTAATTAATTTATTTTCATTTTTCAGCATTCACTTCCACCAGATGCTGAATTTTAAATTTTCTCCCCTTCATATCCCTACCCCTACCCCAGGACAGTGTGTATTCTGGCTATCCTTTCCTCTAATTTACTCTACCTTCTACCAAGACCCCTTCTTATCTCCTTCCCTTCCATTTTCCTGCAAGGTAAAATAGATTTCGATACCTCATTGCCTGTATATCTTATTTCCCAGTTGCATGTAAAAATAATTTTTTGACATTGATTTTTAAAACCTTGAGTTTCACATTTTCTCTCTTCCCCCTTCTCTACCCCCTCTCAATGAAAAGTCAAACAATTCAAGTCAAACGAATACTCATGTGTATTCATGCAAAACACTTCCACACAGTCATGTTGTGAAAGACTAACTCTATTTTCCTCTATCCTGTGCCAGCATCTATTTATTCATTTTCTCCTTTGACCTGTCCCTCTACAAAAGTGTTTGCTTACCCTTTCCCAATCTGTAGTCCTTTCTATTATTCCCCCTCTCTTATCCTTCTTCCCTCTGCTTTCCTGTAGGGTAAGATAAACTGCCATAGACAATTGAGTGTGTATGTTACTCCTTCCTGAAATATGACACATTGAAGTAAGGCTCACTTACTCCCTCTCCCCTTCCCCTTCTTCCCCTCCATTGTAAAAGCATTTTCTGGCCTCTTTTATGTTGATGATTTATTATATTCTACCTCTCCCTTTCTCTTTCTCCCAGTACATTTCTCCCACCACTTAATTTTATTTTTTTAGATGTCATCCCTTCATCTTCAGCTCATGCTGTGCCCTTTCTTTCTCTCTGTCTCTCTCTGTCTCTGTCTCTGTCTCTCTCTCTCTCTCTCTCTCTCTCTCTCTATATATATATATATATATATATATATATATATATATATATATATATACACATACACACATATATACACATATATAGGTACATACACACATTATATATATATATATATACATACATACACATACATACATACATATATGTGCATGTATATTTCCCCCAACTATCCTAATACTAAGAAAGGTATCATGAGTTAAAAATATCTTTCCATGTAGGAATGTAAACAGTTCAACTTTAATAAGTCCCTTATGGTTTCTCTTTCCTGTTTGCCTTTTTATGCTTCTCTTGATTATTGTATTTGAAAATCAGATTTTCTATTCAACTCTGGGCTTTTCAACAAGAATGCTTGGAAGTCCTCTATATCATTGAAATTCCATTTTCCTCCAATATATTGTACTCAGTTTTGCTGGGTAGAGGATTCTTGGTTTTAATTCTAGCTCCTTAGACCTCTAGAATATCATATCCCAAGCCGTTCCATCCCTTAGTGTAGAAGCTACTGAATCTGTGTTACGTTGCTTATGTTTACACGGTACTTGAATTGTTTCTAGTTGGTTGCAACATTTTCTCCTTTACCTGGGAACTCTGCAATTTGGCTACAACATTCCTACAAGTTTTTCTTCTGGAATCTGTTACAGGTGGTGATCAGTGAATTCTTTCCATTTCTATTTTATCCTCTGGTTCTAGAATATCAGGGCAACTTTCCCTAATAATTTCTTGAAAGTTGACATGTATTGTTGACATTTCATACAACATAAAGTTGACATGGCTTTCAAGTAGTCCAATAATTTTTAAATTATCTCTCTGGGATCCAGTTTTTAAGTCAGTTGGTCTTCCAATGAGACATTTCACATTGTCTTCTCCTTTTTCGTTTTTTTGGTTTTCTTTTATAATTTCTTAATTTCTCATAAAGTCATTAGCCTCAATTTTCTCCATTCTAATTTTTAAGGAATTATTTTCTTCAGTGAGCTTTTGAACCTTTTTTTCCATTTGGCCCATTCTGCTTTTTAAGGTATGCTTCTCCTCATTGGCTTTTTGGACCTCTTTTGCCAGTTAGGTTAGTCTAATTTTAAATGTGTTCTTTTCTTCAGCATTTTTTTTTATCTTCTTTAGCAATCTGTTGACTCATTTTTCATGATTTTCTTTCATCACTCTCATTTCTCTTCCCATTTTTTCCTCTACTTCTCTTACTTGATTTTCAAAATCCTTTTTGAGCTTTTCTATGGCCTGAGACCAATTCATAATTTTCTTGGAGGCTTTGGAGGCAGAAGGCTTGATTTTTGTTGTCTTCTTCTCTTTGCCTCCCTTGATCTTCCTTGTCTCCAGTGGTGTAAGAAAATATCTTTTCATTGGAAATGTAAGAATCTATAATCTGGTTTTTTTCCCCCTTTGACTCATCTTCCCAGCCAATCACTTGACATTTGACCTCTTTGTTAATTTGGGCCAGGGCCAACTGGGGCCAGACCATGCTTTCCTCTCAGCAAGTTTAGAGATTCATTGCACTGACCTTCTAAGCTGTCTTTGGCCTCTCTGGCTTGAGAAGTCTGAATAGAACCACAACTGCCAGCAATTCAGTCCCCTAAGGCCTGTTCCAGCTCTGTTCACACAAGCTTGGCCAATGCCAAACTGTGCTCTACTCCCAACCTGATGTGGCTGACTCTTCTTGTCCATCTACCAGATTGTCTGGATCTAGAAATTTGCTTTAGTCTGTCATTTTATGGTTTCTGCTGCTCTAGAATTTTTTAGAGTCATTTTTACAGGTTTTGTAAGAGGTTTGAAAGAAGAGCACAAGTGGGTTCCTGCTTCTATTCCATCACCTTGGCTCTGCCCCTCACAATTATATTTCAGTGCTTCAAAGATTCTTGTTTTCATAATTGTGGGTACTTTCCCAGGCAGATTGTAAATGTTTCTGTGTAGTGTTTCTGTGTTTTAGTATACAGATATAAAATGATGAGATGTAGTTTTCTATTAAAGTAGTGATTATCCTACTAAAAGGGTACATAGGTTAAAATTTGGCTTCCAGCATAATTCTGCTATCAATTGTATGCCATTCTATAATGCAAATTTTTTATGTATGTCAATAAAGGATATGCTTCCTTCCCAGAGGTTTTAGAATTATAGATTTAGAACTAGAAAGGACCTTAAAGTACAATGAGTTTGAACCCCTTATTTTACAGATTAGGAAATTAGACAATAGAAGTTAATTGATATGACCAAGGTTACATAATTACTGTGCCTGATTGAGTTTCAAGCCTGTCTTCTGTTTCCCAGTCCAGTGTCCTACCCATTATACTATGCTGATTCTAATAATGCCCAAAGACAATGGAGAAACACAATCTTAACAGAAAAGTAATGGGGCATCCTTAGATTACTGGGCATTTACTTTTGCCACAAATTAAAAAAAATTATGGTACTAAAAGACTCTTGTGGTTAAGTATAATGTAGATTATAGTTGAGGAGAGTTTGGAGGCAGGCAAAAGGGCTATTAACACAATTCAGTGAGTGACTATGCAAAACAAAAACAAATAAATGTTTTGGAAGAAAAAATAACATTGTTATCAGAGGATGTAGTGTCTAAAATTACTGTGATGTATCTGAAATTGTTCATATTTTTGCAAAGTTACAGTTAGGATCGATAATAATTTCTAAAATGCTTGTCCATTTTCACATTGATCGCTATATCCATGTTTATTGTTTGCCCTTTCATTCTGGAGACAATATCTAAGCTAAGAAGAGATAAAACATGGTTACAATATCTGTGCATGATCTTTGTTCTAAAACTGAATCAGTTTTGGTTCAAATATTCTGAGTTTATTGAGCATTGCTAAAACTCCCATCAACTTTATTTGTTGATTTTTAAATTGACTTGGATTATGGCATTATAGTACACATTTTTTACCATCCTAAATCCTACTTGAGAACTAGAGACTATCAACTGGATTTGGTGTGAGTATGCACAGGTACAGCTCTAAATCAAATCAGAAAGTTTTAGCAAACATCATGGTGTTCTATAAACTATGTGTGTGAAGCAGGACACAAATAAAAAAGGCAAATAGGTCTTACTAGACACCTATCAAGACTGCTATGGGATTTTCCCCAAAGTAAGAAAAATATTCCTTGGATAGAACCTCTTGATACTCCTTAGCCTCTCTGCCTTCCCTGAATTCAGGTCTGAACTTGCAAAAGTCTAATTTTTCTGACTTCAACTGAGATCAAATAAGATCAGATTTTTCACAGAGCTCAGAACAGTATATGACACATAGTGTTCACTTTATAAATGCTTATTCCCTATCCTTTCTTTTTCCTTCAACTGCTTCACACATCCACCTGGGAGCCAAGACTTACTGCATGACCATTAGGAAGTATATGAGATAAAAAGAAAAAATGGATCCTGCCTTAGGAGCCCTGGGATCAGGTTTAGTTTGCTCTCTGTTTCCTAAGAGTGTTCTAAAATTGTTTGACCTCTACCACTCTGGATATTTGCCTGATTTTACCTTCCTAAACTTTTCCATTTATTGATCTTCTGTCTCTGAGACAGTATTATTCTTGACTACAATGCAAACAAGCAAACCATGGAAAAAACCTGCTCTGTGGCTTCAGTATTGACTTACTTTTTAGATCTTTTCTATACATCTGAATTTCAACTCATTTGAATTAAAGATTCCAACCTACTTACCTTTACTCTATTATTTAACTCCTTCTTTGTTCCAATTCTTAATTAATTAATCCTTTTCCACTATAATCTTTGTTGCAAAGTAATATTCATTTCAGACAAAAATTAAAAAGATATATGGGTCCAAGAGCATTTTTTTTCTAAAGAGCACCACAAAAGAGTTATGTTAAAATCTTGGAAATCATGTTAACTCATGCAAAGCACTAAAATAAAAATTTATTGAAGGTTCAGAAAAAATGTCATGCAAGTAAGAAAACTGTCTAATGTTTGCCTGAAACTATAATGCTAACTGACATTTAGATAATACTGTAACATTCACATAGTTTTTCATAATTTAACCCATAACCTTGAAATAGTCTAATGAAACTGACGTTCTCTGAGATGCTATTCTCAGTTTATTTGTAAATATATCACAAACTGGAGAGGCTAAGTGACTTGCTTAAAGACACATGCTTAGCAAGCATGGGGAGCACAAATGAAATTCATGAATCCAGTATTGCATTTGATCCACTAACCTCACAATATCTAAAGTACTTACGGCAGTTAACTCAGATCAAATATGTATCCTTAATAATAATGCCTTCCAGTAATTAAAAAGATCAGATTCATAAAATTTTATTTTTGTTATGAAATGATTCTCAAATATTTTTATTCTGTGAACTCTATTCTCCTCTTTAAAAAAATTAACAAGCTTTAGCAAATACCTAATGTGAAAATACCATACTATGTATTAGAGATAATAATATGAAAATCCAGCCTCTGTCCTAAAAAAATTCTCCTAAGTGGGCACGTGTTCACAAGAAAATAAACAAGTATACCCAAAGTAATTGCAAGAGTCAAAGAGTGTTAATAAATAGATGGCACAGTAGATAGAAAGGTGGGCCTAGAGTGAAGAAGACCTAAACTCAAGTTCCATCACTTTTACTAACTATGTGACCCTAAGCAAGTCACTTAACCTCTGTCTGGCTCAGTTTCCTCCTCTTTAAAATGGGGGATAATAATTGTGAGGATAAACTCAGATAATACTTGTAAAATGCTTTGCAAAACTTAAAGCAACCTATAAATATTAGTTATTTATTAATGTTATCATTATCATCACCACCAGTAGTTCTGGTAGTGGTAGTGGTAGGAGGAGGAGGAGGGGAGTAGCAGTAGTAGTAGTAATAGTAGTAGTAGTAGTAGTAGTAGTAGTAGTATAAGTAGTAGTAGTAACATCTCATTATTCTTCTTGGAAGGTAGAGGGATTGGATTAAGAAAAACTCTCATGGAAGATACATTTGAACTGTGCTTTGAAGAGAGGTAGTGATTGTTGGAAGTAGAGATGAGGAAAGGATATACTACATGTATAAAGGACCATTTATGAAAAGGTCTTGAAGTAGGAGATTGAATGTTATATGCTAGGAACATCTTGAAAGGTAGTTTGTCAGGAATACAGGATGCATAAATGGGAATAAAAGTAATGAAGGATGGAAAATAAATAGGAACCAGATTGTAAAGTTTCAAATCTAAAGTTGATACATTTTGTTCTTTGAAGTTTGTGCTATATGCAATAAAGAATCATTACAGATATTTGCAATAGTAAGGCAGTGTGATATAGTTAGATCTGCCTCCTAGAAAATGCAGTTTGGCATGAGCATAGAGTATTAGAGAGGGAAGAGGCTTGAGGCAGGGACCCCCTTGGAAAGCTTGCAGTAGTTGAAATGAGAAGTGAGAAAGCCTTGATCTAGGGTAGTGGCCATGTAAGTGAAGAGGTGATAGATATAAGATGTGGAGGTAAGATGGATAATACTTGACAACTGATCAGATGTTGGTATTGAAAGAAAACAAAGAATCAGGAGTGATTCCAAAGAGGAGAACCAAAAATATCAATAATGATAGATAAGGAAACAATCATAACAAACCAAAACATATAAGTTTAATTATCAGCAAAAAACATGCAAAAAAGGAGAATTTTAAAATAGCATAAAGGCTCCATCATTTAATGGGATGGAACCAAAATTTAACACAGAAGAAACGTTCAAGCACCTAATATGTGCCAGAAACTCTGCTATCTGCTTTTTTGTATATTATCTCATTTGAAAAGCATAAGAATCCTTCATGGTACATGCAAATATTATTCCTGTTTTAGAGATGAAGAAACTGATTCAGATAGGAGTTAAGTACCAGGGCCACAGAGCTAATGTATGCCTGAGATCCAATTTGAGCTAAGGTCTTCCTGACTCCAGGGCCAATTTATTGGCTAAATTATTTTGTTTGTTTTTCAACAGAAAATACACAAGCAATATATTTTCTCCTTGTCCTTTCTCTCACCAATGGGCTATTCCATTACCTTTGATTTTTTTTTTTGTTTGGCTTTTTATTCAATAAAACAGAATTTAATTACTATTCTGGTTTTGTGAAACTATTCTTTATTTCATATGTGATCTGATATTTCCTTATGTTCTTTTTCTTATTTTTATATCATTTAGTCCTATAACATTTATTTCATAATTTATTTAGCTTTTCCCAATCAGTGGGAATGTAGATTATTTTAGGTTTTATTTAATAGTATAAATGTGAGCCATAAAATACAAAAAAATAAACAAAAAAAGAATGCAAGGCCTCACATAAACTCTCCCAGGAATCCCTTCAAAGATAATTAAAAATTAATCAGGGGGTGTGGGGTGGGAGTGGAACCAAGATGGTGGAGTAGAAGGACACGCCTCTAGAAGATCTCTTCCCACAGCCCATAAAATACCTGTAAAAAATTACTCTAAACAAATTCTAGAGCAGTAGAAGCCACAAAACAACAGAGTGAAAAAGATTCCCAGCCCAAGACAGCCTGAAAGGTCAACAGGAAAGATTTATTGCACGGGGCATGGAGCAGAGCACAACTCAGCCTTCACTGGCCCACAACAAGGACAGAACTGGAGCGTGCTTCAAGGAGCCATTAGCAGCAGCTGTGGGTCCCAGATTTGTCAACTCACAGACACCAAACACATCTTCAAAGATCAGTGAGAAAACTCCTTCATCTGGGTGAGAAGGGAACACAGTGGTATAGCCCTAGCCCCAAGTGGTAGCAACTTCCATTGTTGGAGCCCTGGCCTAAAGACCCTGGGGGAATTGAGCAGCTAATCTGAATCTCAGCTCTCCATGCCACTGCTGTGGTGAGGAGGAGAGCTGGCTGGCATGGTGGAGCTGGTGGAGGCCTTGAAAAGGGAATTATACTTGCAGAAAAGAGTATTTGCAGTTACTCTCAGACCAGAATGCAGGTCAGGAGAGGAGTAACTCCTCTCCCTTGATTGTGCTGCCTTGGAGAAACTCAGACCTTAAAAGTTCCCAGAGTATACCCTCCTTCTGACAAAGAACTCAAAAGTAAAGTAATTGAATGGGAAAATGCCCAAAAAAGGGAAAAGAATAAAACAATAAAAGATTACTTTCTTAGTGAGTAGGTATTTTCATCCATCCTTTCAGATGAGGAAGAACAATGCATACTATCAGAGGAAGAACTAAAAGTCAAGGTGTCTGCACCCAAAACCTCCAGAATATATATATGCAATGGTCTCAGGCCATAGAAGAGCTCAAAATGGATTTTGAAAATCAAGTAAGGGAGGTGGGGGAAAAATTAGGAAGAGAAATGAGAGAGATGCAAGAAAATCATAAAAAGTGAGTCAACAGTTTGTTAAAGGAGACCCCAAAAAATGCTGAATGAATAAACACCTTTAAAAATAAACTAACTCAATTGACAAAAGAGGCCCAAAAAGCCAATGAGGAGAAGAATGCTTTAAAAAACAGAACTAGCAAAATGGAAAAGTCATTCAAAAGCTCACTGAAGAAAATAATTCCTTAAAAATTAGAATGGAACAGATGGAAGCTAACGACTTTATGAGAAACCAAGAAATTACAAAACAAAACCAAAAGAAAGAAAAATTTGAAGACAAGGAAATATTGCATTGGAAAAAAACTGACCCGTAAAATAGATCCAGGAGAGAAAATTTAAAAATTATAGGAATACCTGAAAGCCATGATGATAAAACAGAGCCTAGACATCATCTTTCATGAAATTATCAAGGAAAGCTGCCCTGATATTCTGGAACCAGAGGAATTCACCAATCACCTCCTGAAAGAGATCCAAAAAGAAAAACTCCTGGGAATAATGTAGCCAAATTCCAGAGTTTCCAGGTCCAGGAGAAAATATTGCAAGCACTCAGTAAGAAACAATTTGAGTATTGTGAAAATAAAATCAGGTTAACAAAAGATTTAGCAGCTTCTACATTAAGGGATTGAAGGGTTTGGAATATGATATTCCAGAAGTCAAAGGAACTAGGATTAAAACCAAGAATCACCTACTCAGCAAAACTGAGTATAATACTTCAAGGGAAAAAATAGTCATTCAATGATATAGAGGACTTTCAAGCATTCTTGATGAAAAGACCAGAGCTGAACAGAAAATTCGGCTTTCAATAAGAAAAGCATGGAAAGGTTAACAGGAAAAAGAAATCAAAAGATACTAAAGTTCAACTGTTTTCATTCCTACATGGAAAGGTAATATTTGTAACACTTGAAGCTTTTCTCCGTATTTGAGTAGTTGGAGGGATTATACACACACACACACACACACACACACACACACACACCCACACACACACATACATGTAAATATTTATGTATGTGTGTGTGTATATATGTATATATACATATAATATATATATTATATATAATATAAAAAGCACATTAAAAAGCCAGAAAAAAACTTTTCCAATGGAGGGGAAAAGGGGAAGGTGAGAGGGAAAAAGTCAAGCTTACACTCATCACACTTGCCTTAAGGAGGGAATAGTACACACACAAAATTTTGTATGAAAATCTATCTTACACTACAGGAAAGCAAGGGAGAAGGGGATAAGCAGACTGTGGGGGATGATAGAAGGGAGGTCAAATTAGAGGAGGGGCATAATTAGAAGTAAACACTTTTGAGGAGGGATAAGCTCAAAAGAGAAAATAGAATAAATGAGTGGGGGGGGCAGAATGGCAGGATAGGATGGAGAGAAATATATTTAGGCTCTAAATGCATGACTATTATGGAAATCTTTAGCATAACTTCACAAATATAGCCTATATTGAATTGCTTGCCTTCTCAGTAGGGATGATTAGGGAGGGAAGAAGGGAGAGAAGTTGGAACTCAAAGTTTTAGGAACAAATATTGAGAATTGTTTTTTGCATATACCTGGAAAATAAGAAATACAGGCAATGGAATATAGAAATCTATCTTGTCCTACAAGAAAAGAGAGAGGATGGGGATAAGGGAAGGGAGGGGTGTGATAGAAAGGAGGGTAGATTAAGGGAAGGGATAATCAGAAGGCATAGGACTTTTGGGGTAGGGCAGGAGAGAGATGTGGAGAAAATTTGAAACTCAAAATCTTGTGTAAATGAATGTTGAACACTAAAAATAAACAAATAAATTGAAAAAAAAAGAAAAACTGCTTTAATTTCAGTAGAATTGAGTGATGGAAAAACTGTGTGATGTTCTTTAGAATATCTTAGCTGATTAGTCATAACTCACAATTTTTTAATTGTTTTTGTTTGTAGCCCTGAGAAACTTTATTCTGAGTGGGATAGTAGCATTCCCTACCAGGAACCAATGAATTAGTCACTAAACATTTATTAAACAAAAAAAGGAAAAGAAAAAATAGCTCTGGACAAATTTTTCAGTGGCAGAACCCACAAAAAGACAGAATGAAAGAAATTTGTATCCTAACACAATCTGGAATGTCTCCAGGAAGTGTCTGCTGCACCAGATGGAGAGAGAAGTGCAGTGCAGCACAGGCCATGCCAACACAGACCCATCGCCAGCAAAGCTGGAGCAGACCTGCTGAATCACTGGCAGCAGTGGTAGTTTCCAGCTTCTCAATCCATGGACACTGAAGACACTTTGGAAGGTCTGCAGGAGGTGTCTGTAAGTTCTCGGTGAGAGAAGAGTGCACTACAGTGTAGGCTGCACCATCACAGTCCCAGCCCCATCAGACTAGGATGAGGTCTTATGAGTGACTGAATCAGCAGCTGCAGTGGCTGCCTCTGGAACTCTCAGCCCACAGAGGGAATCTTTGAAAGTCACCTATTTTGACTTCCAGGAGCCAAGATGGCAGAGTAAGCAGTAAGTTGTTCTCACCCTCCATTTTTAACCCTGAAAAACCCAAAAAAGTACCATCCCAGGAAAGATCCTGGTACAGAAGAAAGCCAAAGTGAAGCAGGTTTTTTAGCTCAGGAGGTTAGGTGTATTAACCATAAAGATCTCTCTTCATCTGTGGCTGAAGTAGAGCAGTACAGGATGGGAAGCATCCTGGCAAGCAAGCGGCAAGACCCACCTCAGCAAACCAATGGGAGATCCTCAACCCCAGGGTTGTGAAGCAGGCAAGCATCAAATTCAGGACCCCCCCATGCACCTTGAAACAATCAGGGAAACTAGCAAATGCCAACATGGAGAACCACCAAGCACACCAGTTGGCAGCCATCCACCATCTGTTGAATCTACCTGTGCTCTAGCACAGAACTGAGTGAGGAGGTGACCTCCCGTGGCCGGACCACCCCGTCCTCACCCTCCACCTCAATAATTTCATTATAACCCTGGGAAAAACATAAAAATCCCACCTGACATTGGCATACACCAGCTATCACCACTTACTCAGCACCAGGTTAACTACCAGCTGAGGCCCCAGAACATCAAGCCAATAACCAGGTTCCTACCCCCCCACCATAAGTAAGAATGGGACAGTGTCCCTTGTGCCCAGAAGCAGAGATCAAATTTAAAAGTCAGGGGAAAAAAAGGTAAACATGAGCAAGAAGAATAAAAAAAAAATGAATGACCAGAGAGAAATATCTTGGTGACAGGGAAGATCAAAACAAAAATTCAAGAGAGGATAACATGGTCAATACACCCAAACCTCAAAGGGGAATATGAACTAGTCAAAAGTCCAAAAGTCTTCTTGGAAGAGCTCAAGAAGGACTTATAAAAAAAATAAAAGTGGTAGGAGAAATATTGAACAATTCCCTTAAAACCGCAATAGAAAAAAATTGAAGAAAAGTACACTGAAAAAAGCAATTCCTTAAAAAGTAGCATCAGCCAAATGGAAAAGGAGGTACAAAACTCAATGGTAGAAAACAATTTGATAAAAATTATAACTGAGTAAATAGAAGCTAATGACTCTATGAGATATCAAGCATCAGTAAAATAAAATCAAAAGAATGAAAAAATAGAAGAAAACATAAAATACTTCATTGGAAAAACAGCTGACATGGAAAATGGATCCAGGAAAGATAATTTAAGAATTATTGATCTACCTGAAAGCCATAAGTAAGAAAAGAAATTGCATATCATCTTTCAAGAAATCATCAAGAAAAGCTGCCCTGAGGTCCTAAATTCAGAGAGTAAATTAATAATCCAAAGAATACATTGATCACCTCCTGAAAGTGATCCCAAATTGAAAATGCCAAGGAATAGTCAAATTCCATAATTATCAGGTTGAGGAGAAAATACTGCAAGTAGTCAGAAAGAAACAATTCAAATTTCGTGGAACTACAATCAGGATTATGAAGGACCTTGCAGCTTCTAGAGAGCTGAGGGCTTCGAATATGAAATTCTATAAGGCAAAGGAACTTGGATTACAACCAAGGATCAACTACCCAGTAAAACTGAGCATAATCTTTCAGAGAAATAGATGGACATTCAAAGAAATAGGGAAATTCCAGGCCTATTGTCTCAAAATCTTGTAAAAGTGAAGGTTGAAAAGTAAATATAAATAAGTAAATTTCTAAAATCAAAAATAAAATTCTACTCAACATTAGTTATTATCTTCCACTGAGAAAAGTAAAACAAATCAGGCAATATTTACAGCCACTCATTATACAAATGATAATCCTCATGGAGTTAAGTTGAAAAGATTTCAAATTGTACTTCTAATTTTTTGTTTTTGTGAATGTGTATAAACCAGTTATGTTATATGGTAACGCATTCTTATAAATAAATAGATGATATATGCATCCTCCTATTTAAAGGCAATATTTTAAAACTAAAGGTGTCATTAAAGACCCTCACATCTATCCTACCAATTAGAAATTTAGTTATTTTTACTAAATAAACTGTCTTATGACAGTAAAAAAGAAAAGAAAGTCATAGAACTCCAGATGATAGAGTTAAGCATTCCACAGTACTCTACCCCTTTTAAAACATATGTAATATAGGTACTACATTTTGGAACATCATTGATAAGTTGTATACTATCCATTAGAAGATAACCAAAATATTAAAGACCTTGATATCATATCTACGATAACCATTCAAGAGGGAAGGAAGTATAGGAATTTACCTTCAATTTCTTTAAAAAGCTATCATTGAATGAAATCAGTATGTAAAAATGATTTAGCATGTAAAATGGCAAATTTAGGATTTATATAAGAAAAAACTAACTATTGCCATACCTGTCTAAATGGGGAATGTGATGCTACTATTATTCTCATTTAAATAAGTGCTATGAAAGTGGCAATGTTCAAATTGAGAAGCAATGCCTAAACTTTTTGATACTTAGTTCACAATACAAAAACTATATACTAAAAATATGTTTATTCATCTTGTATTATTATATTATGATGGTATAATTAAATGAACACAAAATATTTTAATTCAAATCTTTCATAATGGAAATATGCTCCACTTAAAACAGCAATGGCAATAAAAAAATTATGTGGACTTTGGCAAAAAACCTTCCACTTTCCTTAATGGGAAAAAAATGCAAATTAACCTGAAATAAGGCACTTTGCAAAAGTATAACAATTTCCATTTTAAAATGTTTGGATGAGTCTAGGAGGGGGAGGAGTCAAGATGGTGGAATAGAAAGATTCACATATGCTAGCTCTGAACACACAGCCCACAAAATAGTTGTAAAGAAGAATTTCCAACAAATTCTGGAGCAGTGGAAGGCACACAACAACAGAGTAGAGGAGATTTCTGTTCCAAAGAGCCCTGAAAAACCAACACAAAAGATCCATTGCACACTGGACCTGGAACAGAGCCTAGCCCTGCCTTGACCACGTGGCACCAAGAGGAGCAGAGCTGAGCAGGCTTCAGGGAAAGAATCTCCAGCAGCAGCGAGGGTCCCTCCGCCCACAGATGCCAAAGGTCAGTGAGAGAGCCTGTTTGGCTGGTTGAGAGGAGAGTGGGGTGTCTCCATAACTCAGGCCCCCTTGGGAGGCAGCAGCAGAGGCAGCAGCAGACAGGGGCTCCCAAAGCACATAGGAGCTCAGATCCATTATTGAAAGTCTCTACATAAACCCCATGAGAGAACTGAGCCCTGTGTGGTGGCCCTGCCCCCACCCAAGAAGCTGAACTTAATTTCACACTGAATGGCAGCCCTGCCCCCACTGAAAGCCCTTAAGCTGGGGAGCAGCATTTGAATCTCAGACTCCAAGCACTAGCTGGGTGGATCTGGAGACAAGGCAGGGGTGGAGAGGAATCTCAGAAGTCAAGTAACTGGCTGGGAAAATGCCCAGAAAAGGGAAAAAAAAAATAAGACCAGAGAAGGTCACTTTCTTGGTGAACAGATATCTCCTCCCATCCTTTCTGATGAGGAAGAACAATGCTTAAAATCAAGGAAAGACATAAAAGTCCAGGCTTCTGTATCCCAAACAACCAAAATAAATATTTAATGGGCTCAGGCCATGGAAGAGCTCAAAAAGGATTTTGAAAATCAACTTAGACAGCTGGAGGAAAAATTGGGAAGAGAAATGAGAGAAGTGTAAGAAAAGCATGAAAAGTAGGTCAACATCTTGCTAAAGGAGACTCAAAAAAATGTTGAAGAAAATAAAACCTTGAAAAATAGGCTAAATCAATTGGCAAAAGAGGTTCAAAAAGCCAATGAGGAGAAGAATGCTTTCAAAAGCAGAATTACCCAAATGGAAAAGGAGGTTCAAAAACTCACTGAAGAAAATAGTTCTCTCAAAATTAGAATGGAACAGATGGAGGCTAATGACTTCATGAGAAACCAAGAAATCACAAAACAAAACCAAAAGAATGAAAAAATGGAAGATAATGTGAAATATTTCATTGGAAAAACAACTGACCTGGAAAATATATCAAGGAGAGATAATTTAATAATTATGGGACTACCTGAAAGTCATGATTAAAAAAATAGCTTATACATCATCTTGCATGAAATTATCAAGGAAAACTGCCCTGGTATTCTAGAAGCAGGGGGCAAAATAAGTATTGAAGGAATCCATCGATCACCACCTGAAAGAGATCCAAAAAGAGAAACTCCTAGAACATTGTGGCCAAATTCCAGAATTCCCAGGTCAAGGAGAAAATATTGCAAGCAGCTAGAAAGAAACAATTCCAGTATTGTGGAAATACAATCAGGATAACACAAGATCTAGCAGCTTCTACATTAAGGGATCAAAGTGCAACTAAAACCAAGAATCACCTACCCAGCAAAACTGAGTGTAATGCTTCAGGGGAAAAAATGGTCTTTCAATGAAATAGAGGACTTTCAAGCATTCTTGATGAAAAGACCAGAGCTGAAAAGAAAATCTGACTTTCAAACACAAGAATGAAGATAAATTTGAAAAAGTAAACATCAAAGAGAAGTCATAATGGACTTACTAAAGTTGAACTGTTTACATTCCTACATGGAAAGACAATATTTGTAACTTTTGAAACTTTTCAGTATCTGAGTGGTGGGTGAGATTACACACACACAGACAGAGACACACACACACATGTACACATACACACACACGCACACATACACACGTGCATGCACACAGAGAGAGAGCACAGAGTGAATTGAATAGACTAGGATTATATCTTAAAAAAATGAAGTTAAGCAGTAAGAGAGAAATGTATTGGGAGGAGAGAGGGAACAATGGAATGGGACAAGCAATCTCTCATAGAAGAGGCAGGTAGGAGACTTTTTAGTGGAGGGAAAAGGAAGGGGGCTGAGAGAAAAACATGAAGTTTATTCTCATCACATTCAACTAAAGGAAGGAATAAAATGCACACTCATTCTTACAATACAGGAAAGTGAGGGAGAAGGAGATAAGTAGAGTAGGGGGGATGATGGAAGGCAGGGAAAAGGGAGGAGGGAGCAATTTGAAACCAACACTCTTGGGGAGGGACAGGATCAAAAGAGAGAATAGAAGGAATGGGGGGCAGGATAGGATGGAGGGAAATATAGTTAGTCTTACACAACACGACTGTTATCAAAGTCATTTGCAAAACCACACACATATGGCCTATATTGAATTGCCTGCCTTCCCAAAGATAATGGGTGGGGAGGGAGGGATGAGAAGAAATTGGAACTCAAAGTATTAGGAGCAACTGTTGAGTATTGTTGTTGCTACTAGGCAATAAGAAATACAGGTAATGGGGAATAGAAAGTCATCTGCCCCTACAGGATAAAAGAGAAAATGGGGACAAGAGAAGGGAAGGATGATAGAAGAGAGGGCAGAATGGTGATAGGGGAAGTCAGAATGCTCGGTGTATTGGGGTGGGGGGAGGGGACAAATAGGGAGAAAATTTGGAACCTAAAATTTTGTGAAAATGAATGTAAAAAGTCAAGTAAACAAATAAGCAAATAAATGAATTAATGAATAAATAAATACATAAAAAGAAAAAATGTTTGAATAACTAAATATAAGTGAGAATATTAGCCATTATGATAAAAAGATGGATGTAGTGTGAAGTAGGAGATTTGTAAACAGTTACAATAAAGATTTTTTTTGAGAAACTGAAAATCATTAATGATAACTTGTGAGCACCATGATGCAATCATACTTTTTTTAAAATACCACAAAGTGTCAGTGGCATTTTTCTGAAGCCTGTCAAAAAATAGATAAACCCCAGAGGTAGCTCTTAGATGTGAGAGACTTTCCTGTTGAATAACTGTAGGTGAAAGTAAGCAATGGAAAAACTGAACTTCTCCACTAAGGGAGAAAAATGAATTCCTATGATAATGGAATATAACAGCATTTCAATCACTACAAATGGGATATTTGGGTAAAATGATGGGAAAAATTTGCTCAGATGGGAGTAGGGGAATGTGAAACTGGGTTAAGTTATTGTGTAAAATGAATCAACTATATTTAGTAATATTGAAAGAACTGCAGCTATGCTATCATCTTTTATAGTCCTTTAACATCTGTGGGAACACAAATAAGCTCCTTATTAAGAATATGAAATAAGATTATATTTATAGAATTGAATTTTGTCATTTCTTTTATTCTCAAATGGTATCGGTAAAATGTGAATTATTTATCATTTGAATGATTGCCTCTGAAAGTTTTAATAGATTATTATTTTGATCTTTTGAGTTCTGCAGTGGGTACTCACAATCAAGCTTACTGCTAAATGTCATTACAGGACCAGTGATATAAAAACAATTCTTCAACAAAATTTTACTCAGAGTTGTTTTCTCCAATGTTTTTCCATTTTATCAATTATATTTTAATTTTTTTTTCTACCTCTCTTATTTGACTTTTAAAATCCTTCTTGAGCTCTTCAAAGAAGGCTTTTTTGGGCTTGAGACCAGTTCATATTCCCCTTTGAGGTTTTGGATGTGGGTATATCGAGCATGTTGTCCTCTCCTTAATTTGTGCTTTGATCTTCCATGACACCAAGATATTTCTCTATAGCCCTTGGTTTGTCTTTTTTTATTCTTCTTGCTCAAGTTGTTTGTTTAAATTTGATCTCTACTTCTGGGTCTAGGGGACACTGTCCCAGACTTCTTATATTGAGGACCAGGGGTCTGGTTATTGGTTTTCTGTGCTAGGGCCCCAGGTGTTGACAGTTGGGTTTTGTAATCTGGTAGTTTACATGGTCCTGAGCTGGAGTAGGAATGTGCCTAGTGTTAGCACATGTCTGCTCCTCCATCTTGGGGATCAGGATCTCCAGCTGGTCTACTGAGGTGGGGTTTTCTGCTGCCTTGCTAGGGCACCTTTGATCCTGTACTATTCACCTTCAGTCACCACAAGAGGGACCTTTCCTGTTAAAGCCCCTAGACTCCCAAGCTGAAAGACTGTTGAACCCTGTTTTTCTGCTGGCTTCATTATTCCAGAATTTTTCCTGGGGTAATATTCTCTGGGTTTTCCAAGGTCAATAAGAGAGGGTGAGAGTGACTTATGGTTTACTCCATTATCTTGGCTTCTAGAAGTTTAAATAGGTGACTTTCAAAAATTCAAGCTGTGGGCAGATAGCCCCAGGAATAACTGCTGCTACTTCCACAGGCCCTGCATGAGACAGATTTGACTATATTTTTGGTGCTCAAAATTGTTCAAAGTCAAGTTTTCTTACACCTTATAGTTTTCTATTAGGATTTAAATCCATTCAATTCTCAAGCATTGCATCATTTTTACCTAAATTTCTTGAATATTTGTTTTAAACTTTGATAATATGTGGTATTGTGGGAGATCATACTTCAGTATTCCATCTTCATATAATATTGCTGACTCTGATCCAACTCCAGCTGGTCTAGATTTTTTACTTCCCCTGAGTCTCTTCACGTTGGAACATTACTCCATCATGCTGGATGCCTTACCCCACTAGCAAGTTTCTTTTGAGACCTACATTTTGAGAATGTGGACAGGCCAGCCATATTTCATTCTTTTTCCATCTGTCCTTTTATACCTCCAGATTTTGCCACCATAGCTCAGTTTCCTTCTCAGTAAGTGGGGTTTTCCCATCCTCGAATATCCTACTACCATATTTACCCTATTCCCCTATTAATGAGGCCTTCCATGGCCTTGGTTTTGGGGTCTGGCCCAAACTTCATTCACCTCCCAGTTGTACTTCATACTCCCTGAACTTAAACACTGTGCTCCAAGATACTGCTAGCCCCGCCCCCCACACACACACACACTTTCAGCACCTTTTCATGTGTTGTTGATCTCCATTAAAATTTAATGTATTTGACAGTGGGGAATGAGGAGGTTCTATGGTCTTTCCCACTTCTCATGCAATGTAAGTAACAGCCCTTTATGCCCATGAAAATATAAGAAAGAGTCTTGCAAATACTAGACAAATATCTTGGCATGTCCTGAATTGGTCCCTTTTAAAGATGAGTTTTGACTACACAAACAATTAAAATAAAACCTGTTCCCAAACATGTGGAAGGTCAATAGACAATGTTCATGCATATTTCAATCCACACTAAACTCTCCTAGAGTTAGGTCCTTAGTGTCTTCTACATGGGAAAAGCCATCTTACCAAAAGGATTATGCCTGCACATAAGCCAAATGAAAAATAAATTCATATGGAAATTTCTATCATTCTAAAACAATTTTACTTTTTGTCAATATATTTATCAGAATTCATCATTCCTTCAATGAGGACAAAATTTCCAGTATGTCTGGAAGTTAAAAACCCAAAAGACTTTTGGATAGATGTTTTAAAATGCGTTTAGATACTCAGAAATTATGGACACTCCGACTTCTAAGAACTGAGTTTAGTCTTGAATGAAAATGTTTCATTAGAGAAAAAAATCACATTTTTAAAATTTTCAGTACTCCAGTTTTTACACTGTCTTGCCTGTGAAAAACATGTTTTTCCTTCTCAGCACTAGTCAACAGCTGTGTTTTTATAGATATTCTTGCTTCTTCCAACTTAAATAATCCTTCTAGCTGTCCAGTCCTTCTGAAAGTCTTTTTTCCCCTGAAGATTATTCAGCATATTTCTTAGCAATAACAAGCAATATCATGTACTGAATAGACGATTAGCCTCAAAGACAGAAATAAACAACCTGGGTTCAAGTCTTTGAGCTATGTGATCCTGGACAAGTCAATATACTTCTCAGTGTTCTAGGAAATTCTAAAAATATAAGTCACAGACAACAAATGTTCTGATCTGAATTAATAAAGGGAATTTCTCCCAATGGAATTTCCCTATATGAAATTACAGGTTATATTCCTTTACTATCCTTTAAGTAATAGTTTGTCAGTTCTTGGCACTATGTAACTACGAAATATAGTACTAGGAATATGACACTGCATTGAATCAAGGGCTAATATAAAGAAAGGGAGTGAATAACAAAGATGATATCTATTTCCCTATACAAGCTTTTTTAAGATTGGATATATGGATTTCAGAAGAGTGAAATATATATGTAATGTAACAAAATAATATAAAAGATGAAATCACTATTAGAGAAATGCAAATTCAAACAACTCTGAGTTACTACCTCATAACCATCAGATTGGCTAACATGACAGACAAGAAAAAGGACAAATACTGAAGAGGGGGTGAAAAAATAGGCACATTAATTCACTGCTGAATCTGAGAACAGATTAAACATTCTAAAGAACAATTTGGAACTATACCCCAAAGACTATAAAACTGTTCATACTCTGACTCGGCAATACTACTACTAGGTCTGTATCACAAAGACAACAAAGAAAAGGGCAAAGGACCAAGATGAACGAAAATATTGGCAGTAGATCTTTTTGTGATGGCAAAGAATTGGAAATCAAGGGCTGCCCATTAACCAGGGAATAACAAGTTGCGATACATGATTGTGACGGAATACTACAATGTAAGAAAATGATGAGGGAAATGTATATGAACTGATACAAAGTGACGTGAGCAGAAGCAACAAAACACTGTACACAGTGATAGAAATATTGTTACAATGATCAATTATGAAAGCCTTAGCTACTCTTAGCAAGACAAAGATATAAAGGGATTCCAACAAAATCATAATTTAAAATGCTGTCTGAAACCTTCAGAAAGAGAACTGATAAACTGAGTGCAGGCTGAAGCACACTTTTTCACTTTCTTTAATTCTATTCTTCTTTTTGTAACAAGGATAATAAAATATACTTTGTATATTTTCACATATATATTATCTGATTGCTTGCCTTTTAGTAGGTCAGGGAGGGAAAGAATTTGGACTCAAAATTTTTAAATGAATGTTAAAAATAAAAATTGAAATTCAAAAGCAAAACCTAGAGTTATTCATTCCCTAAACCTTTCTCGTATTATGCCTACCTCCTGAAACATACTCTCTCATCTAGTAACATTGGCCTCCTACCTATTCTACAAACAAGATACTCCATTCCAGCTCCCAGCATTCTCTCCTCAACTCTGCATCCTGACCTCCCCGATTTCCTTTAGGTATCAACTAAAATTCTATCTTCTACAAGAATCCTTTTCCAACCTCCTTAATTTTAGTGACTTTTGGGGGTATTTCCAATGCTTAGCATACTACCTGGCACATAGTAGATATGTAATAAATGTTTATTGATTGATTTTATATAGCACCTACTATGTGCCAAGCACTTTGCTAAGTGCTTTACAAATATTATATCACTTGATCTTCACAGAAATCCTGTGAGGTAGAAGCTGTTAATATCCTCATTTGACATTTGAAGAAATTCACGTAAACAAAAGTTAAATAATCCACTCAGGGTCACAGCTACTAAGTGTTTGAGGGTATGTTTGGACTCAAATTTTCTTGAAGTTGGGCCTATTTCTCTGTCTACTATATAACTTAACTTCCTTTACATACTAGTAAAATTTGAAAATTAAAATATGAATTATTTTTAAACTTAAAAAAATTGATATTTTCAAAGTACAAGCAAAAATGAGTATTATTTAAATGACAATCATATCTATTAAAGGTGAACAATGAATTTAAAAATTTTAGCTTTTTATATAACACATTTTAACTGATTCATTTGTTTTCTCTCAGGAGCAGAGCATATGAGCATCTCTTAATATCTTCCTAGTATATGAAAAATTATTACTTACAACATTAAGATTTAAATGTTTGCAAAGTATATCTAGAAAAAGTGAAAAGGATGTTTCTATTTTTTCTTTTCCTTTTATAATACTACAAAAAGAAATAATTTAAATGTGGAAATTGAATATTATTTGAAAAAGGACTGGCAAACATTCAGAGTTCTTCTGTTGACATGTGTAACTGAAGTGTCTTGGACAGGCTTTGGAGAATATGTAAACATTCAGCAAAGGGCTTCTGGTTGGCTAACCACTTGCATGCTTAGAAAGTTTTTCAGTTGCCTGCGTAGCTAAAATTGGGCATGCTTTCAGAAAGGCAATAGTGACCAGAGCCTCAAACATTCTGTTTGGTTTTACAGTCTTAATGACTTTCTTTGCCTCTTTCATTATGTATGGCTTCTTCCCTCCAAAGTCATATGAGCCTTTAAAAATAGGTCATGCTTCTTTGTTTGCTTTGGAATTTATTTTTCTGTTTTAAATGAAGAAAATTAACCTGGAGTTTCCAAATTTCTTCATTTCAAAAGATCATTTTTATGAACCTCTAGGAATATTGGCCTAATAGCCTCACGGCATCTGAGTTTTGCAGACAGATGAGGATCAATTGTTGGAAGAGAAAGTTGTGACAATAAGAAGTGACATTTGAGGCCCCACCCAGTGGTTGCTGAGAGAAGTACTAGTCCGTGAACTTTCCAGTACCGATGACATGTAGGAACTTAGTTAAGTTTGAATCTTTTATTCCCAGACACTGAGATGGGATAGAAGAAAGTGATTTTGGATTCTTGGAGGAAACATCTTTACTTTTGCTTTTGTTACATCTTCAAACAAAAATAGATCTTTGTAAAAGCTAATTGATATAAGTTAATGGGCTACTCAATGGCAGCCACAGTAGGGGGACACAACAGATATAGGCATGAACCAAAAGCAGTATATAAAAGACAGCTCCAACCTCTTCGGTGTATCCTTAGAATTGTCAGAGGAAAATATAGCCTAACTAAAGAATAGTGACTATAGAGCAAAGCATAACTCACTAGTATTTTTTCTAATTGCTAAGTATTTTATTTTGAAGATATTCTCTATACCTAGACTTGAAATGTATCCCTCTTTGATGAGTCAAAGATATTTTTCTTCTATTAAATTATAGAAAAGATCATTATAGAAGTTCTATTGCAATTGAGAGTAGGAAATAAAGTCAATACTTTTTGTAAAAAAACTTCCACTATCTGTGTGGGTTATGTCAGAGTCATACAACAATTCTATAAACTAACTTAGAAGTTTAATATATTCTGATTAATTCTCATCCAAAAAAATGAAAGAAGGTTTCCTGGAAATCAGATTTCTCTCAAATATTTGACTAAAGGAATTAAAAGCTTCCCAAAGAGCCAGCATTCCACAGTGCATAGATAGCTTGCTTGGAAGCAATGGAGATCCAAATTTGCAACTGAAACATATTGGTTGAGCATCAGTGGACAAGTCACCTAATCTTTTAATGCTCTAGGCAACTCGGAGGGGCAGAACCAAGATGGCTGAGTAGAAGGACAGATTGGTAGTTCTCCCCCCATAACTCATAAAATACCTGTAAAAAATAACTCTAAACAAATTCTAGAACAGCAGAAGCCAGAAAATGGAGTGAAAGAGATTTCCAGCCCAAGACAGCCTAGAAGGCTGACAGGAAAGGTCTATCGCACTGGCTCAGAGCAGAGTGAAGCCCAGCCTGAATCACACAGCATGGCCAGGACTGGAACAGGCTTTAATCAATCAAAGAAGCTTTGGTTCCCAGATTTTTCAACCAGAAAATGCCAAAAACAGCTGCGAAGGTCAGTAAGAAATCTCTTTCACTTGTGTAAGAGGGGAACGGAGTTGGGCCCAGGCCTCGGGACAGTGGTGGTCAATGTGGCAGAAGCTTCCATTTTTGGAGCCTTCCACCTAAAGACCCTAGGGGAATCTAGGTCAGATCTGGGTCTCAATCCTGAGTAGCAGTCCTAGGGTGAGGAGGACCAGTGGCATGGTGGAACTGGTGGTGGCAGTGGAGATAGATCTTGGGCAGAAAAGAATAAACTTCTCTCCTTCAGTTGTGTCACCTTGGAGGAACTGAGAACTTACATGTCCTTAGAGATATCTCAGAGAACAACTGCACAAACCCCCTGCAATGTAAGGTAATATATACTCTACTTTTTGAAAAAGGCCTCAAAAGTCAAGTAACTGATTGGGAAAGTGCCCAAAAAGGGAAAAAAAATAAGACTATAAAAGGAAACATTCTCAGTGAAAAGGCATTTTCTTCCATTCTTTTGGATGAAGAAAAAAGCATACCATCAGAGGAAGACATCAAAGTCAAGGCTTCTACATTAAAAACCTCCAAAAAAAACATGCAATGGTCTCGGGCCATGGAAGAGCTCAAAAAGGATTTTGAAAATTGAGTAAGAGAAGTGGAGGAAAAAATGGGAAGAGAAATGAGAGCAATGCAAGAAAATCATGAAAAGCTAGTCAACAACTTGCTAAAGGAGACCCAAAAAAATGCTGAAGAAAATAACAACTTTAAAAATAGACTAACCCAAATGGTAAAAAAAAAAAAAAAAAAGGTTCAAAAAGCCAATGAGAAGAAGAATGCATTAAAAAGCAGAACTGACCGAATGGAAAAAGAGGTCCAAAAAAGACTGAAGATAATAGTTTTTTAAAAATTAGAATGGAACAGATGGAAGCTAGTGACTTTATGAGAAACCAAGAAATTATAAAACAAAACCAAAAGAATGAAGAGTGAAATATCTCATTGTAAAAATAACTGATAAGGAAAACAGATCCAGGAAAGATAATTTAAAAATTATTGTTCTACCTGAAAACCAAGATCACAAAAAGAACCTAGACATCATCTTCCAAGACATTGTAAAGAAAAACTGTCTTGATATTCTAGAACAAGAGGGTAAAAAAGAAATGGAAAGAACTCACTGATCACCTCCTGAAAGAGATCCCAGAAAGAAAACTTCTGGGAGTATTGTAGTCAAATTCCAGAGTTTCCAGATGAAGGAGAAAATATTACAAGCAGCCAGAAAGAAACGATTTGAATATTATGGAAATACAATCAGGATAACACAAGATCTATTAGCTTCTACATTAAGAGATCAAAGGGCTTGGAATGTGATATTCTAGAAGTCAAAGGAGATAGGATTAAAACCAAGAATCATCTACCGAGTAAAACTGAGTATAATACTTCATGGGGAAAAAATGGAATTTCCATGGAATAGAGGACTTCCAAGCATTCTTGTTGAAAAGACCAGAATTGAATAGAAAATTTGATTTTCAAATACAAGAATTAAGAGAAATATGAAAAGATAAACAGGAAAGAGAAGCTTTAAGGAACTCCTTAAAGTTGAAGTGTTTACATTCCTACATGGAAAGATGTTATTTGTTACTCATGAGACCTTTATCAGTTTTAGAGTCTTTAGAGGGAATATATATATTCAAATTTGTATTTTATATATACATATGTATATGATACATATATTTATATGTATATATAAAATGTGTACTTTTTTATGTGTAGGCATGTGTATGTACATGGGTGTGTATATGTATATATATGTATATATATATATATGTATATATATATATATACATATATATATATACATAGACAGAGGACATAGGATGAGCTGAATATGAAGGGAGAATACATAAGAAAATAAAATTTACTGTTGAATGGAATATACTAGGAGTAAGAGAAAGGGAGAGGTAGAATGTGGCAAATCATCTCATATAAAAGAGGGAAGAAAGATCTTTTATATAATGGAGGGGAAGAGCATAGAAATGAAAGGAAATAAGTGAGCCCTACTCTCATGGGATTTGGTGTAAGGAGGGAATAACTCACACTCAGTTGGAGATGGGAATCTATGTTAGGCTGCAGAAGGCAGGGGGGAAAGGGGTAGGAGAGGGAAGATAATGAAAGGAAAGTAAATTGGAGAAAGGGATAATCAGAAGTAAACACTATTGTGGGAGGATAAGTCAAGGGAGAGAATGGAATAAATGGAGGGTAGGATAGAACAGAGGGAAATGTGGTTAGTCTTTTACAATGTAACTATTATGGAAGTGTTTTGCATCATTACACATGTATGACCTATAATGAATTGCTTGTTTTCTCAATGAGGGACGGTAGGGAGAGAGGAATGGAGAGAATATGGAACTCAAAGTTTTAATAATGAATGTTAAAAATTGCTTTTGTATGCAACTGGAAATTAAGCTATGTAGGCAATGGAGTATAGAAATCTATTTTGCCCTACAGGAAAACAGAGGGTAAGAGGGATGGAAGAAGAGTGGATATTAGAAGGGAGGACAGACTGGAGGAAGGAGTAGATAGGATGCATGCTGTCCTGGGGTGGGGGGTGGGAGGAGATGGGGAAAAATTTTTGAATTCAAATTCATGTGGAAGTGAATGTTGAGAACTGAAAATAAATAAATGTTTTAAAATTAAAAATGTTCTAGGTAACTCTAAGATTATAAATTGCAGAGAAAGCATTCATTTATACATTACATGGAATTCCCTTTATATTTATACAATCCCTATTACTATCCATAAAACTATCGGGATCTTCACTTGGGCACATAAATTTCCCTGAAAGTTATTTTTTCTTTCCTTTTTTTTTAATTATTTAGTCAGTATTTTATTTTTCCCCAGTTACATGTAAAAACACTTTTCAACAGCATTCAACTTTGAATTCCAAATTATCTTCCTCCCTCCCCACTCTCACCACTCATTGAGAAGGCAAGCAATTCAATATAGCTTATGCAGGTTACGCATGTGCAGTCATAGACAGAAAAAAACAAGAAAAATAAAGGAAGTTTCAAAAGCATGTTTCAATTTGTATTCAGACATCATCAATGCTTTCTCTGGGGTAGCATTTTTCAACACAAGTCTTCAGAGCTGTCTTGGATCATTGGATTACTGAGAATACCTATGTCATTCACAGCTAATCATATAATATTGCTGTGACTTTGTACACAGTACATTTCACTTTGTATCAACCCATGCAGCTCTTTCCAGGTTTTTCTAAGAGAATGCTCCTCATCATTTCTTATAGTACAATGGTATTCCATGACAATCACATACCACAACTTGTCCAGTCATTCTCCAATTCTTGACCGTCCCTCAATTTCTAATTCTTTAGCTCATAAAAGAGCTACTATAAATATTTTCATAAAAGTAGCACTTCATTCTTTTTGTTTTTTATCTCTTTTGGGATACAGAACTAATAGTGGTATTGCTAAGTTAAAAGTTATGCAAGGTCAGCAGCAGCAGTGGCAGCCCTTTCTGGAAATCTAGGTCCAGAGATTGTGGGGTGAACCAGAAGGTTGGGGGCCCACAGATTGGGTAGGTGGGGTGTATAGTAGGGATCTCTGCCAGTGCTGAAATGGGATTCTCTTACTTTGCCCTGCTTAGATCTGAGTCACAGCCCTGGGTGGCAGTCCTAGGGCAAGGAGAAGTGCTGGCATGGTGTCGCTTCTAGCAGGGGTAGTGAGGGAATCCTACTCACAGTCCCAAGACAGAAAAGAATGCTTAAGGTCATTCACAGATCAGAGCATAGACCAGGAAAGGAGTACACACTGCTAATGTGATAATACAACCTTTGAAGAGTTGAAAATTTACAGGTCACCAGAAATATTTCTGAAAACATCTGTACAAAACCCCTAGAGCTTGGGACAGTACACCCACCCCCTCCATGGGAATCAGAGAACTACCTTGACAAAGAGCTCAAAAGTCAAGAAACTCGTTGTGGAAATTACCAAAGAATGGAAGAAAATCAGACAATAGAATCTTACTTTGGTGACAAGGAAGATAATGTATGTGTGTGTATTTGTGTGTGTGCATATATATATATATATATATATATATATAATATATATATATATATATATATATATATGTATATGTATATGTATTTCTGTATGTATGTGTATTTATAGCCAGGGGGCACAGGGTGAGTTGAATATGAAGGAATATCTAAAAAAAATTAAAATTGAGGCACAAGAGAGAAATATATTGGGAGAAGGAGAAATGGAGGAGAATGGGGTAAATTATCTGTCATATAAAAGAGGGAAAAAAAGTTTTTACAATGGAGAGGAAGAAGGAGGAGGTGAAAGGGAATGAGTGAACCTTATTCTCATTAGATTGGCTTAAGGAGGGAATAACATGTATGCTCAATCGAATATGAAAATCTATCTTATCCTATAGGAAAGTAGGGGGAAAAGAGAGAAAGGTGGGGATGATAGAAGAGAGGGTAAATAGGAGTAGGGGGTAATAAGAGGTAAATACTTTTGAGGCAGGTCAGGGTCAAAAGAGAGAAGAATAAATGGCAGGCAGGACAGGATGCAAAGAAATATTGTTTGTCTTTCACAATATGACTGCTGTGGAAGTGTTTTGCATGACTACACATGAATAACTTAAATCTCATTGCTTGCCTTCACTGTGGGGCTATGTGGGGAGGCAGGGAGATAATTTGAAACTCAAAGTTCTGAAAACAAGTGTTAGAAATTGTTTTTACATGCAACTGGGAAATAAGACATACAGGCAATATTAGAAAATAAAAGGGAAAAGGATAAGTGGGGGGAATGGTAAAAGGGAGCACAGAATGGGGGAAGAGCTAGTCAGAAGGCAAACTGAAATGTGTGGAAGGGGGAGAGGAGAGATGAGGAGAAAATTCGGAACTCAAAACCTTGTGGAAGTGAACGTTAAAACTAAAAATTAATTAATTACAAAGGTTATGCATGGTTTTATAGAATGGTTGAATTAGTTCACAACTCCACCAACAATGCATTAAGAGCTCATCTTTTCCCCACATTCCTTTCAACATTTGTCATTTACCTTCTCTGTTCTCTGTCATTCTAATAGATATGAGACATTACCTCAGAATTGTTGTAAGTTGCATTTCTTCGATCAATAGAGAATTAGAGTACTTTTTCATATGACTACAGAAAACTTTGCTTATTTCATCTAAAAACACATAATATCTTTTGATCATTTATCAGTTGGGGAAGAGCTCTTATTTTTGTAAATTTGACTCAGTTCTCTTATATGTTTGAGAAATGACACATTTATCAGAGAAACTTGCTTCAAAATTTAATATTAATACACTTACTGTGGCTATTTCCCTCTATCTAAATTCCCCATTTATTCTGTTCTCTCACTCCTTTCACCTTGTCTCTCCTCAAAAGCACTTTGCTTCTAACTATCCCTTCTGTCATTCAACCCTTCCATCTATCACCACTGCCCTTACCCTCATATTTCTTTAACCCCCTCCCCTGTTGGGCCATCTCCAGTCAACCTGATGAATATCTGGTCACTGGATCCAGATGGCTTAGGAGAAGAAGTGAGGGTGGTGACATTGCACAGCCCTCACTCACTCAAAAAAAAGTCAAGTGCAAGTCATGTCATCATTTCTCTGATGTCATGGTCTTCTTTAAAAATGAAGGACAAAAACAACCTGTGAGTAGACCTAGCTGCCTGAGTGGGGCCTGGCTAGCTGGGTAACCCAGCTCATCCTCTCACTTCTGTCTCTCTCTCCTCTTCCTTTGGGGTTTATTAGCTTGATGTCATTTCTTTTCTTCCTTCCTTCCTTCCTTCCTTCCTTCCTTCCTTCCTTCCTTCCTTCCTTCCTTCCTTCCTTCCTTCCTTCTTTCCTTCCTTGTCTTTTCCAAAACCCTAAACCCAGTGCACTCTAAAGCCCATAGGTTGGACAACAATAGATTCCCTGTCCAACCTCCACTTAATGACTGGCTTAGAGTGATTATTAATAGTAACCATTTCTCTTTCTCTCCCAGTATGATTTAATTATTTTTTCCTTTGATTCATTAAAAGCTTCATTCCTTGACTACTTCTTAAAGAAGTCTATTCATTCAGTGGGCATTACCTCTCTCTAAGTGAGTAGGTGAAAAGGTCTAGCCTAAAAAGGTCAAGGTCTCCTGTTGCATCCTGGGCCATCTCCAGTTATCCTGATGAATATCTGGTCACTGGATCCAGATGGCTCAGGAGAAGAAAGTGAGGGTGGTGACCTTGCACTACCTGCCCTTGGTCCAAACAAAATCAAGTGCAAGTTATGTTATCGTTTCTCTGATCTGTGTTCTTCAAAAATGAAGAACAAACACAACAGTCTCCTCCCCCTCTAGCTTTCCTGTAGGGTAGGTTAGATTTCTATACCCAATTGAGTCTATGTTATTCCCTCTTTGAACCAATCCTGGTGAAAGTAGGTTTACTCATTCCCCCTTACCACCACCCCTCTTCCCCACCATTGTAAAAGCTTTTTGTTGCCTCTTTTATTTGAAATAATTTACCAAATAACTTTTAACTCCTAGTTAAAGTAGGTCTCTGCTTCCAGGGTGGAGGGTACACTGTCCTAGGCTTCAGGGGTATTTTTCAGTTGTTTTCAGAGATCTTTCTAGGGACTTGTACGTTTTTAGTTCTTGTAAGTATTATCTAAGGAGATGTTTACAAGGTATGACCTAAGGAGAGCTGTTTACTACTCTCCTGTTCTGTGCTCTAGTCTGTGAACAACCATAAGAGAATTCTTTTCTTCCCTGGAACTGTGAGGAAGGTCATCCCTGCATTGTGGCTACAGGTTCTTCTATGCTAGTGGTCCTCCCCACCCAGGGACTTCCATTCAGGATTGTGACCTGAATCTGAGTATGGGAAAAGCAACAGAGTCCTGCTTCAGTACTATTAAAGAGACCCCTGTAACATCCTTCTGATCATTTATTCAACTTCGGTACTGTCTGTAGGCTGACAGTTCTGGAAGCAACCCCTGCTGCTGATTCAGTCACTTCCAAAACCTGCTTCTGGTTTGCTGTGCCCAGGGCTGTGCTGACCCAACCTATGCTGAACTGAGCTCCACTCTCACCCAGTAGTGATAGACCTTTCCTGCTGACCTTCTAAGTTGTCTTTAGTGTCTGTGGAGTGAGTGGCCTGGTAACTGCCACTGCTGGCCCTGATTCAGTCACCCCCAAAACTCCCTGAATGTTAATCTGAAAGGTTAATCTGATAGTATTGTTTCTTTACGCTCACCAAATCTAGCATTTCTGAAAGCTAAAATTATGAATCACTTTTTTGTTTTTTAATTTTGAACTGCGTGATCTACAAGAATTTGTTTTTTCGGGAGCTCTGTCCTAGATTCTGCTCCTATTACTAGAGCAATGATCAAAATCCAGTTTTTCCTAATTGGCTCATCTTAATGACATACAACAGCTATAATGGGCAGCCAGGTGGCTCAAGAGATAGAAGGTCAGTGTTAGAATCAGGAAGTTCTGTGTAACTGGGCAAGTCACTTAACCTGGTTTGCCTCAGTTTCTTTATCTGTAAAATTAGCTGAAGAAGGAAATGGCACTAAAATATCTTTGCCAAGAAAATTCCAAATGGGTTCACCAAGAGTCTGACATCACTGAACAAATAAACAACAGCACAGTTATAGATATAAGAGCAAATATGAGAAATAGAGTGAAGGCAGAGGAAAAGCAAATAAACATCTTTCAGCTCTCCTGTCCAGTTTTGCACTTATTTATCTCTTTGCCATTTTGCTTTTACTCAATCTTGTTCCCCCATTCTCATTTGCTCAACTATGAGATATGTTTTGCTCTATCCTCTATTTGACTCTTACTCTAACATCATTTTTTTTGTTATATTTTGCCTTTTTTTCCTTTTGATCCTATTTTAGTACCTTAGATACCTAAATTTCTTAACCTTAACAAAAGAAAATTAGAGTATACCCCAGCCCCCTCTCACTCATAGATGAAGCTTTTCCCTTGCAGAGAATCAAGCCTCTATGCATCAGCTCACTATGCCCCTCCAAAAGTACCCTATTCACTTTCAGCACCCCCATATGTTCTACTTTCCCCTTTTCTTTAGAATATAAACTTGGCAAGGGCAGGAACTGCTTAGTTTGTTGTATTTTTACCCTGAACACTTAGTACTATGGTTAATAAATAACTTTTTTTTTCCATTAGTTTATCCATCTTCTTCACTTTTTCCTTCCCTGATCTCCTCATTTAATTCTAATCTCTTACATCATTTGTTCTATAATTTAATTTTTTTAGTTTTGGAGGTATCAGTAGAACCTATCTAGGAAGGTTATTGTAAGCTATGTCAAGACAAGGGGGGAAAACATTTAGAATAAACTCATTTCAAAACGATATACTGGACAATGTCAAACTCCAGTTAAAACATCAAACATCGGAAGTATGTGTATGTGTGTGCTGTTTGCTTTTCTTTTAAAAATCTAATTTATAGCAAACCTGAGTTTTAACATGGCTTTAAATTTTTACCATAAAATTTGTAAAGTAATCTTTCTAATGTAGCAGAACATGAGAGCAGTGGCAGTGTCACAAAAAACTGTGAAGCTAATGTTCTGCTTGGCGAGGGATTCCCTTAAACAAAATTCACCGACCCAATGCCTCCTCCTTCCCCACACAAGCACGCATAATTCTACAGTGTGGGCTTCCTAAAATTAAATGATACCATCACTTGAATTTGATTTCTAAGCAGTGAAACACATTTTTATTCCATTTCCATCTCTAGTGGGGAAACTCACTAAATGAAGGCAATATATTTTAAAGATTACTATTATGTAGTAATAATTGTCTTTCCATTGAGACAGATTTATTAGGTTTAATACTCCCAAATTCTGGTCCCTGCCTCACCACAGACTATATTCTTGTGGGTATACATCTTCACATTTAACCATTTGTTATTTTTCTCTAACAAAGGAGGCTCATCTAGGAGTTTGGAATTTGTGGACAAAAATTCCTAGTAATTGAAAATAACCCCCTTCTCTCCCCTTTCCTTTTCTTTTCTCTTACCAATGAATGTCTCTTTTCATTGTAGCACATTTCAACTATACTATTAACGAAGTCAACAAGTATTCATCTGACATTTACTGTGTGCCAGGCCCTGTTCTACATGTAGATAATTTTGAAAGATTGCTAGAGAGTGGATTTTACTAGGACATGGGATAGATTTTCTGGTACATTCTTTAATGCTATTTTGTACTGCTTGAGGTGTGGAGTTGGGAATGATATGGGTGAAAAGAAGGTTAGGTAGTGTCTGTGTACATGTATACATACATATATGTATATATACACATATTTGTGTAAATATGGATATGTGTCTGTAGGTATGTGTGTATGTGTTTATGCTTGTATGTGTGTGTGCATTCTATCAAAGTACTCCATTGATGCCTTTTCATGACCTAGAAGTGCCTGGTATTTCAAGACTATCTATTTAAACACAGGCTAGTATAGATCCTACCAATAAGGAAAGACTTTAATTGAGGGCTCAGAAATAAATGCTATGTCTGTGGTCTAGATACTAGCATAGTTCAGATTTGAGAGGTCAAACCTGAGGTTGTATACTAAGTGATTCATTTCTTAGTCCAGAAGTAGAATGGTTACAATTTGTGCAAGTGAAAAGAATACCAGACAAGTTGGGGGGGTGGGGGAGGCAGTAGCAAAAA